>CM050208.1:875000-892500 GCA_027475355.1 Coilia nasus
AACCCACATCCATACCCACTTCCAGGAAATCATTTCCACAGACATTCTCACCACACAACACTGCTCTACCACACACTCATCATACCAACAGTTCACACATTTCAATATACTGCGGCGGTCATACCATGTACCGCTATGCGGTACATCTAGTTTTCACTTTAAAATGGAAGAGGAGGTTTACTTGTAGTTGGCAGTGGTGAAGTTGTACTCGATGAGGACCTCATAGAGGCCAGTCAGCAGGGCGGCGAAGATGCTGTTCCTGACGCCCACACTGGAGGCCATGGAGAACTCGGCCGATTTGTCCTGCGCACATCAGCAGGCTCCAGTGAGCAAGGCACCACACCTTCACCCCACCATCCAGTTGCTACAGTCTCATGTGCCTCATGTACTACACACCAGATCTCATGTATCTCATGTGTCTCACGTATCTCATGTGTCTCATGTATCTCATGTGTCTCACGTATCTCATGTGTCTCATGTATCTCATGTGTCTCATGTACTACACACCAGATCTCATGTGTCTCACGTATCTCACGTATCTCATGTGTCTCATGTATCTCATGTGTCTCATGTACTACACAGCAGATCTCATGTATCTCATGTGTCTCATGTATCTCATGTGTCTCACGTATCTCACGTATCTCATGTATCTCACGTATCTCATGTCTCATGTACTACACAGCAGCGCAAACAGCCCCATGTATCTCATGTGTCTCATGTATCTCATGTGCCTCATGTATCTCATGTGCCTCATGTATCTCATGTGCCTCATGTACTACACACCCGATCTCATGTATCTCATGTGTCTCATGTATCTCACGTATCTCACATGTCTCATGTATCTCATGTGTCTCATGTATCTCATGTGTCTCATGTGTCTCACGTATTACGTACTTCATGTGTCTCATGTACTACACAGCAGCGCAAACAGCCCCATGTATCTCATGTGTCTCATGTATCTCATGTGTCTCATGTATCTCACGTATCTCACGTGTCTCATGTATCTCATGTGTCTCATGTATCTCATGTATCTCATGTGTCTCATGTATCTCACGTGTCTCACGTATCTCATGTGTCTCATGTATCTCATGTGTCTCATGTACTACACACCAGATCTCATGTGTCTCACGTATCTCATGTATCTCATGTGTCTCACGTATCTCACGTATCTCATGTGTCTCATGTATCTCATGTGTCTCATGTACTACACAGCAGATCTCATGTATCTCATGTGTCTCATGTATCTCATGTGTCTCACGTATCTCACGTATCTCACGTATCTCATGTATCTCATGTATCTCACGTGTCTCACGTATCTCATGTCTCATGTACTACACAGCAGCGCAAACAGCCCCATGTATCTCATGTATCTCATGTGCCTCATGTACTACACACCCGATCTCATGTATCTCATGTGTCTCATGTATCTCATGTGCCTCATGTATCTCATGTGCCTCATGTACTACACACCAGCTGAAACAGCCCCATGTATCTCACGTATCATGTACTTCATGTGTCTCATGTGTCTCATGTACTACACACCAGCTCAAAGTCCTCCAGCTCGCTCTTCACCATACGCCGGGTCAGGCTCTCCAGAATAGTCTGCAGCTCTGCCTGAAAGCCTCCCTCCTCCTCGTCATCTTCCTCCTCTTCCTCCTCCTCCGCCACGGGCCGTGTGGCCCGGAGCCCCCGGTACCAGAGCAGGCAGTGGACTGTGCATGACAGCAGGTGGGACTGAGAGAGATGCAGAGACAAACTCATTTAGGACTGGGACAGACATGCAGAGCAACTCATTTGCCTTCCAGCAGGAGTGCATCTGATATTAGATTAGATTCAACTCTATTGCCAACAGGGGTGTATTAGTGATATTAGATTAGATTAGATTAAACTTTATTGCCAACAGGGGTGTATCTGAGTGATATTAGATTAGATTCAACTCTGTTGCCAACAGGGGTGTATCTGAATCACATGACTAACGCACACTAACATCTAGAGTCACATGACTAACACACACTAGCCGTATTCGAGATCCCAGCCTGTCTGTCTGCATCTGCCTGCATACGTCAACGAGAATTGCTCGTCACAGCAGGGGTGGGAATTAAAGGTGGGAAATAAAGTCGAACACAAGTCTTAAACGAGACTGAGCTCGCACCTCCCAGATCTCCGGAGGAGATGACACAAGTCATGTGTGGGGAGGGAGGGCGGGGGTTGTAGTTCTCTACAGTCTATGGTTGTAGTGGGGTGCACTGAGAGTTCAATTCAAGTCGAGTCTTTCTTATTTTTTAGATTCACATTCAAAAAAAAAAAAAAAAAAAAAAAAAAGAGTTGCCCCAAAGTGCTCCACAACACAAACATGAAAACTACCAGTGGCGTGGCGTGGGGGATTTGTGTAGGGAAGCCAAGTGAGATAAGAGAACTAGTAATTAGGCCAACTAACGCATGTGTGTTTTTTTAATAGAAATTCAAACTTTTGTTTCGTTTTTATAGTTTTTTGTTTGGTGTTTTGAGTTTGATTGTTTTATTTGTTTTTAAAGAACATACGTGGAATAAAACAATGGGCTGTGCGGAAGCAATGCAAGTGAGACACAAGCGCTACCTCTCCCTCTACAAACTGCTAAACTGCATTCCGTATTAAACTATGTCATACATTTAAAAGGCTGCCCTATCAACCTTCTTCGAATTTCTAGACTATTTTGAAAACATCTGCAGCAAGCTAGTTAAATTCGGGCTAAGCCATTGCAGATAGAACACAGGATTTGCGCATTCATGGGCAGCGCACGTAACGCAGCAGAGATGCGGCATAATGACAAGATAAGGCATGCCACCGTCCTTTCATCCTTGCAAAGCGGTCAATAACAGCATCGTAGAATTTCTCACTAGCCTTTAGGTCATCCATGACGATATTTTGGCTAGGCTGACAAGCCAGTCCTGTCTACATGTCTGTCTAAAATATGTTTTAATCATTCTAAGGAAAAAACGCTTGTATGTGCTAGTGGCTGGTATGGAAAGATGGCTATACACAACATAAAGTAACCTACCCATAATAGCAAACCAGCAAACAGGTGATTATTTTCCAGTGCAAACATCTACATCAAACTGATTCAGGGGACAGGTTGTCTTACATGTCAGTTATCGAAATCCCATATTATATTTTATACCACGCAATAATTATACGATGGACTACCAACATTCACGTTAGGCTATGAAAAACAAAGCAGGTTAGCAGAACGTTACATAGCACATACTGGCAATGGCTATGTCTTGCTAGACTTTTAAAGATACCAATTTTATTTTCTCACGCAAACCACTATAGCCTAATATTAAACATACAAACTTCCACAACATAACAAGGTGCTCCAGCACACAGTTTTAGTGCACATTATCTGTAAACTAGCAGCTACAAAACAAAACTTCAATACCAGAAATAACTTTTGCAGAATCTTACTTTATTACACTAGGGCTGGTAGTAAATAGTATGCAATTTGTCATCATTTTATCTGACAGCTGTTTCCCCAGCTTTGGGCATTACCTCACAGCCCTCTGTTCACTCATGCATGTCTGTATGTCTTCGGCTAGTCACTCTGTGCAAACGTAATTCTTCTCCTTAAAACTTCTAAAACCCTCCTCTCCCTCGTAACAGGTGTTGGTCTGCCATCTGGCTTCATTTAAATTTGTTATATGACAGTTTGGTAAAACTGTTTGTCATCTTGATTTCTTGATTGATTTAGTTTTAAACGTGTACGTCGGGTGCACATGTATGGATATTTGTACCGTGTGAACATAGATCGATTCTGTGGAGGAGGCAAAGGCAGGCTGGCTTCCCTTCATACTATGCTGGCCAATCACAGATGGGTAGTATCACTAATCTGATTGGTTGATCGTTCTTTTTTTTTTTTACTATTACGTAGTGATAGGGATGCCAATTCATGCTGGCTTCCCTTGGACACGATAGTGTAATACACTGTTTCACCACATAGCCTAATGGTCTACATCTGGGAGTTGGGGGGCGCCATTTCGCTCATAGCAAAATACTGAGTGAGAAAACGGGAGATGGATGACTGAAGCGAGACGAAGGAGCAAAACCGGTAAATTAATAGGCCGGACATTCAATTAAAATGCCCGCTATTGTCGAACAAAATAGGGGAAGCATGGCTTCCCTTGGCCTCCGGGAGAAAACGCCACTGAAAACTACGACAGCAAAACCATAAAACAAAGACCATAAGTAGGTATATAATATGGACAATGAAATAAAAATGAGATTAAGAATTAAATAAATAAAAGGCAGAGCTTGACAGCATCAGATAAACGCACCAAAACCATCAGAACAAGGTAAAAATAGAGAGAAGAGATATATCTTCAAATTGGAATAAAATAACGTACACTTTAGATGACAAGTTGAGTGGGGGAGCACCGGACAATGCACCTGCACAGACGTCAGTGAACTTTTAACCAACCACGGCAAAGCAGCGTCACCAAGGAGATGTTAGCTAGCCGCTTGCAGTTGTGTGGGAGCAACTGCAAGAGTCTGTAAGATTTGTCTGTAAGCGTCTTGCTCCCGCGAGTTTTCGGGTCATGTGACATGATCACACATTGCAACCACAATGCAACATTTTCAGCGTCAGACTACAAACGGCTGCAAACGTTTTCATCAAGTCAAATACGGCTACTAACATCTAGAGTCACATGACTAACCCACACTGATGTGAGGGACAAATCCCTCCTTCAGGAATTGAAAGTCCTGTCATGAATTGGTTACACCTGTGCACATAGTACAGGTGATTTCACTAATGAATTCACAGGCCTGACTGCTTCCCTTCCTTTCGAAAGCCATCGAGAGGGCGGTCTCTAAACAGGTTGTTAATTTCCTCACCCAGAACGACTTACTTGTCCCAAAGCAGTCTGGCTTTAGAAGTGGTCACGCCACTGAAACACCACTGCTTTCCGTCACAGAAGCCCTAAGAGTAGCCAGAACTGAAGGACGATGATCAGTACTTATCCTACTCGACTTATCGGCGGCCTTCGATACAGTCAACCACAGCATACTGCTAACTACACTCTCAAACATAGGCATCACAGGCATAGCACACTCCTGGTTTAAATCCTACCTCACTGGACGCTCCTTTAAAGTGTCATGGCAAGGACAACTGTCATCAACTCACACCCTCTCCACAGGGGTGCCCCAAGGGTCGGTGCTGGGCCCCCTTCTCTTCGCCATCTACACCACCTCGCTGGGCCGTGTCATCCTCTCACACGGCTTCTCCTATCATTGCTATGCTGATGATACACAGCTGTACCTGTCGTTCCGACCAGATGACACCACGGTCTCTGCACGCATCTCTGCCTGTCTCTCCGAGCTCTCCGCAAGGATGAAGGAACACCACCTCCAGCTCAATCTGTCTAAAAGCCTGGATATACTCGCCGCGCGCAGTGGTGCGCACGCAAAAGTGACGTCAGTGCACATCTGGCGCGGCGTTCTCAAGTGCATATTTGCCGTGTCTGCACCTCCGATTTTTTGTAACTTGCGCGCGGCAGCCCCATTGAAAACAATAGGCAATGGCTAGTCTGGTTTCAGCTAACTTTAGCCTAGTAACTACCAGCCTAAACATGTATTTTCCATTGCTACA
This sequence comes from Coilia nasus, assembly GCA_027475355.1. Lineage (NCBI taxonomy): Eukaryota > Metazoa > Chordata > Actinopteri > Clupeiformes > Engraulidae > Coilia > Coilia nasus. The sequence goes on from CM050208.1 coordinate 880,625, forward strand.
AATCAGCTAATATTACAGGAAACTCACAAAAAATACAAACACTGACTAAAAACTTTTAGGATTTTGTTCAGTTTTATCCACAAACCAACTTAGGTGCAAACCTGCAGTTCGTTTATTAAGCTAACTTTTTGCCTTATCCTATCATCACTCATAAGGTCTTATAAAGCTGAAAACACTGTAAATATACACACTGACTCAAACCTTTTCAGATTTATCCAGTTTAATTCCCAAATCATGATGTAAACCTGCAATTCAGTCATGTTTCACTCCTCTGACACGCAAGGTTCCCGAACTACTGTGGCATTTGATGAGGAGAGGATTGCCGTGTGTGTTGAATGAAGTATATATGGGCGCGCACTTCTGCACGCGGTGAGTATATTCCTAGCTTAAGACTGAACTTCTGGTGATCCCAGCCCAGGAGTCAATCCACCATGATAGCAGCCTGAATATGGGCACTGTCACGGGTGTTCAGAACAAGGTTGCTAAAAACCTCAGCGTCATGATTGATGACCGGCTATCTTTTTCTGACCACATTGCCTCTGTAGCATGGTCGTGCCGTTATGCGCTATACAACATTAGAAAAATCAGACCGTACCTGACCCAATATGCAAATGGTCTAGAATGCAGCAGAACGACTAGTTTTCAATCAACCCAAAAGGACGCATGTCACTCCACTCTTCATCAACCAGTGGTCTCAGTGGTGGAACAATCTACCAGTCGCTACAAGAGCAGCAATATCCCTCTTGACCTTCAAAAAGCTTGTGAAGACCCTTTTCCTCCGAGACTGCTTTGCTTCCTAACAAAACTAATTTCTACTAACCATCTCTTTACACAGGTACCTTCGATGTTTTCTACACATCTGTTAGCTATGATGTCCTCCTTTTGTAAGTCGCTTTGGATAAAAGCGTCTGCTAAGTGTAATGTAATGTAATGTAAATACAGTAGTTCAATAATTAGAACTAGACGGTTTAGTGAATGGCTGTAACAAATAAGTGGGATAAACTAGTACTGTCCGGGTCTGTGTTTTCCAAATAAGGGATGCTAATATGCTACTATGGATGTTTGCTTTGCTGTCATGAGGGAACAGACGTGAATCACTCACCAGCAACTCCTGCAAGAACACCTGCTGTCCCTGAGCACTGATGCACTGAATCACTCACCAGCAGCACCTGGAGGAACACCTGGTCTCCTTGAGCAGTGAATGACTCACCAGAGGCTCCTGGAGGAACACCTGGTCTCCTTGAGCACTGAATGACTCACCAGAGGCTCCTGCAGGAACACCTGGTCTCCTTGAGCACTGAATGACTCACCAGAGGCTCCTGCAGGAACACCTGGTCTCCTTGAGCACTGAATGACTCACCAGAGGCTCCTGGAGGAACACCTGGTCTCCTTGAGCAGTGATGCAGGGCTCCAGCTTCAGTGGGGGCAGCAGGTCCTGCTCCGGCTCATAGTAGCGCCTCAGCTGAGACACAAAACCAGTAAAACCAGTAAAACCAGTGGAGTGATGGGGTGACATGTGCACATGTGGATGACACAGACAGAACAGCAGTAACTATGTAGTGTGTGTGTGTGTATGTGTGCCACCCCCTCCCCCATTGCAGCGCTCACTCACCTGGGACAGCAGGGTCTGCATGATGGAGCTGGCCAGCTGTGAGTTGCGCCGCAGGACATCGTAAAAGCCCTGGACAGAGCAGAGAGGAGGTGTAGTGAGGGGCTGCAGGGGTACGTAAGGAAGGGGGAAGGGATTGGAGCTACACCGAAGGGCTCCTGACCTCATACAGCATCATGCGCACGTCCGCCTGTTGGCTGAGGCAGCGGCGGAGACTGCTGAGGATCTCCAGGCAGAAGGCCTCATTGGCTGCCGCATTGTAGCGCGAGTGGACATCCGCCTGGATCTGAGGAGAATGTTGAAGAGAGCAATGAATACATAAATAATAAACAAGTAAATAAATAAATACATGAGTAAAGACTGGGATGAACACAGCAGAGGAACACCAGAAGACAAGCTCCACCAGGGACACCATGACTCACCTGGCTGGACCTGATCCCTTGACTCACCTGACTGAACTCACCTGGCTGGACGTGTGATCCCTTGACTCACCTGACTGGACTCACCTGACTGGACTCACCTGACTGGACTCACCTGGCTGGACGTGATGCCCTGACTCACCTGACTGGACTCACCTGACTGGACGTTATCCCCTGACTGGCCTGGCTGGAAGCTATGCTGCCCAGAACCCGGAAGTTCTTCAGCAGCAGAAGGAAGCCCAACACGGCAGACTTCCTGCCTTCCAGCTGACTGTGGGGGGATATGGGAAGAAAATGCAGAGACAGTGAAGACGTCAAAGAAACAGACGTTGCCCAAATAATTAGTTAATTGCAGAGAGGTGCAAATGGCACCAGGCCACATTTACACACAATTCAGTACCTGGAGAACATGGCCTTCCTGAGCACAATGATCAGTGAGTCCTTCAGTGCCATGCTGACTTTCAGAAGAGGCTTGGGGAAGAGAGAAGAACTTGCATTAACATAAGATTAACAGCAGTGTTTGCAGCCAGTCATAAAGTTGTAGTTTTCTTCATAATCTCTAACCATCTCCAAGGGCAGGAAAAAAACTTGAGAATGTGCAAAAAGGATCAGGCTTTGTGCAAGAAGTAGTTGTGCAACCCCCTCTGGCTGACGTGAACTTAGAACTAACTCTGCCCCCCCTCTGGCCTGGGTGAGCCCTCACCTGCACCCCCTCTGGCCTGTGAGAGCCCTCACCTGCACCCCCTCTGGCCTGGGTGAGCCCTCACCTGCACCCCCTCTGGCCTGTGTGAGCTTAGAACCTGCAACCCCCTCTGGCTTGTGTGAGCTTAGAACCTGCACCCTCTCTGGCCTGTGAGAGCCCTCACCTGCACAGCCTTCAGAAGCCCCTCCACCGTGCTGAGGGGCAGGAAGGACAGCTGGTCGAAGGTCTCGATGACCTTGGAGGAGGACTCCAGGAGAATAATGGGAGCAGAGGTGACCATACTGGAGAGGAGATCTGGTGGACACATTCATAGTAGAGTATGAATGTACGCATGTATGTAGAGTATGAGTAATCTTGATAAAAAAAACATAATTTTCCAACCTCCCACAATGACACACAAAAAACAGCTGCACAACCCATCTGAGAGGAAAACTAAGAAGATAATCAATTTAACCCACCAATAAAATGAGTCACTGGAGATGCTGTTTTTGTAACCAGGCGATTCAGGACCTGCTCAAGAATTTCCCCCCGGATTTGTTCATGCATCTGCAAAGAAAAATCTAAATTAAAAAAATAAATGACAACTCTTTTAAATACTGCGTCATAAGATTTGTTGGAGACGGAGGGGTACCAGAGGTTACTACTACAGTTTGTGTAGCAGTTGTTTCATTCCCTAAACGCTGTCTGAGTAATGTCTACAGATGTTTGGGTCTAGAGCTGTAATTCTCCAAGGCCAACATTAGAGGGCGCATGTTACCTTGAAGCCCTCTAGAAGGACTTGGCCGCCCAGCACACACGCCAGCTGTGTGGGGCTCCTGGCTGAGAAGCTGGGGCCCTCGGTGCTCTTCCCAAACGCCCCGGCCCTCGGCCCAAACGAGTCCATGAGGATGAAGCCCAACTGCACCAGTCCCTGGGTCACATGGTCCCAGCCAAACACACTGACAACAGCAACACATAGAATCTCATCACGCTGTTCAGAATAAAATATAGAGCATGCTACATACATCACTACATAAGAATGAAGCTAAATGAAATGAAGCTAATGTATGAAATCCCTAGTTCCAATTCCGTGTTCATTTAGGACAATGACACACAGTAGTTGGGGGTGGAAAGGCTTCAGGATAATCTTAATGTTAACAACACACATCAGAAGTCAATGAAAATCACAAAAATATGTAAAAACATGAGCTTTGGTACACATTATGATACTTAATAAAAATACCCTCTGACCTGTTTTTCACCGTTTCCAGGATCATGGTGGACACACTGCAGGGTGGCAGCACCAGACCCTGCAGGAACCTGGAACCCTGCTGCACCTGCTCGTCCCTGAAGCACTTAGTGATGGCCCCCTTCAGAAAGTCAAACACCTGCCCAGGCCACACAATAATAATAATACTAATAATACTACTAATAATAATAATAATAATAATAATAGGTTCCTTGAAGCACTTAGTGATGGCCCCCTTCAGGAAGTCAAAAACCTGCCCAGGCCACACAATAATAATAATAATACTAATACTAATACTAATAATAATAATAATAATAATAATAATAATAATAATAATAATAATAATAGGTTCCTTGAAGCACTTAGTGATGGCCCCCTTCAGGAAGTCAAACACCTGCCCAGGCCACACAATAATAATAACAATAATAATAATAATAATAATAATAATAATAATAATAATAACAACAACAACAACAATAGGTTTCTTGAAGCACTTATTGGTGGCCTCTTTGAAGAAGAAGAAGTGTGTGCAAAACTGCAGTGACAGGGACTGTGCTGCACAGAGGGCAGGAGGCAGCAGAGGGGTGGGAGTCGGTACCTGTTCCTCCCAGCGCTGGATGCGAGACAGGGACAGCAGCAGGGCGATGCTGAAGGAGCACAGCACTTGTGACGGCTCACCCAGAGATGCCTGCAAACATCGCACACTTAACACTCACCCAGAGATGCCTGCAAACATCACACACTTAACACTCACCCAGAGATGCCTGCAAACATCGCACACTTAACACTCACCCAGAGATTCCTGCAAACATCGCACACTTAACACTCACCCAGAGATGCCTGCAAACATCACACACTTAACACTCACCCAGAGATGCCTGCAAACATCACACTTAACACTCAAAGATCATGGCTCCCACTGGCTCCCTTTGTCTGTGTAGCAAAGAACCTGATCGAGATGCTAACTCGTGGTAGTAGTAGTAGTGCTTTATTTGAACCCGGTGGTTTGCAGTAGCGTAGCACCTATTTCCACACACATTTAAATACACAATGACATAAAAAGGCTTAAAAGAATAAACAGTGGTGCAGGGTGGGGTGTTGTGAGTTTCTCCAGCTTGAATACTACCTTGATGGTTTTGAGGAACTCCTTGCCGAGCTCGTGGTCCAGTCGAACGGCAAACACGATGTGCAAGATGGCCGTCCCTTCAACGTGCCGCAGCTGGTCCTGAGGGATGGACTGGACCTCAACGTCCAGGTTCCTGCAACACCACAGCCCAGAGTAAGCTCTTCTTTGGGGATTGTTTTCTTTAAATACACCCAAAACAAAATGGGGACATGTATTTTACAGAAGCGGTATCCAAGTAGTGATAGCAAACAGTACCCACATTGCATCACATCGCATAACTCATGAACACTGAGAGCATAACTAAGCGCTGGTAAATTATTACGACCTGATTTTAAATAAAAACATCTATCAAACAGTAGAGACATCAACCAACATTACCTATGTATCATCACACTACATAGTTTATAGTTCAGTAAGAGCATATCTGTAGGGATAAATTACTGTGATCTGATTTTAAAATAAAAAGGTATGCAACACTAAGATCACCTTTACTCAGTGCTTAGAAATGCTCGTACACCCATCGAGTACTGTAACAATGTTTTTCAGGAGTCAAAGGATAGTACACCCATCGAGTACTGTAACAATGTTTTTCAGGAGTCAAAGGATAGTACACCCATCGAGTACTGTAACAATGTTTTTCAGGAGTCAAAGGAGGGCACTTTTTAAGAAAGTGACACACAGGTGTTTCCCAGAACCATACTCACTCCCCCTCCTTCTGTTCCGACTTCTGCTGTTCATCCTGCTGCTTGAAATACCGGATAACTCCCTCCAGAATCTGTTTCTTACAGCCCTGACACACAGAAGAGAAGAAGACTATTTAAAAACGTTCAACCTTAAAATAATGGTTCCAAAATTGTTTCAGTGGTTCATGAACTTGTAACTGAGTTAGATGCACTTTTGAATTTGCTTTGCAAGTTTGGAGGAGCGGGCAGTCTGTCTGTAGTTTAAATGAGAGACAATTCCGCTTCCAACTTGTAGGGCAACTGAAAACAAAAACTGCTTAGTGTTGCTTTAAATCATGCACACAGGATCTAGTTCACAGTCACAAGAACACGGCTTTCGAACCTTGGAAGCCAGTAGCAGGAGTTGATAGATAAGTGGGGGTATTTCCTGAAGCTCCAGCTTCTGGAACATTCTCAGCACCTTCTCTATGACAAACCGCAGCTCTTCTGGAGACAGGGGCACATCCCTGAGAGTGGGACAGGACACCACAGTTAGGATGAGTCATTACATGTCCTTTCCAGCTGCAGAATTAGGACTCCTTTAAACAGCAAAAATAAGGTTTATGACACCATGTTACACACTATACCATGCTATCCCTACCTGAACATTGTCGTCAGGTGTATAACACACTGTGGATCCCACCTGTGCAAAGATGTGCAGAGGATGCATGAAGCATTTTGATCAACTGAACAATAATATTGAAATATATTTTATGTCAGTTTTTCTTCCTTTACATCAAACAACACATGTTTTTTTCCCAAATCCCAGGATGACTTTCTTAGATGTTTTTCTTTGTACACTTTCCAGAGTTAATCGTTTTATTGTAACAGACTAAAGTATGCAAATATGTTCTGACCTGCTGGAACAGAGTGTGTTGATGAGTTGCTTCTTGTACTCTTCTCCACTCAGCTCCCCTACAAACACATAAAACAGCAAAAATGGCAAACAATGACATCATCATGTAGCCTAGTAACTGCCAACTCAAGATAGCATGGAAACCTATAACATTACAACACCGTGGGATGCTGTTTCAGCCGGCCAGCCGAGCTCCATACAGCTTTAAAGATATTTTGAAGTAAATGACACTCTCACCTTTGCCGTAGGCCAGGGCCTCTGTGCCTGCGAGTGTCGTTAAAATGGTTGGAAAAAGCTCCAGGGACTTCCCATTTCCCAGGGTGCCTCCTTTAATGGCGTCCACATACAGAGATGCCAGCTGCGCTAGGGCGGGTCCAGGAAGGTTGTGTGTCTGGGTGAATCACACAGTAAAGGCCATGTCAGTGAGGGTTGTCACTATAACCAATGTCAACAAGATGACACTTGAGCATGCCTCCGTCAGTCACTCACTTCCAACATTAGCAAGCCCATGATGTCTGAAGCCACCTCTGCCTGCAGGTCTCCTGAGTCGCACAGAGAGAGGCAGTGCTGGTACAGCAGCACACGCCGTGACGCCCCGTCAGGAAGGCTGGGTGGAGAGCCTAAGTAAAATAGTCAGGTCAGTCACATGCAGGTTCCACAGCAGTAATGCTTTATAAAGCACAGGACACAAGTTATTGCAGAATTACCTTTAAAGGAGGCTTTGATGAGGATTCCAATGTCTTTGCCTTTAAGTGCTGTGCTTGTAATTGCTGTGGTGAGCTGAAAAAACATGCCATTTAAACGTTATATTTTTCAGTGAGTTTAAGACTGCATGTCACATTAGCTGGTTAAAACAAGTGTAAACATAGCGCACCAACCTGTTCAGGCGCCGCAGAGCTGAGATATTCCTGCAGTTCATGCGTACTGTCCTTCTCTGATAGTTTGATTATCTTGTCACTGTCAACCTTCATCGTCAAATTTTTCTGGTGCTCTATTTCACTAACAAAATCCCAAAGAGTTGCATGGCGTTAGCTGGTTAAAGTCAGCTTCAGCTCAAACATACCAAACAGCGCATGATGTGGCTGACTAACCATAAGCTTATCTGACAGTCAAGTTGGCTTAAGCTGTGTACCATATAAGTCTACTCACTAACTTAGCGGTATAGAGTTTGAAAATCATTTTGGAAAGTCACTTACTTTACATAAATAGTAATTTGCCAACACGCTTTGAAGGTGTTTCCACTGCAACCCGTTCCCAAAACCTACCAAATCCCGCCAGCTATTCGAAGTGAACACATTTCCTTTTCCGGGGTGTGTCATCATTGCCTGGGTGTGATTTATTTACAGTACCTAAAATGGATTAAAACACAGCAGTGGATTAGTATGGCGTTAGGACTGTTAGCTGTTTACAGTCTATGGTTAGGACTAATACTAGCATTTTACGGATAATTTATTTGTGAAGAATGAGATACTGCTCTCGCCATCTGAACAGAAACAGACATTCGACGTTCTCTGACAGAGGCATACGGACCTCAAATGATTGGTCAGTTGTTGTCCACACTCACACCCGATTGGCTTATAAAGATTGTCTCATTCTACCGAGAACAACGGACCAGTGGCGCCTAGGATTAGGAGTGGCCAGAGCCATAGATCTTTCTATGGCTCTGGGAGTGGCCAGTTAGCCTGGTAAACCAGCCCCTCGTACTTCATTTCATTTCGTACCTCTGTAATGAAGTACGAGGGGCGGGTTTGCCAGGCTAGTGGCCAGTAGCCGAGAAGTAGTAGTTTATTTCTTTCTGACTTTGAACTGGTACATTAATATCTCGTTGGGATGTTTAATGTTAGTTATGAAACACATGCAGGTAGAACATGTGTCAAGTTTTACATTACATTACATTACACTTAGCAGACGTTTTTATCCAAAGCCACTTACAAAAGGAGGACATAATAAGCTAACTTGAAACTTGTTAAGCTTATGGTCCAGCTCCAAACTCCAACCCGTGTTTTCTGTGCAGCCTACCGTACTCTCCTTCAGCACGTTCAATTGCACAGCTCTGGCATTTCCTGCCATTAGCTACTCTTGCGAACAGCTGTATGGTAGTTTGTGGGACGCTGGTATCTAAAATTGGACCGCTATTTTCATCTGGTCCACATTACGGCCGCCTGGTTTGCTCCAAATTCTGATATTTTCGTGAATGAAGACGCATTATTTCAGTGGTAGAACTGGTTTTTAATTTTGGTGTAAAACGTTACACCAAAACCTACCTACGGACGCTAACAGCTTTCGGCAGCAGAAGAAGTGGTGGGCAAGCGTGTTTTTAACTGTTGTGAGCATCTTCTAGTCGGTTCAGTGTGTGGGCCTCAGTTCTTCGTAGATGTGATGAGAGATATACCATGACAAGGTATGTCACCAATTTGATCTAGTCAACTCTTTGGGTGGTTTCATGAATTGACTTACCGTTGCTGCTGTCACACACTTCCAACGTCACCTAGTGAAAGTGTTCGAATCCAGTAAAGTCGACAACTAGGCTACGTGGGACAACAGACGGCGAGCTATCACTATCCACCGCAATGGCCAAATACTCGAAGAAGTCGTTTGGATGAGACCAAAAACGTAGTTACGGGATCAGCAACTAGCTACTACTTCACTGGTAAGACAACTGGTCGATAAGTTAGCTATGTAGCTATTTTTAGAAACAAAAAACCGGTTAGCTACCGTTTTGATACCAGATTAACTTTAACATAATCTACACTCATGCATTAAACCCATCATTCTAGCCCATGCTAGTGTGTGTTGAGCTCTTCTGTCCTTTAAGTTAGGTCTATAGACCAGGCCAGAGTCCAACATTAGCAAGAATGGTTATTATTATGAGGTATCTATGCTCTCAGCGTATCTCTGAGGCATACTAATGCGTATCATACAATTATGTATCGAATTATTCAGCTGTTGCAAACCATTCAAAGCACACATTACCACACGAGATTAAGACCCATGCGATGAATGCATTTTTTGTGTCTTCTCAGCAGTAAGCTGCTCTAGGCTCTGAACTTGTCTCTCCAAGTGTGATGGGTGCAGCACTAGGTCATGCAGTTGTCATGAATTGTCATCGTTCCGATTTCAGTGTTTGGGTCTTTCAGGTTTTACTGTATTTGTTGTTTTTTTTTAACACTTGTAGATAAGACTGTACTGTGATGTAATTTGTACATCACTGGATTATTTCACACATTCACCGTATATTGTATCACTGTAATAATGCTGGAATGATACTGTAATACCTTATTATCTTTGAGCCTCAATCCAGTCAGCAAATAGGTCTTTGTATGTACTAGCAGACGTGTTGGAGAGAGGTGGAGAGGGCCTTAGATTTTCAAGGTCTTTGCCATACAAAAGTTACCCTTTCACTAAGTGCAGTGTTTATTCTGATTTAAGCTTTAGTGTCGTCTGTGATAGAGTCTGTTTTAAAATGTCTTTCCCCCTGTGTCGTACTGTACGGCACAGCCCAAACCATCCCTTTCCCCCTTCTGTATCCCCGCTCTCTCCATTCCCTCCTCCGTCTGGTTCTCTGGCTCTGGACTTGTGCCTGGAGCCGCCGCAGAAATCCTCTCGGGCTCTGCTGGCTGGATGACCACTTCCTGGCTGGACCCAGTCCGACAGCCTTGTGTGTGTGTGTGTGTGTGTGTGTGTGTGTGTGTGTGTGTGTGTGTGTGTGTGTGTTTGTGTTTGTGTTTGCGTTTAAGAATTTTTTAGACTCCTGCAGAATAGGCTAAGCCCCATGTGTCACAGAACTAACAATGTGTCTGTTGACTAAGAAGCCTATCTGCTAAACCATAAAGTAAACTTTAAGCCTAAGCTGTGCAACTGCTGAGCTACTGACTGATGTGAACAAACTATAAAGGATAAAAAATGACTGGAGCAGCTTCTAGTGTCAGTAGGCTTCTAGTAGTCATAACCTGGCTGCACCGTTCAGCCCTAATGTTATTTAGTGGAATTAGTGTATACCTCCCAGTGGAATTACATGTGCAACTGGGAGGTATACATACATGCACGTACCGTGGCTCTCACATTAGGATATTGGTTTTGGGATTGGAAGGAGCACTGTGGGAGGCAGAACATCAGAATACTGGTAGTGTTCTGTGAAATAGCATGTCGTGCTGTCACATGGAGACACCATTTGTCCCCCTCCCCGCCACCCCCGCTCCTCTGCTGACCTCTGCAGCCAGGACGGTGTCACCACAGTGTCACAACCAGGGCCCAATGCAGTGTGTGTGTGTGTCTGCTTGTCTCTGTGTCTGTGTCTGTGTCTCTGTGTGTTGGCGAAGCCTGCAATCATCTGTCAATAACTGAAGCAGAGATAGAAGGGCCTCTCTGTTCATGGCTTGGCCACCCACCTTTGACACACAGTGCGGTTACATGATGGCAAATAACTCGATTATAGCTTTAATTCGACTACCCTCTGCAGGGGGGCAACTGCAATTGTCAGAGTACATGGCAGTGAGTAGTTCGAATCATTGGCCGAAAGCACCTAGTACCCCGGTACGATAGGCAGTTTTTTAACCCTATGGGCCCAACGCCCGCAAAGTGCGGGCAAATTTACACCTATTCTTCTCTGTTGAATTACTTTGGAACAGTACATCGACAAGCGATATGGCACTCATACCAAACGAAACTGCAGAACTAGGGCTTTACAACGTGACCTCCCGCTTATTTTTGTGATCAAGTATCGGCGAGATATTATTATTGAAAAATTTGCCAAAATCTCTCATATTAGCGCTTTGCACAGACATTACTCTCGTTGAAATTACTCGTGAACCCGTGATCGGATAGATAAGGCACGCACATCAGAAGAAAGTACATAATCTCAGCTTTCCAACGACACCAAGCACATATTATCACATTCATTTATCACGTTAAAACAAACACTTGACGTAGGACGCTTTTTCTTGGAGAGTAAAGATTTTCTCCACCCGGGGAAGGAGGAAAAAAAACACCAGCGGCAGCGTTTTGAAAAGCGCCCAGGACCTTTTTTCAGTGGAAGCGAGTGGGGGAGAGTGGGGGAGAGTGGGGGCGGGTGGGGGAGAGTGGGGTAGAGTGGGGTAGAGGCAACTTCTCAGACACATGCTGCCTGTGAGCTCTGAGTTGGCGCACACAGGCAAAGCTGGAGGTCAGATGGGGTGTCTGTATGTAGTTGGGGGACTGATGTGTACTTGCGTCAT
>CM050208.1:897500-907500 GCA_027475355.1 Coilia nasus
TGTTGGGTGTGGGGTGTGTGTTGGGTGTGGGGCTTAGAGTGTGTGGGGTGTGTGTTGGGTGTGGGGTGTGTGTTGGGTGTGGGGTGTGTGGGGTGTGTGTTGGGTGCTCAGTGTGTGTTGGGTGTGGGGCAGAATGGGAGTGGCACACTGGCCTACTGTGCAGCATGACCGACTTTCTCACAAACACTCCCACACCCAGTGCTGCTGCTCGCCACACTCTTCCTCCCCACCCTTGCTTCCTCTCCCCCCTTCTCTCTCTCTCTCTCTCTCTCTCTCTTTTCCATGGACCCTCTCCTCCCTGCTGCTGGGCCAGACAATCTCTTCCAGTTGGCTTCATATGTGGGTTAGATGTGCTTAAGTGTTGTTATGCCCGTGTCGCGCTCATTGTGGAGGCTCTTAAAGGTACAGCGACTTCAAAAAATGAAGCCTTCCCATTGGTTGGTGTTTTCATAAAGTAGACTCATGTGGAAACAGCAACCAATGGGATGGCTGCATTTGCTCTGTACTATACACCAGCAGATCTGCCCCTATATCTAGGACATGACATCATGGAGGGAGTGGAGTTTGCACTTCCTCGCTAAAGCGTGTGTACAGTATGTGCGCACGTGTGTGTGTGTGTCTGTGTGAACACATAATGGGGTGTGATTTGCAGTTTTATTTTGACTGAGGGAGTAATAACCTCTTCCCAGTCTAAACATCCATTGTTGCAAAGCCATGTGTGGACTGCAGAAGAACAAAGGCATCTCGGGAGGGGAAATAAAAGTTGTTTGGAAAGTTAAACTGAGAAGGTTGCGTAACATCTGCATTTGTCATGTGCTGATTTAGAACGCAGCTGAAGGCAGAACAACAACAACCCCTGCGCCCGATTCATAACTGTGGGATTAAGGACTTCAACCTCTGCTCTCAAATCTCATTCCAGAATCCTCCCTGTGTGTGTATGCGTGTGTGTGTGTGTGTGTCTGACCGGGTTTTGCTGTTGGCCGTGGCGTCATCTGTGTTTGTTTGAAACATGTTTTGCTGGAGCTGGCGCTGATGGGCTGTGTGCTGAGGTTGATCATTGACTGAGCAAACATGCCGTGTTGTGGGGCAACGGTGTGATACTGGGCCGGGCCCAGGTGTGTATGGGAGGGCTAGGGAGGTAAGGGCCCAGCACTCCAGCCGCACACAGAGAGACGCACAGAGAGACGCTCAAGGGATATCCTACCAGTTCGTTTCACCCCTGCTGCGTCTTGGAGGAAACCCCTGAGGTAAGGTTGCCTTTCAGTTTACCTGGTGCATCCTGCTACTGCTGGCAGTTAATGACTCCACAGATGTTAGTGTCATTAGTGTTGTTGGTGTTAATAACTCCACAGACGTTAGTGTCGTTACTGTTGGTGTTAATGACTCCAGAGCCGTTAGTGTCGTTACTGTTAGTGTTAATGACTCCACAGACGTTAGTGTCGTTAGTGTTGGTAGGGTTAATGACTCCACAGACGTTAGTGTCGTTAGTGTTGGTAGTGTTAATGACTCCACAGACGTTAGTGTCGTTACTGTTGTTGTTGTTAATGACTCCACAGACGTTAGTGTTGTTAGTGTTGTTAAGTGTTAATGACTCCACAGACGTTAGTGTCGTTAGTGTTGTTGGTGTTAATGACTCCACAGACGTTAGTGTTGTTAGTGTTTTTAGTGTTAATGACTCCACAGACGTTAGTGTTAGTGTTGTTAAGTGTTAATGACTCCACAGACGTTAGTGTTGTTGGTGTTAATGACTCCACAGACGTTAGTGTCGTTAGTGTTGTTGGTGTTAATGACTCCACAGACGTTAGTGTTGTTGGTGTCAATGACTCCACAGACGTTAGTGTTGGTAGTGTTAATGACTCCACAGACGTTAGTGTTGGTAGTGTTGTATTTCTTTCACAAATGAATGGAGGCGCCCACACAGCTGTGTTGAGCAGAAGCAGGTGTTTTTTCAGGTCATGTTTGTTTTGGCAAGAGATGTTGGAAGCTCATGTGTGCATGTTTGTGTGTGCTCCTGCACTCGAGACCGAAAGGTTTCAGTAAATGTTACTTGCAGTTTGACATGTAACAGTAGTGCACTTTAAAGTGTGTAATTCCCATATATTATTCCCATAAATTGACCTTCAACCCTCTACTCCATGGAAACCATGCACTGGCCCTTAATGGGCATTTAGGGGACCCAGCATGAAAAGGACTCCCTAGAGAGGTAGCAGGCTGTAGTTCCTCCCTAGACTACCCGAACTACCTAGACTTCCTCCCTAGACTCCTAGACTCCCTAGAGAGGTAGCAGGCTGTAGTTCCTCCCTAGACTACCTGAACTACCTAGACTTCCTCCCTAGACTCCTAGACTCCCTAGAGAGGTAGCAGGCTGTAGTTCCTCCCTAGACTACCTGGACTACCTAGACTTCCTCCCTAGACTCCCTCAGACTGCGTAGAAAGGTTGCAGGCTGTAGTTCCTCTCTAGACACCCTCCATAGACTCCTAGGCTTCCTCCGTAGACCCCTCCCTGGAAAGGTTGCAGGCTGTAGCTCTTCCCTCTTCTCTAGACTCCCTCCCTTGAATCCTAGACCACCTAGGAAGATTGCAGGCTATAGTTCCTACCTACACTCGAGGACGATATTATTAGCCCCCCCCCTCCAGAAATTAGACATCTCTCTTGATTTCTCGGTGAGGATGACAGTTATTAATAAGTTTATGTTATTCTGGAAACAAGTATACTATGGAGATAATGTTTAACAAGTTGAATTTGGAATTTGGTATTGTTATAAGCAGTTTAAACAAAAAAGGCAAAAAATGACAAGGACAAAATTATTAGCCCCCTGATCATTAATCGTCAGTACGGTGCCCTTTATGACCCAAATCTGACAAAAGGCTCTTTGATTAGTTGTTAACTAGGTTGGCACGTGTTCACCTAGGGATTTTGGCTCATTTCTCCATTGCAAATTGTTTTAGCTGGTCCAAATTGCATGGATGTTGAGCATGGGCATTCATTTTCAACACTCATCAAATATCTAAAGGATTGAGGTCTGAACCACTCCAGGATCATGGTTTTAGTATCCTTGAAGAACATTTGGACTAATTTGGAAGTACGCTTTGGGTTATTATCTTATTGGAAGACCTAGCAAAGATCTTAGCTTAATCTATGACCATATTTCTGCATGGTCTCCTTCCATATTCTATCACAGTCTTCTTTTTTCATGGTGCCGTACACCCAAACAAGGCTTCCGGTGCCTGAGGCTGCCACAGAATGATGCTACCATCACCATGTTTAACTGTGAAAACCGTGGTTTACCAAGGTTTAAGGCCTATCCCTTTCTTCACCTAACAGAAGCAGAATTCATGCGTCCAATCAGGTCCAATTAAATCTCATCAGACCAAAGCACAGACTTCCAAAACTCATTTTTGACTTTCAAATGTTCACAGGCAAACCTCAATCAGACTCTGATATGCAGCACCTTTAGTAAAGGGGCACTACTGTGATGATGGCGCCAAAGCCCAATGTGATGACAAGCCCTTACAACTGTCTTTCTTGAAAAGAAAACTCTAGATGAGGCCAGGTCAACAGCAATCATCTAGGCAGGTGTCCAGGGCTTCTTTGGTCTAATGAGACTAAGCACAGTTCCCACAGTTACACATGGTGGTGGGAACATTAAGGTGTTCGGCTGTTTTGCAGCCTCAGACACAGGGAGCATGGGTCTGGGTTTGGATTCCTGGGTCTTCCAGCAACATAATAACCCAAAGCATACATCTAAATTAGTTCAGAAGGTCTTCAAGGATACTAAAACCATGATACTGAAATGGCACGCTCAGAGTGCAGTCCACAATCCCATTGAGAGTCTGTGGCAAATGTCTGTGTTCAGCATCCATGCAATTTGGACGAGCTAGAACAATTTGCAGTGGAGAAATGGGCCAGAATCCCTAGGAAGACATGTGCCAATCTATTTAACAACTAATCAAAGAGCTTTTTGTCAGTTTTGATTCAGAAAGGGTACCGCATTTACTATTAATGATCAGGGGGCTAATAATTTTGTCCTTGTCATTTTTTGCCTTTTTTGTTCATTATCTCCATAGTATACTTGTTTCCAGAATAACATTAACTTGTTAATAACTGTCATTCTCATCGAGAAATCAAGAGAGATGTCTAATTTCAGGAGGGGGGCTAATAATATCGTCCTCGAGTGTAGACTCCCTCCCTAGACTCCCTCCCTAGACTCCCTCCCTAGACTCCCTCCCTAGACTCCTTCCCTAGACTCCCTCCCTAGACTCCCTCCCTAGACTCCCTCCCTAGACTCCCTCCCTAGGCAGCGCAGAGGGGTAGCAGGCTGCAGAGGGGTAGCAGGCTGCAGAGGGGTAGCAGGCTGCAGAGGGGTAGCAGGCTGCAGTGTTCACCCAAAACACCATGCAGCCAAACGTAGTGGCCCAGACCAAGGCTACATGAAAGGGAGGGCTGTATGTTGATTGGTTGTTGAGCCTGAAAATTAATATTTTTTGCAGGATAAAAATTGTATTGCACTGTTACCTGCATCTCTTCTGGTTTGTTTTAATTTCTTAGTTGATCATGTGCAGTCAGCTCTGTAGGTGTCCTTCAGTCCGTCACCACAACTAATCTTCTGAAAAGACAAGGACAGGGCACCCAAACATACACTGTGTGTGTGTGTGTGTGTGTGTGTGTGTGTGTGTGTGTGTGTGTGTGTGTGTGTGTGTGTGTGTGTGTGTGTGTGTGTGTGTGTGTGTGTGTGTGTGTGGAGGGAAAGTAGATAAATCACCAGTGTGTTTACTCTTCTGCTTCTTCAGAGAGACACACACGCTGGTAGGCGGAGCAAGTGTTTACATATCAAAAGAGCTAAGTTGTAAGCAGCTGCACTTCTTTTTGGAGCTTGAAAATGTTTCACCTTTCATCCAAAACATGTTTCACCTTTCATCCAAAACATGTTTCACCTTTCATCCAAAACATGTTTCACCTTTCATCCAAAACATGTTTCACCTTTCATCCAAAACATGTTTCACCTTTCATCCAAAAGGCTTCTTCAGTTCTGGCCAGAGCTGCTGGGCTGCTGCTCCTCCTGTCTGGGGAAGCTGAGCTGCAGAGCCTTTGTTATTTCATAGCAGGCATGCTGAACCATGTCCGATCATCAGCACTGAGTCCCATGCAAATGCACTGATCGATAATGTGATCAGCCTCACAGGTCATCGGAGCAAGGTCGCAGGCAGCTGAGTGGTGTTATCCTATTGACCACCATGTCTGACACTGTCATATGCAGACACCTGTGGCACCAGAGGCACACAGGTTTGGGCACACACACACACACACACACATCCCCACGCACACACACACACTCACAGCCCAAAGCCTCATCAGAATGGCATGTTCTTGACTGAGCTGAACTGGGACATTGATCTGATGAGTGAGGCAGGAGGGCAGCAGAGGCAGCTAGCTCCAGCATGGTGTGGGCCTGTGAAGCAGCCTCAGTCCTCTGGGTCAGGGCGTTCCTGCACAACAACATGCAGATTCACACATTAGCTAGCTCCAGCATGGTGTGGGCCTGTGAAGCAGCCTCAGTCCTCTGGGTCAGGGCGTTCCTGCACAACAACATGCAGATTCACACATTAGCTAGCTCCAGCATGGTGTGGGCCTGTGAAGCAGCCTCAGTCCTCTGGGTCAGGGCGTTCCTGCACAACAACATGCAGATTCACACATTAGCTAGCTCCAGCATGGTGTGGGCCTGTGAAGCAGCCTCAGTCCTCTGGGTCAGGGCGTTCCTGCACAACAACATGCAGATTCACACATTAGCTAGCTCCAGCATGGTGTGGGCCTGTGAAGCAGCCTCAGTCCTCTGGGTCAGGGCGTTCCTGCACAACAACATGCAGATTCACACATTAGCTAGCTCCAGCATGGTGTGGGCCTGTGAAGCAGCCTCAGTCCTCTGGGTCAGGGCGTTCCTGCACAACAACATGCAGATTCACACATTAGCTAGCTCCAGCATGGTGTGGGCCTGTGAAGCAGCCTCAGTCCTCTGGGTCAGGGCGTTCCTGCACAACAACATGCAGATTCACACATTAGCTAGCTCCAGCATGGTGTGGGCCTGTGAAGCAGCCTCAGTCCTCTGGGTCAGGGCGTTCCTGCACAACAACATGCAGATTCACACATTAGCTAGCTCCAGCATGGTGTGGGCCTGTGAAGCAGCCTCAGTCCTCTGGGTCAGGGCGTTCCTGCACAACAACATGCAGATTCACACATTAGCTAGCTCCAGCATGGTGTGGGCCTGTGAAGCAGCCTCAGTCCTCTGGGTCAGGGCGCTCCTGCACAACAACATGCAGATTCACACATTAGCTAGTTCAGAGAAGTCTAGTTTTTAATCCAACCGCAGTGCCCATGAGTGAAGTCTGTCTGAGGGGAATTTAGGTCAGTGTTCATCGTCATGAAAGCAGTCTCAAGGTAAACTAGGTTAAACTAGGTTAAAAAAAATTGGGATTAAAGTTAAGTTCTGAAGTACAACCCTCCACCACCCCTTCTAATATGCAGCTCACCTCTTGAGACATGGTTGAATACAAGTGAAGTGCTCACATCTCTGCTGTCAGTGACTAGCCGAGGTTAAAATGTGGAGTAACAGAGGTTTCACACCATGTACTCTTTGCTCTTTTCTCCCATCTAACACATGGCAATATGACCTGTGCAGCATTTCAGACAGAGAGCCGTCAGTGGCATTCCTCTCCCAGCGACAGAGAGCCGTCAGTGGCATTCCTCTCCCAGCGACAGAGAGCCGTCAGTGGCATTCCTCTCCCTGGCTCTTCCCACCACAGACATGGCTCTTCTGCTTCTGTTAAAAATGGCTGACAGTTTGGACATGATTGCACACTTTTGTGACATGAGAAGCTTTGTCAGAGGTGTCCTTGCAGGCAATGGAGAGGCCTTTATTTGTCCCAGTGGTGCACTCACATGACTCCCTGAATCACAAAATCCTACAGCTCGTCTGACTGGACTGGAACCTGGCAGGTGTGTGTTTTCCTGACATGCCCCAGAGCTCTGGAACTTGGCAGGTGTGTGTTTTCCTGACATGCCCCAGAGCTCTGGGGGGGGGGGGGTGCAGTGTAGGCCCTTTGACATGCTCGGGAGCAGAGAGTTTCACACTGTCACAGCTGTTCAACCTGCCCTTAGTGAGCTGCTCCTAAAGTTACACACACACACACACACACACACACACACACACACTTATTGACCGGTATAGAGAAGGTGTTTGGGAATATGTCTTTAAATCCTTTGAATTCTACACTGACAGTCAATAGAAACTTTGAGGTAGAAATGTATGCACATTTCTGCTTGTAGGGGGATTGTAATTATTCATTGTGGATTTATTGATGACTTAGTGCTCGGGTAGTTGAGATAATGATAAGTTGTCTTCTTATCACGGTTCATTGCACATGGGTTGGTCTCTTTGCAAAAGTGGACCAAATACATATTGAGCAACACTCCGTGGGTATCTGCACAATTTGAGGATTGGTTTTGAAGGCCTATATAAAGGCCCAAAAAAGGCCACCATTAGTCCAGGCTATGCCGCGTCCATCACATGAATAACAACTCCAGGCACTGGGTATGGTGGAGGCCACTTTGAGCTACAGTGAGATAGCCAGGCGTATGGGCTGTTCCCAACCCACATTTGGAAACCTGGTTCTGGCTCTGTTGGCAATAGACCGGGATTTCAACCTCCAAGCGTGATTGCCTTTACGCTCCAACATCCTGTTTTTTGTTTTGAAATTATTCTTGAAACTTTAGACTTTTGTTTCTGTATGCCAATTTCATAAGCAAATGATTCATATGAAAAAAATCCAGTTTAGGGTTTCAAAATTAAAATGATGTTGAAAAATATGGTCTCAAAGTTTTCATTGACTGTGAGTGTAGCAACCAATGGGGTGCAATCACCCAAAGCATTAATCCTATGCTTCAGGTCCTATGAGAGAGAGTTTGTGCTTATGTGAGAACTGTGAGGAGTGCTGTCAGACTGCGTTAATGATTTGATGAGCAGTACTTTCTTTCCAGACCACTGAAAAGGTGCCCAGACTTACAGGGTCCTTGAACTCAAGCCCGCAACCACTCCGCCTTAACCACCCACTCACTCCCTCACCCACCTGCTTAGTCATAGGGTCTCTCGCTTTGCAAGTCACTCACTCATACGACCTGTCGCTTTACACAAGGTCACTCAGTCATACGACCTCTCGCTTTGCAGAAGGTCACTCACTCATACGACCTCTCGCTTTGCAGAAGGTCACTCACTCATACGACCTCTCGCTTTGCAGAAGGTCACTCACTCATACGACCTCTCGCTTTGCAGAAGGTCACTCACTCACTCATACGACCTCTCGCTTTACACAAGGTCACTCAGTCATACGACCTCTCGCTTTGCAGAAGGTCACTCACTCATACGACCTCTCGCTTTGCAGAAGGTCACTCACTCATATGACCTCTCGCTTTGCAGAAGGTCACTTAGTCATAGGACCCCTCGCTTTGCATGTCACTCACTCACTCATACGACCCCTCGCTTGGCAGAAGGTCGCTCACTCATACGATCTCTTGCTTTGCAGGTCACTCACTCACTCATACGACCCCTCGCTTGGCAGAAGGTCACTCACTCGTACGCCTCTCGCTTTGCAGAAGGTCACTCACTCATACGACCTCCCGCTTTGGTCACTCACTCATATGATCTCTCACTTTGCAGAAGGTCACTCACTCACTCATACGACCCCTCGCTTTGCAGGTCACTCACTCACTCATACGACCCCTCGCTTGGCAGAAGGTCACTCACTCGTACGCCTCTCGCTTTGCAGAAGGTCACTCACTCATACGACCTCCCGCTTTGGTCACTCACTCATATGATCTCTCACTTTGCAGAAGGTCACTCACTCACTCATACGACCCCTCGCTTTGCAGGTCACTCACTCACTCATACGACCCCTCGCTTTGCAGAAGGTCGCTCACTCATACGACCTCTCGCTTTGCAGGTCACTCACTCACTCATGCGACCCCTCGCTTGGCAGAAGGTGGCTCACTCAAACGATCTCTCGCTTTGCAGGTCACTCACTCATACGACCCCTCGCTTGGCAGAAGGTCACTCACTCACTCATACGACCCCTCGCTTGGCAGAAGGTCACTCACTCACTCATACGACTCCTCGCTTGGCAGAAGGTCACTCACTCGTACGCCTCTCGCTTTGCAGAAGGTTACTCACTCAAACGATCTCTCGCTTTGCAGGTCACTCACTCATACGACCCCTCGCTTGGCAGAAGGTCACTCACTCACTCATACGACCCCTCGCTTGGCAGAAGGTCACTCACTCACTCATACGACTCCTCGCTTGGCAGAAGGTCACTCACTCGTACGCCTCTCGCTTTGCAGAAGGTTACTCACTCATACGACCTCTCGCTTTGCAGGTCACTCACTCACTCATACGACCCCTCGCTTGGCAGAAGGTCACTCACTCGTACGCCTCTCGCTTTGCAGAAAGTCACTCACTCACTCATACGACCCCTCGCTTGGCAGAAGGTCACTCACTCGTACGCCTCTCGCTTTGCAGAAGGTCACTCACTAATACGACCTCTCGCTTTGCATAAGGTCACAGTGTGGCTGACATGCGCTGGTGCTGGAAGGTCAAAGAGTTCAGTGGCAGTGTGCCTCTACATACAGCACTGTGCCTCTACATACAGCACTGTGCCTCTACAGCCTCTACATACATCACTGTGCCTCTACAGCCTCTACATACAGCACTGTGCCTCTACATATATCACTGTGCCTCTACATACAGCACTGTCTTTGGTAGAAAACACTGATGCTGTTCTGTCACTTGTCCCAAGGTTGTGTTGAGGTCTGAACACTGAGATGTATGGAATAAGAGGTTGTGTGTGGGAATAAGGGCGTTCCTACTGTACCCCCTCACATTCACTCAGTGTCTGCTCCTGACACGCTGGCTGGCTGGCTGTTGTCAGGGGGGGGGGGGGCAGTCATGTTTTTTCC
>CM050208.1:912500-922500 GCA_027475355.1 Coilia nasus
CATTATCTCAGAGCCAGAGTGCATTATCTCTGCATTATCTCTGAGCCAGAGTGCTGTATCTCTGAGCCAGAGTGCGTTATCTCTGAGCCAGAGTGCGTTATCTCTGAGCCAGAGTGCGTTATCTCTGAGCCAGAGTGCGTTATCTCTGAGCCAGAGTGCTGTATCTCTGAGCCAGAGTGTGTTATCTCTGAGCCAGAGTGTGTTATGTCAGAGGCAGACTGCGTTATGTCTCTGAGCCAGAGTGCTGTATCTCAGAGCCAGAGTGCCTCATCTCTGAGCCAGAGTGCGTTATCTCTGAGCCAGAGTGTGTTATCTCTGAGCCAGAGTGCTGTATCTCTGAGCCAGAGTGCTGTATCTTAGAGGCAGAGTGCGCTATCTCTGAGGCAGAGTGCGTTATCTCTGAGCCAGAGTGCATTATCTCCGAGCCAGAGTGCTGTATCTTAGAAGCAGAGTGCGTCATCTCTGAGCCAGAGTGCGTCATCTCTGAGCCAGAGTGCGTCATCTCTGAGCCAGAGTGCGTCATCTCTGAGCCAGAGTGCGTCATCTCTGAGCCAGAGTGCGTCATCTCTGAGCCAGAGTGCGTCATCTCTGAGCCAGAGTGCGTCATCTCTGAGCCAAAGTGAGTCATCTCTCAGCCAGAGTGCTGTATCTTATAGGCAGAGTGCTGTATCTCAGAGGCATGCTGACTCGTGCCAGTCTGATGGTAGAGTTCTCGTGCCAGTCGGCCAGTGCTCTTCCTGCTCGTGCCAGTCCGATGGTAGCGCCCCCGCGCCAGTCCGATGGTAGCGCCCCCGCGCCAGTCTGCCAGTGCTCTTCCTGCTCGTGCCAGTCAGATGGAAGCGCCCCCCGCGCTCTTCCTGGAACAGGTGGCAGTGCCAGGTCCTGCCATAGGCATCCCTGGACCCCATGCTGATGATAGAACTTTGTTGTATACTTTATTTGCATGTTGTGTCCATTACAGTGATGGCTTTTGTATACATGTACAGTACTGTGCAAAAGTCTTAGGCAGGTGTGAAAAAATTCTGTCAACAAGGAATGCCTTCAAAAATGGAAGCGTTAATAATTTATGTTCATCTAGTTCTAGTGCATTATCTCAGAGCCAGAGTGCATTATCTCTGCATTATCTCTGAGCCAGAGTGCTGTATCTCTGAGCCAGAGTGCGTTATCTCTGAGCCAGAGTGCGTTATCTCTGAGCCAGAGTGCGTTATCTCTGAGCCAGAGTGCGTTATCTCTGAGCCAGAGTGCTGTATCTCTGAGCCAGAGTGCGTTATCTCTGAGCCAGAGTGCTGTATCTCTGAGCCAGAGTGTGTTATGTCAGAGGCAGACTGCGTTATGTCAGAGGCAGAGTGCGTTATGTCAGAGGCAGAGTGCGTTATGTCAGAGGCAGAGTGCGTTATGTCAGGCAGAGTGCATCATCTCTGAGCCAGAGTGCTGTATCTCAGAGCCAGAGTGCCTCATCTCTGAGCCAGAGTGCGTTATCTCTGAGCCAGAGTGTGTTATCTCTGAGCCAGAGTGCTGTATCTCTGAGCCAGAGTGCTGTATCTTAGAGGCAGAGTGCGCTATCTCTGAGGCAGAGTGCGTTATCTCTGAGCCAGAGTGCATTATCTCCGAGCCAGAGTGCTGTATCTTAGAAGCAGAGTGCGTCATCTCTGAGCCAGAGTGCGTCATCTCTGAGCCAGAGTGCGTCATCTCTGAGCCAGAGTGCGTCATCTCTGAGCCAGAGTGCGTCATCTCTGAGCCAGAGTGCGTCATCTCTGAGCCAGAGTGCGTCATCTCTGAGCCAGAGTGCGTCATCTCTGAGCCAAAGTGAGTCATCTCTCAGCCAGAGTGCTGTATCTTATAGGCAGAGTGCTGTATCTCAGAGGCAGAGTGCATTATCCGTGAGGCTGAGTGCGTTATCCATGAGGCTGAGTGCGTTATCTCTGAGGCAGAGTGCGTTATCTCTGAGGCAGAGTGCGTTATCTCTGAGGCTGAGTGCGTCATCTCTGAGCCAAAGTGAGTCATCTCTCAGCCAGAGTGCTGTATCTTATAGGCAGAGTGCTGTATCTTATAGGCAGAGTGCTGTATCTCAGAGGCAGAGTGCATTATCCGTGAGGCTGAGTGCGTTATCTCTGAGACTGAGTGCGTTATCTCTGAGGCAGAGTGCGTCATCTAAGGCTGGTATCATCCATCACATATCTGCAGCGCTGCCTTTCCCGCCCATATCTGTGTGAAATTAAACTAGATGGTATGACCGCTGCAGTATATTGAAATGTGGGAACTGTTGGTGTGATGAGTGTGTGGTAGAGCAGTGTTGTGAGGTGAGAATTTCTGTGGAAATGATTTCCTGGAAGTGGGCATAGATGTGGGTTTTGAATGTGTAGTGTGTAGGAGTGATTTGTGAAGGCAAGGAATAGGCAAAATGAGATTTTGTACAATTACAGCACCCCCTATGGACCAAATTGTATGGCACGTGCTGTAGTTTTAGAGGTCTTTGTGCTGATCGTGCATGGCGTATTTTGTGCAGTTCCCACCTTCTTGGTCCAAGATATTGGCAGTTCAAAATCCCAATTTTTGTATTTACCCTTATCACTAGGTGGCACTATGCTTTAAGTGAGTGTTTATGGGCTGGGTCGGTACGCCTCTGTAACATCAGCATACTAACACAAAATCGTTGTCTTGGGCAAAATTGTTGCCGAGTTATTTAACAAAAACTGCTTTTCAACACATAGCTTCGGCGATAAACATCGCCCCCTGTGACGAAATGTCACAAAATTTAGTACACATAAAAAGAAAGCTGTTTAGAGATTACATTACATTAGATTACATTACACTTAGCAGACGCTTTTATCCAAAGCGACTTACAAAAGGAGGACATAATAGCAAACAGATGTGTAGAGAACATCGAAGGTACCTATGTAAAGAGATGGTTACTAGAATTTGGTTTTGTTAAGCAGTCTCGGAAAAGAAGGGTCTTCACAAGCTTTTTGAAGGTCGAGAGGGAAGTTGCAGCTCTTGTAGGAACTGGTAGGTTGTTCCACAACTGAGGGACAACAACCGAGAAAAGTTTGGAGTGACCTCGCTTTGTCTTGGGAGAGGGTACGGCCAGGCGGTTCGTATTGGAGGATCGCAGCATTCTGGACGGGATGTAAGCATTCAGTATGCAGTGTTTTCCCCAAAGCGTCTAAGCATATCGGCACCGATACGCTTCTTTTTTCGCCGATACGCATCAAGTTTTGCCGAGACGCTTTCATAAAATGCCGATACGCTTAAAAATCATGCACAAAAACATTCCCCCCGGGATTTCCCCCGAACAAGAAGCCCCAATGTAGTCAAATGTAGGCTGCGTTTTTAGGAAACTTCCGTGGTGGGTGTGTAAACTACTATACTGGCGAAACTGGCCAATCACATGCCGATTACAGTGCTCCTTTGTTTTTTTTTTCCGCCAGTCAGCTGTATCAGAGAGTATTGTAGAATCTAAGATCTTTAACGCAAACCTCGGGGCTACTAAAACTGCCTGACTTTGACTGTAAATGCTACACAAGAAGGAAGGAGAACGCTCTCCTTGGGACATGCTCATGTAGCAAGAAAACTTTCTCCACAGTGTACAGAATGCGATCGGATCATCTAGCTGCTGAAAGAGAGAGAGAGAGCGTGAAAGGCAAATCCTCCTTTATGTAGAGCAGAGTCAAGACTGTTTCGTTGAATGGGACACTCATGGAATTTAACTAATAAATTGGTCCTTACGTCTTTCTGGATTTGTTGATGGTTCTTTTTAACAAAGTGTCACAATCCGCAATTATTTGTGATTATTTCAAGCCTTATAGTGTACGTTGTTACTGTTTGGATTTCCAGAAAATTAGCTTCATTTCAGACCAGGCTGCAGCCTGTATGGGGTTGTTAGCGCGCTAACGCTAGCGAACTACGCTAACATAATGTTTTAAACTGAAAGCTGCCACTTTACTCACCAACACCCACCTAGATACTAATACTGATATTAGCGGAAGTGGAGAAAGTAATATAAAGTTGTAAGGTTATTGCAGCGTGTTAAATTCAAGGTGAGTAGATGACTGTTAGCATTACCACATTACCAATCATTTCAATGAGCTAGTTCGTTAGCTTGTTACAGGAACACTGAAAAAAGAATTTGTCATCAGACATCATTCCAGATAATACTAGACTACACTGAATCATATGTATCTGCAGAATCTAAGATCTGTTGTACCAATTCAGCTTTCATGTGGCCATACAGGGAGATATTTAGCTGATAGTAGGAACGTACTGTGACGTTGTACGTAAGAGTGGTTGGAGGCTGCGGCAGACAAGTGGGCGGCCCAGAAAAACAGGAGGCTCAACATTTAGTTTAGACATTTTAGTGACAGCCTAGTCAAATTCATGTGACATTATATAGTGCTTGCAGTATTTCTTGTGTGACAATAAATTAGCCTTCCCACCTGGGAGTTTTGGCTGTTTCAACTCACCAAGTGCAACGAGTTTTTTGTTCTATTTGTGCCAAAAAATGCAACATTTTATTAAAAGTGTTATGTTTCCACCAGCCTTCTGGGACCAAAATTTAGCTTCAGATCTTCCTAGAATGCACCATTTTAGCTCTAGAAAAAAAACAATTCCCACGGTGCATGCCCACCAATCCTCCTAGCTACCGTGCCACCGCGTCATCGTATTTACATCAAAATTTAAACCCTTCTTTTTATTTCTGGGGAAAACACTGGTATGACGTTGAGATAGGTGGGGGCAGATCCAGAAGTGGCTTTGTAGGCTAGAGTCAAAGCTTTGTGTTGAATTCTGGCAGCCACCGGGAGCCAATGCAGGTTGATGAAGAGAGGAGTGACATGCGACCTTTTGGGTTGATTGAAAACCAGTCGTGAACCAGTCAAAAACCAGTCGTGATGGCATGTCAACTTTGACCAAATTTCAGCAATTAAAAGCCAAGATATGGACTTTTGAAGAATTTAAGCTACGTGTTAAATGTTCATTGACGTGTAACTTCGAAACGGTTTATCTCAAGATAAATCCTTTGATAACTTTTTGTCAGCATTGTCTGTAGATGGCATATACCAACTTTGGTGAGATTCACATGATCGGCCTATGACGAGTTCGTTCAGATTCGTTTTCGCAATGTTAAAATTTCACGGAAATTGTTCTCGTTGGAAGTGGGCGTCGACCAGTGCTTTCAATGCGTGAGGGTCAATAGATTTCACGATAAAAAAAATTGGTTGTAAATGTTAGCATTCTCTAGATAATAGGCAAAATGACATTTTGTACAATTACAGCGCCCCCTATGGACCAAATTGTATGGCATTGTGCTGATCGTGCATGACATATGACATATCGTGCTCCCTCTCTCTCTCTCCCTCTCTCTCTCCCTCTCTCTCTCCCTCTCCCTCTCTCTCTCCCTCTCTCTCTCTCCCTCTCTCTCTCTCCCTCTCTCACTGAGCAGGTACGGAGGAAAAGATGAAAGAGGAGAACTTGTTCCGCCGGCGTTTCTCGCTGTGCCCATCGACACTCTCGCCGCCAAAGATCGACCCGCGCGCCCTGAGCAGGAACCTGTCCTATACCGGGGACACCCACATCTATCCCCACAGCCCAGGTACACACAACCCCCACACAACCCTCAGACAACACACACACAGCACACACACAACCCACCTGTCCTACACCGGGGACACCCACATCTATCCCCACAGCCCAGGTACACACAACCCACACACAACCCCCACACAACCCACACACAACCCTCACATAATCCTCACACAACACACACACAACCCACCTGTCCTACACTGGGGACACCCACGTCTACCCCCACAGCCCAGGTACACACAACACTCACACAACCCTCACACAACACACACACAACCCTCACACAACACACACACAACCCACACACAACCCCCACACAACCCACCTGTTCTACACTGGAGACACCCACATCTACTCCCACAGCCCAGGTACCTGTGCACACAACCCACACACAACCCTCACAAAACCAACACACAACACCCACATCTATCCCCACAGCCCAGGTACCTGCACACACAACCCTCACACAACCAACCTGTCCTACCCCAGGGACACCCATATCTACCCCCTACCCCACCCCAGGTACCTGTGCACACAACCCTCACACAACCCACACACAACCCACACACAACCCATATGTATTCCACCAGTTGCACCTATATCTACCTCCCAGCCCAGGTATCTGTGCAAAAGCCTAATCAGTCCTCACTCTCTCCCACTCCTCTCTCCCCTCTTTCACTCTTACTTTGGTAGTTCTCTCTCTCTCTGTCTTTCTCTCTCTTTTTCTCTCTCTCTCTCTTTCTCCCTGTATCTCTCTGTCTCTCTCCCTTTCTCTCTCTCTTTGTCTCTGTCTTTTTCTCTCTCTGTCTCTCTCTTCCATGTCCTTTGATGTGAAACTGTTGTAGATGTGCCCCCTATGTTCATGTGACCCATATGTTTATGTGACCCCTATGCTTATGTGACCTCTATATGTGACCCCTATGCTTATGTGACCCATATGCTTGTGTGACCCCTACATGTGACCCCTATATGTGACCTCTATGCTTGTGTGACCCCTATGCTTATGTAACCCCTATATGTGACCTCTATGCTTGTGTGACCCCTATGCTTATGTAACCCCTATATGTGACCTCTATGCTTATGTGACCTCTATGCTTATGTGACCCCTATGCTTATGTGACCCCTATGCTTGTGTGACCCCTATATGTGACCGTTATATGTGACCCCTGTGCTTATGTGACCCCTATGCTTACATGACCTCTTTATGTGACCTCTATATGTGACCCCTGTGCTTATGTGACCCCTACATGTGACCTCTATGCTTGTGTGACCCCTATGCTTGTGTGACCCCTATATGTGACCCCTATGCTTATGTGACCCCTATGCTTGTGTGACCCCTATATGTGACCCCTATGCTTATGTGACCCCTATATGTGACCCCTATGCTTATGTGAGCTCTATGCTTATGTTCATAGGTGGTGAATCGGATCGTAATGGCTTGTCCTCTCCAAATGATGACTTCAGTCCTGCTCAGTCTCCTAGCAGCCCTGTGAGTTCCTCCCCCGTCTCTTTCCTGTTCTCCATCCTGATCATAGCCCTGCCATGTAATAATGATGATAACAACAACAGCAATCTTTGCTGGTACAGCACATACAAAGGATTTCGCTCAAAGTGCTTCAACAGTTTGGCAAAGGAGCACAGGACAAAGATACACATGGCAAGCTTTATTATAGTCCAATACTGCCAGAGAAATGCACCAGGGCGCTGTGGGGAGCTCCACTAATGTCCCCCTAGGAACGAGCATCAGCGCGCTAAAAGTGAGCAAAAACTCAGTTTGCTTTGGTATATGTGTGTGTATAAGTGTGTGTGTGTGTGTTTACATTGCTGTATTTTAAATTGAGGAAAAAGTCTCAGGCAGAGCCATGGTCCCCAGGGAAGCTCATCGGCCGGGCTGACAGAGGGAAGGTCTCTGAGTGTTTGAGAAGGGGAGCCCCTCTGTCAGGGTTGGTAGGGAGAAAGTCTCTGAGTGTTCCAGAAGGGGAGTCCCTCTGTCTGGGTTGGTAGGGGGAAGGTCTCTGAGTGTTCCAGAAGGGGAGTCCCTCTGTCGGGGTTGGTAGGGGGAAGGTCTCTGCCTGAGAGTGCCTGAGAGTCTTTGAGCAGGGCAGTTAAGTGTAGTCTTTAGTTTTGCTTCAGTTTTGTGCAGTCTGCGGTTTTAGACCATGGAGTTGATGACGAGTTAATGAACCATTGAAACGATGTTGGACACATTACTTGAAGGTTAAAAAAACACCTAATGTTGCTTTAAGGAAGTCCAGGCCGAGATGAAAGTTAATCTGCCACAGCTCAAGCCACCGTAGCTACGCCACCCCACCCCACCCCACATGCACCACCCCACCCCACCCCACATGCACCACCCCACCCCACATGCACCAGCCTTAGCCACCTCCCCCACCCCACCCCACATGTGCCAGCATAATTACCCCCACCCCACATGTGCCAGCATAATTACCCCCACCCCACATACACCACCCCACCCCACCCCACATGCACCACCCCACCCCACCCCACATGCTCCAGCCTTAGCCACCGCCACCCCACCCTACATGTGCCAGCATAATTACCCCCATCCCACCCTACATGTGCCAGCCTTAGCCACCTCCCCCACCCCACCCCACATGTGCCAGCATAATTACCCCCACCCCACATGTGCCAGCATAATTACCCCCACCCCACATGCACCCCCCCCCAACCCACCCCACTTGCTCTGGCTCTCTCTCTGCTCTTGTTTTGGTTTAACGCTACCCTAACACTTGGCTGTGTACAATATTCATTCTTTTCTTTAACACACAGCCCTTTCATTTGTGTGTGTGTGTGTGTGTGTATGGTTTGTGTGAGTATCGCTTGCTTCCTGAGAACAAACAACTGCCATCTGGCCGGCGTCACCCAAAGAGCAGTGCTCTGGAGGTGACAAAGAGGGGACACCTGTTTCCACACTCTGCATTTAGCTCACACACTCAGCTCTTAGCTCACACACTTCTGCACACACTCCTGCTGCCACACTCAAGGCTCCACTAGTTTGCTCGTGTCTGCTTGCTTTTATGATGTGTGTGTGTGTGTGCGTGTGTGTGCGCGTGCGTGTTTGTGTCTGTGGTCGTATTTCTGTCAGGACTAAAATTGTCGCATATGTGCTTTTGGTGAAATCAGCCCTCCAGACTGCTGTTTAACTGATTGGCAGGAGTGGAGTCAGATCTGGGTCAGGAGCAGGGCCCGTGTGTGTGTGTGAGTGTGTGTGTGTGTGTGTCCTTGTTTGCACAGTGCATGGCCGACACACCCTGTTGGAAAACAGAAGTCTGAGTGGCTGAGTGTGTGTGCTGTGAGTGTAGCGGCTAGGTGTAGCGGCTAGGCGTAGCGGCTAGGTGTAGTAGTGTAGCAGCTCCACAGCAGCCAGCCCTGACTGGAGACAGTGGGGACAGTAAGACAGGCGTCACTGCCACCCCCTCGCCTTAACCACTAGGGACACTTGGGACAGTAAGACAGGCGTCTCTGCCACCCCTGGCCTTTAACCACTAGGGACACTTGGGACAGTAGGACAGGCGTCTCTGCCACCCCTGGCCTTTAACCACTGGGTCACAGCTCTGTGAGTCTGTTACTGTGTGTGTGTTTTATGTGTCCGTGTGGCTTTCTCGCATGGAGTGTGTGTGCTGCTGTATGTGTGCTGCTGTATGTGTGTGTGTGTGTGTGGTTGTGTGTGTACGTGTCAGAGTGCATGTGTGACTGACCTGCCGTGACGCTCCTCTCTGTCCTTCTCTGCTTGTCCCTCAGCTGGAGCCCAGGATGTTTGGCAGCGCGGAGGGCGAGAGCGCGTCTCCCACAGAGAAGCTGGCCAGGAAGGAGTCCCTGAAGGTACCCCTGCCCACCCCTAGCGGGCACACACGCACGCCATCATGGGAAAGCCAGACAGTGACGGACTTCTTAAGTAGATTCAGTTTGCTTGAGCAGATCATCTCCACTTCTCTGTTACCCAAAACGAGTGCCTTCTTCAGAAGCCTTTCTGTTTGCATTGCACACCAGTGTGATCAAGATGCTGATAGCCTGGAAAGGTGTTATACACACGTTACTGTGTCTATTTCTCACAACAGCTCCACCTTGTGGCTGGAATTGGAACTGCCTGTGATTATTTTGGCTCAGTATGGTAGGGAAACACCAATTTGAGTGAGTGTTTTGTGCTCTTCTTTAGGTCCAGAAGCAGAATTACCGTCAGGAGAAAAAGAGGGCAGCCAAAGAGTTATCCAGTGCTCTCAAGGACCCCAGTGTGGTCATCATGTCCAACTGGTTAAAGGTAGAAACTATCTGTCATGTCTGTCTGCTGTCATGTGTTAGTTCTGGTGGAACTACTGCAAATGCCTCCTTACACCCACATCCTGTATCTGAATGGAGATGTCAGACATAACCCTGACAGGACTGTTGTCGGATTCAGATG
>CM050208.1:927500-935000 GCA_027475355.1 Coilia nasus
CACACACAGCTCCTGTGTGTGTGTGCAAGAAAAGAGAACTTGTGTGGTGAAAGGGATCGATACACTTCCCATCCATTAGGCTCAGGAGGTGAGAGCAGTCTCATCGGGGACTTTATTAGTCTGTTCGAGCAGGGGACTTTATTAGTCTGTTCGAGCAGGGGACTTTATTAGTCCGTTCGAGCAGTTAGATGCCTTTAAAGCCAGCAGTGTGAGCAAGGGCTGGGCGATTAGTTGATTGTGATTAGTGATCACGGTAAATAGCTTAAATCTGCTTATATTTATTTATTTGTTTATTTGTTTCTTATTGTGCCACGGACCCTGTTGTGAGTCTATAATAAAAATGAAATTGAATTGAATGCTTGAGGTCAGTCACGAATCACAGTGATCAGAATTGAGCATACTTGTCGATCACATGGCAGAAATGTCGCTATGTTTTCAGCATCATGAAGCTCTGATATTAAAATAGCACATTTAGGTTGTGCAAGGCTGCAGCAACCCATATGAAAACACTCCTAATGCTTATGACGTCATAACTACCAGGTTTTATCCTGTGTCATAATGATGACGTCATAACTACCAGGTTTTATCCTGTGTCATAATGATGACGTCATAACTACCAGGTTTTATCCTGTGTCATAATGATGACGTCATAACTATCAAGTTTTATCCTGTGTCATTATGTTGATGCCAGTCATATCATAGCAGCTTGGTTCTGACCAGAGAGTGTTGAGGAGGATCTTTGTTCTGACAGATCAGCTTCCTAAGGGATTCATGTAAAAGAAAATAAAGCTTAAAAAACAGGCCAGTCTCTGAGTTGGTGCTTTCAGATGATGGTGAACTTGATAGTGCATGCTTATGTTTTAATTTATTTAGTTTCAAACGTCCATTTTCATTGTGTTGCAAGTTGTAAGACTGGTTAAGCAAGTCTGTTTCACAGATCCATTTATCAGAGAGCAAGGGCTGTATTCCTTAAGTCTTCGGTACTCACATCTCTAATATGTGTGGGGGGGGGGGGGGAAACAAAAAAAGCAACATTATAACAATAATAAGTAAAGGTAATTTACTTAAAGGTAAGTAAAGGTAAGGGTGGTTGTGTGTGTGTGTGTGTGGCTGTGTGTATTTGTGCTCCTATTTCCCTGAGGTCAGTGATATTCTGCAGTTGGCAGCTCTTGCTAAGTCCCACCCCTGTTCCGCCACTCCCAAATAGCATTCTGCGCTCAGCCTGCCCCTCTTCAGCCTGCAGCCAATCAGGTTAGGCCCTGGGTGTCATGTGACAGGCCAGGGAGCAGGAAGAGACGAGGAGAATGTGAACCTTACACCACCCTCAGACTGAGATGACAGCAGAGAGAGGGAGAGAGAGAGGGAAAGGAACAGCAAACACACACACACTTACGCCTAGTCACACACACCCTCACGCGTGCACATATGAAATAGACAGCAGTGAAGACTAAGGCTGGGAAAAGAGGCAGCTTGTTGCGTTTCCTGCTTGACACAGCGGTTGGCCAGGACACGAGGCAGGGCTGGGAGGGGGCTGTGTGTGAGGGCTAGGAGGGGGCTGTGTGTGAGGGCTAGGAGGGGGCTGGGAGGGGGCTGTGTGTCAGGGCTAGGAGGGGGCCGTGTGTGTCAGAGCTGGGAGGGGGCTGTGTGTCAGAGCTGGGAGGCGGCTGTGTGTGAGGGCTGTGTGTCAGGGCTGTCTACCAGGAGCTTCATTTGGCTGCTGCTGTCGTGTGTGTGAGGTAAGAGACATATGAGATGCGTGCGTGGCTGTGTGTGTGTGGGGGGGAAGTGTGTGTGTGTGTGTGTGTGTGTGTGTGTGTGTGTGTGTGTGTGTGTGTGTGTGTGTGTGTGTGTAGGCTTCTTATTCTTCCTCTTTTTTTGCCCTCCCTCTACCAACAGATGGCAGGGGAGCGCGTGAAACCTGTCTTTATTTAATAGTGTGTGTATGTGTGTGTGTGTGTGTGTGTGTGTGTGTGTGTAAATGTGTGCGGGAACTGTAAATATGAGCTGGGCAAGACTAATAATCTGCCAGGGTGAGGTGTGTGTGTGTGTGTGTGTGACTAAGCAGCAACATGTTGAGGCTAGCGAGAGGCAGACTGACTGCGTAGGCGAGCGAGCGAGCGAGCAGAGGAGTGCTGAGGACAGTCAATCAGTCAGTCCATAAAGAGGAAATGAACGAGTGTGTGCAGGAGTGTGTGCGGGGGAAGAGGACACAGGCTGGTTGTGAGGCAGGAGTGTGTGTGAGGGCAGGAGTGTGTGAGAGGCTGGTTGTGAGGCAGGAGTGTGTGTGAGGGCAGGAGTGTGTGAGAGCAGGAGTGTGTGAG
This sequence comes from Coilia nasus, assembly GCA_027475355.1. NCBI lineage: Eukaryota > Metazoa > Chordata > Actinopteri > Clupeiformes > Engraulidae > Coilia > Coilia nasus. Next base: position 929,822 of record CM050208.1, read on the forward strand.
AGGGCAGGAGTGTGTGAGAGGCTGGTTGTGAGGCAGGAGTGTGTGAGAGGCAGGAGTGTGTGAGAGGCTGGTTGAGAGGGCAGGAGTGTGTGTGAGGCAGGAGTGTGTGAGAGGCTGGTTGAGAGGGCAGGAGTGTGTGTAAGAGGCTGGTGGAGAGGACAGGAGTGTGTGTGAGAGGCTGGTTGTGAGGCAGGAGTGTGTGTGAGAGGCTGGTTGTGTGGCAGGAGTGTGTGTGAGAGGCTGGTTGTGTGGCAGGAGTGTGTTAGAGGCTGGTTGTGTGGCAGGAGTGTGTGTGAGAGGCTGGTTGTGTGGCAGGAGGACACAGGCTGGTTGTGAGGGCAGGCGTGTGTGTGTGAGGGCAGGCGTGTGTGTGAGAGGGCAGGCGTGTGTGTGAGAGGGCAGGCGTGTGTGTGAGAGGGCAGGCGTGTGTGTGAGAGAAAAGACTTCCAGGAGGACACAGAGGCTGGCTGAGAGGGAGTAGTAGGGATGAGAATGGCCAGTGGTTGGAGGCCAGTGGTTGGAGGCCAGTGGTTGGAGGCCAGTGGTTGGAGGCCTGTGATTGGAGGCCTGTGATTGGAGGCCTGTGGTTGGAGGCCTGTGGTTGGAGGCCTGTGATTGGAGGCCAGTGATTTGAGGCCTGTGGTTGGAGGCCTGTGATTGGAGGCCTGTGATTGGAGGCCTGTGGTTGGAGGCCTGTGGTTTGAGGCCAGTGGTTGGAGGCCTGTGATTAAAGGCCTGTGATTGGAGGCCTGCTGCTGGCACTTAGCCATGTGCTGGCTCTGTGGCCTGCTGTGTGTGGGGGTTTCCTCTCCTCTCGTATTGGCCACTGCATAGCAGGAACACTGCTGAGCAGGGAGCAGCGGTAGGGCTGATGGTAGTTGTGACTGTGGTCTCGTTTCGCAGGGAGCAGCGGTAGGGCTGATGGTAGTTGTGACTGTGGTCTCGTTTCTCAGGGAGCAGCGGTAGGGCTGATGGTAGTTGTGACTGTGGTCTCGTTTCGCAGGGAGCAGCGGTAGGGCTGATGGTAGTTGTGACTGTGGTCTCGTTTCGCAGGGAGCAGCGGTAGGGCTGATGTCTTGGCTAGCTCTTGTTGTTGAATCCATATCTGATGTGTGTGATGTTTTAGGGCTGTGTTACATCCTGCTGGTCTTCACCTTGTGGGTCTCCCGTCGTCTTGGTTACCTGTTTAGTGGCGCCGACATTCAGCTGGGCGATGTTGAGGATGCGTGCGGTTGCCGGGGCAACCAGGCCAGCAGCTTTTATTCAGCCTCCACAGGCGTCCCTGGGGGGGCATGCAGCCATCTAAAGACCTCTCACACACACACACACACACACACACACACTCACAATCCCATCACACACACTCACACACACTCCCATCACACACACACACACTCCCATCACACACACTCCCTCTCACACATACACACACACACACACACACACACTCCCATCACACACACACACACACTCCCATCACACACACCCCCACGCACACACTCACTACCATCACACACACACACACTCCCTCTCACATACATCCATACCCACACACTCCCATCACACACTCCCATCACACACTCTGTCCCTTAACACACACTACCATCACACACTCACACACACTCCCTCTCACACACACCCACACATTCCCATCACACACTCCTTCTCACACACCCATACCCACACACACACACACACACTCCCATCACACATACACACTCCCTCCCCTCACACACGCTCCCATCACACACACGCTCCCATCACACACTCTCACACACACCCCTCCACACACACTCCCATCACACACTCTCACACACACACCCACACACACACCCCCACACTCCTTTCTCTAAGACCCTTCACACACACACACACTTCTCTAAGGCATCTACTGGGACACGAGTCACGCCTCAGGCACACACACCATGGAGCTCAGGCCACGTTCTTACCACACACCACTATTTATTTATTTATTTATTTATTTGTTGTTTTGTTTGTTTGTTTGTTTGTTTGTTTGTTTTGTAAATGATTTTAATGGCTTCATACAGGCAGTGAACACAACACAGATTTGCACTGTGGTGACTGCATCTACAGATCTGAAAGAGGAAATTAGAGTGCAGTCTTATTATATCACAAGCACATCCATAATAGGACTGGACAGAAGTACCGTATATTGAATGGCAGTGCTGTATATTGAATGGCAGTGTTGTATATTGGATGGGAGTGCCGTATATTGGATGGCAGTGCCGTATATTGGATGGCAGTGCCGTATATTGGATGGCAGTGCCGTATATTGGATGGGAGTGCCGTATATTGGATGGGAGTGCCGTATATTGAATGGCAGTGCTGTATATTGGATGGGAGTGCTGTATATTGGATGGGAGTGCTGTACTGTATATTGGATGGCAGTGCTGTATATTGGATGGGAGTGCTGTGCTGTATATTGGATGGGAGTGCTGTATATTGGATGGGAGTGCTGTACTGTATATTGGATGGGAGTGCTGTATATTGGATGGGAGTGTTGTATATTGGATGGGAGTGCTGTATATTGGATGGCAGTGCTGTATATTGGATGGCAGTGCTGTATATTGGATGGGAGTGTTGTATATTGGATGGGAGTGCTGTATATTGGATGGCAGTGCTGTATATTGGATGGGAGTGCTGTATATTGGATGGGAGGGCTGTACTGTATATTGGATGGGAGTGCTGCATATTGGATGGGAGTGTTGTATATTGGATGGGAGTGCTGTATATTGGATGGCAGTGCTGTATATTGGATGGGAGGGCTGTACTGTATATTGGATGGGAGTGCTGCATATTGGATGGGAGGGCTGTGCTGTATATTGGATGGGAGTGCTGCATATTGGATGGGAGTGTTGTATATTGGATGGGAGGGCTGTACTGTATATTGGATGGGAGTGCTGTATATTGGATGGCAGTGCCGTATATTGGATGGGAGGGCTGTACTGTATATTGGATGGGAGTGCTGTATATTGCACTTGTGGGTGAAGGTTGTTATCATTTTTAGGCAGACACACACACACACAACTATCAACAGCAAGATTACCCTTTGTGTTAAAGTTATGGCACAATGTGATAGTGTAACACATTTGTTGTGGTGCATGTGGTCTGTGTGTGTGTGTGTGTGTGTGTGTGTGTGTGTGTGTGTGTGTGTGTGCATGTGGTCTGTCTTGCGGCCATATGGGTCAGAGTGGGTTCCTCCTGTGGCCTGTGACTCACTGTGACACACTGTCTGTCACCCTGTCACCCTCACTGCTGTCTGTCTGTCACCCTGTCACCCTCACTGCTGTCTGTCTGTCACCCTCACTGCTGTCTGTCTGTCACCCTCACTGCTGTCACCCTGTCACCCTCACTGCTTTCTGTCTGTCACCCTGTCACCCTCACTGCTTTCTGTCTGTCACCCTCACTGCTGTCTGTCTGTCACCCTGTCACCCTCACTGCTGTCTGTCTGTCACCCTGTCACCCTCACTGCTGTCTGTCTGTCACCCTGTGACCCTCACTGTGCTGTCTCTGTCTCTGCTGAATAAGGCTGAATGACTCCATGCTGGACGGCCCCCACATGGAGAATGACGCCTACTCAGACAAATCGGAGAGGGAGGCCCAGGAGGACTCCGACAACGCGGCCAATGAGAACGGCGGACGCGTGAGCGAGGAGAGCGACGTCGACCAATCAGACGAGCTGTCCCCGTGCCTGCAGGCCACCAGCTATGTGGAGCAGGGACAGGAGGAGATGGCCGAGGTGAGCTTGGGGATGCACACCTGCTCCGGAACATTCCACACCTCGGTGCAACTGTGCAGCCATTTTAGCTGAATCATACCCAGATTGTGTCATGAGCATACAAGTCTTGTAGCTGATGCGTCTCGTTTAAAGACCCCTTTAATATAGTGCGAAATACACTGCAAAGATCAGTCCTGAATTACTCTTCCATTGAATCCTCTGGCCACAGTTGTTGGTAGGTGAGGCCTCACAGGTGGAGACGGTCGTCTTTAATCACCTCCCCCCCCACCCCCCCCCCCCCCCCCCCCAGGCAGGTGAGGCCTTGCAGGTGGAGACGGTGTCGGAGGAGAACAGGGGGCTGATCTGGACCCTGCTGAAGCAGCTGCGGCCGGGCATGGACCTGTCCAAGGTGGTGCTGCCCACCTTCATCCTGGAGCCGCGCTCCTTTCTAGACAAGCTGTCGGACTACTACTACCACGCCGACCTCCTCTCACAGTACGTGTGTGTGTGTGTGTGTGTGTGTGTGTGTGAACGGTACGGTTTCCTTTAACATGTGTATAGTTCTAAACGAACCAAAATAGACTGCATAGACAATCGCCACCGGAACCAGAATTAGGGCTCATTCACACCAAACACTCTCTCTATACAGCGTGTGCCCGTTTTCTGTCCGTATTTGTTTAGAATGCATGTTAACAAATTAGACTCTTCACACCGCAGGCGTGTATTCTGTCCCTGTACAAACATATTGTACACGTTTACGTGCTGTACACGCCCAAGTCGGTGTGAATGAACCCTAACCCTCCACTTTCGATAATAATAATGCACTAAACTTTACGGTTCTGTCCAATTTGGCTTGGTTGCTTTCACACCAGAGGAACCGTACCAAAGTAGGGCAGATAAAGCGGTCTGAGACCACCCCTTTGATCGGTCTTGGACCGCTCGCTTTGGTGCGCACCAAAGTACGGAGATTGCATTCACACCAACCAAAACGAACCGAACTAAGAACGTTTGACTGGAATGGGACGTTTGGTGCGCACCAAACGCTGTCAGTGTGAAAGCAGCCATAGTGTTGCAGGTGCGAGAGCTGACCTCTGACCTGTGCTCTTGTCTCTACGCAGGGCCGTGCTGGAGGAGAGCGCCTATGGCAGGATAAAGCAGGTGGTGCGCTGGTACCTCTCCGGGTTCTACAAGAAGCCCAAGGTAGGCCCATGCAGCAGCACACCAGAACCCACCAGTGCAGACGTCCAGAACCAAACATATTTCTAACGTCACCTGCCAGTGCAGACGTCCAGAACCAAACATATTTCTAACGTCACCTGCCAGTGCAGACGTCCAGAACCAAACATATTTCTAACGTCACCTGCCAGTGCAGACGTCCAGAACCAAACATATTTCTAACGTCACCTGCCAGTGCATGGCGCTGTAGCTGTGTACCGTACA
>CM050208.1:940000-945000 GCA_027475355.1 Coilia nasus
CCACTGTGTTCCTCACCACTGTGTTACTCACCACTGACTTCCTCACCACTGACTTCCTCACCACTGTGTTCCTCAGCACTCGCCTGTGCCAGTGTGTTAACTGGCTCTCCTTGCATTAACTGTATCATCGTGTGTGGTGTGGAGTGTGCTCATGTGTGTTGGCAGGGTCTAAAGTGTGTGTGTGTGTGTGTGTGTGTGTGTGTGTGTGTGTGCGTGCGTGCGCGTGTGTGTGTGTGCCTCATTGAGACTGTCTCTTAGGGGTGGGCGATATAGCCTAAAATTTATATCACGGTATAAGTTGAATCATAGACTGTAGACGGTATATATCACGGTATACTTTGGTATGTAACAGTATTAACTGTTAACAGCTTCTTAATACTGAATGTCAATATTTCTGAACGTCACCAAACACATTATAAAACATTGTAACATTTTCATGTGGGGACTTGGCTCAGCCAGAGGTTAGGCAAACCGGGACTGCGCTAAATATACAACACGTTCAGAGCAGAATAACGTCGTATTCCACAGGATCCGCACACAAAACAACTAGATGAAGACGTGAGAATGATAGCACAGGAAATTATGATGTTGGGAGAGTGCAGTCAATCCGTGCGCTTTGCCAAATGGACAGAGCTGGGTCGTCAGTGACTTGCTGTCGGCGCAGATGGATCAGTGAAGCAGGTGTAGCTGTCTATGAAACAGCACGACAGGCTCCTCATTAAGCATTACCTAAAGCAGTGGTTAAACTTGTAACCGTTTTGTTGCAAAGCCAAATCTTATGGTGAAATTAGATCTTGTGTTTGTTGAGCTAAGACCGAATTATTGTTGAGTATAGCAATCGTAGCATCATAGCTAGAAGGCTAACAAACGTAAGAGTTATACCATGATTAACATTAGCCCTTCATTCATGGCATGGATAACGTGATCATGCAGAGAGAACAGTTGCATACCTTCATCTTTCGCTCGTTTCTACACTTCTAATGGCTTTGACCTTTTTCTGTCCATCTCCTTCTGTTTGTAACTCGACAGTCAACATACTGTTTTTCCCATCCCCGAACACTCTGTCACTGCCGACCAGGAGTTAAGACTAATTCACCTTGGTGACCGCTACTTTTGTATTGACCTGTTTTATTAGCCTTTCACACAATTAAAAAATGTGCAGGAATTATAAACTTGTAAATATAATGGTAGGAATAAAATGTGCGTTATTGGGAAGAACGCTTATGTGTGACTGACTTCGCTCACTAATTGCAGAGTATTGCCCACTTGTGCATTGCATTTGGAGAGACTCAGAGGTGCTGTCCCCCGCGTCCCCTCACCTTTGCCCTTCTCTCACAGCTTCTGTGCACTGGAACTTTGTTTACAAGGTTTTCCAACGTAGCTGACTTGCTGTAGCAAACCGACCGTAAGTAATGTTACAACCGCGGAAGATGAGCAATTTTGAAAATAGGCGTGTCAGAATAACGTGAATTCTGCAGATTATGTTTTCCTGTTCAGTATCCGACACCTTGTAGCCAAACCATGACCAGAGTACAGAAGTTGAGTCGGTCTTTTTACGAGCTCCTTCTATTCCATGTGTTCACTGCTCGCAGCTATTTTTCCTTTTTCCTTGTTGTGGTGACGCAATGAACTATCGCGGTAGGAAGGTATAACCCAAAATCTCTACCGTTGGCCAAATTTATACCGCATACCGTTTATACCTTTTATACCGCCCACCCCTACTGTCTCTCATCACTCTGTGGTGTGAAATGTGGTCATGTGTGTTGGCGGGGTCTAAAGTGTGTGTGTGTGTGTGTGCCTCATTGAGACTGTCTCTCATCACTCTGTGGTGTGAAATGTCTGCAGGGAACTCGTTATCTGCCATACTGGATGGCAAGGCCAGGCTGCTGCTGCTGTCGCGAGACGAGGAGTACGTCATCACTATGCCCTATGCCCACTGCAAAGGTACCACACTCTACCCACACTATGCCCTATGCCCACTGCAAAGGTACCACACTCTACCTATGCCCACTCTACCTATGCCCTATGCCCACTGCAAAGGTACCACACTCTACCCACACTATGCCCTATGCCCACTATACCCACACTATGCCCTATGCCCACTCTACCCACACTATGCCCTATGCCCACTATGCCCTATGCCCACTATACCCACACTATGCCCTATGCCCACTATACCCACACTATGCCCTATGCCCACTATACCCACACTATGCCCTATGCCCACTATACCCACACTATGCCCTATGCCCACTGCAAAGGTACCACACTCTACCCACACTATGCCCTATGCCCACTGCAAAGGTACCACACTCTACTCCACATCACCACACTGGTCATGAAAGTCACGTTTACTCGCGTATGCGCTCAAAATATTACGAAGCCACAACAGCAGTCCAGGCCAGTGAAGTGCGGTGGAGAGTGTGTGTCCGTCAGTAGGATGACCAACAAGGGACATAAGTGTACTCCATGAAAGTTCCATTCCATGTAGAAATGAAGAGGTGACAACCGTGTGCCACTGCGTTCATCCTTGGGCATTTCCTGAAGTAATGCGTATGGCATGCGGGTGCGGGGCTGGCTGACACAGGGGACTGATGCTGCTGTGGCTTTGCAGGCATCCTGTATGGCACCATGACCTTGGAGCTGGGCGGCAGGGTCACCATCGAGTGCCACAAAACCAGATGTTCTGCAGAGCTGGAGTTCAAGCTGAAGGTAGTCTTTTCCCTCTGATTCCGATGTTTATTTCCTTGCTCTTCCGGTTTGTCCTGAGGATGGAAATCCGGTCTTACGCTCTCTCTGTTCCTCCCCCCTCATCCCCACAGCCCTTCCTAGGCAGCTCCTGCAGCGTGAACCAGATTTCCGGAAAGATCCGCGTGGGGGAGGAGGTGATGTCCACAGTGGAAGGACACTGGGTGAGTCTGGCTCTCTGCATCTGCAGTCGGGCAAGGCTCAGAGCTACAAACACACTACAAACATACCACACCAGATAAAAGACAGAGGTGAAGTAGCCTCAGGTTAACATTCTGTGTGTGTGTGTGTGTGTGTGTGTGTGTGTATGTGTGTGTGTATGTGTGTGTGTGTGTGTATGCATGTGTTTGTATGTGTGTGTGTGTGTGCGCGCGCACGCGTGTGTGTGTGCGTGTGTGGGGCAGGATGGTGAGGTGTTTGTGCAGGAGAAGCACTCTGGCCAGCAGGAGGTGCTGTGGAGCCCCACCCCAGAGGTGCGCAGCTGCAGACTCAAGAGGCGCACCGTACCAGTCGACCAGCAGGGACCCTTCGAGTCCGAGAGGTGTCACACTCATCACACACACACACACACATCACACACACACACACACACACACACACACACACACTCATCACCGTACCAGTCGACCAGCAGGGACCCTTCGAGTCCGAGAGGTGTCACACTCATCACACACACACACACACACACACACTCATCGCCGTACCAGTCCACCAGCAGGGACCCTTCGAGTCCGAGAGGTGTTACACTCATCACACACACACACTCATCTCACACACACACACACTCATCACCGTACCAGTCGACCAGCAGGGAACCTTCGAGTCTGAGAGGTGACACACTCATCACACACACACATTACACACACACACTCATCACACACACACACACACACACACTCATCACCGTACCACTGACTTGAGACGTTGTGTGTGTGTTTGAGAGTATTTTGAGAGTGTGTGTGTATGTTTAATTGAGAGTGTGTGTGTATGTGGTGGCAGGCTGTGGCAGCACGTGACGAGTGCCATCCAGGAGCGTGACCAGCATCGTGCCACGCAGGAGAAGTTCGTGCTGGAGGATGCCCAGCGAAGAGAGGCTCGCGAGCGCGGAGAACGACCCTGGAACCCGCACCTCTTCACCCTGCACACACACACCAGCGAATGGCACTACAAGCATGCAGAGTACGTCTCACACACACACATACACACACACACACCAGCGAATGGCACTACAGACACGAAGAGTACGTCTCACACACACATACACACACACACACACACACACACACACACACACCAGCGAATGGCACTACAAGCATGCAGAGTACGTATCACACACACACACACACACACACACACACACACACACACACGCCGCTTCACCCTGCACCCACACCAGCGACTGGCACTACAAGCATGCAAAGTACGTTACACACACAGCTAATGGTGTGCGTGTATGTGTGTGTGTTCATGTGTGTGTGTGCATCTCTGTGCGTGTTTGTGTGTGTGTGTGCATGTGTGTGTGTTCATGTGTGTGTGTGCATCTCTGTGCGTGTGTGTGTGTGTGTGTGCATGTGTGCCTGTGTGCGCTCGTGTGTGTGTGTGTGTGTGTGTGTGTGTGTGTGTGTGTGTGTGTTCATGTGTGTGTGTGCATCTCTGTGCGTGTTTGTGTGTGTGTGTGCATGTGTGTGCGTATGTGTGTGTGTGCATCTCTGTGCGTCTTTGTGTGTGTGTGCATGTGTGCCTGTGTGCGCTCGTGTGTGTGTGTGTGTGTGTGTGTGTGTGTGTGTGCGGTGCAGCTCTGCGCCCTGGGACGTGTCCTCGTGCCTGCTGCAGTTCGAGAAGGACGGCGTCATCCAGACCCAGCACAGACCGCAGCATCGTCGTCGCCACGGACACGCCTACAGCCGCAGCTGGGCCAGCCAGCAGAAGGTACACACACACACACACACACACCTACAGTGGTATGACAACGTTTGGACACCCTTGACAGTTGGTATTATTTATATTCACCAATCATTGGGTGTTTTAATTCACAACTTAATTTTGATATATCAAATAACTGATGAACACAATCATATTTCAGCAGTGAAATGAGGTTTATTGAGTTAACAGGAAATGTGCAATATTCCCCAAAACAAAAAAAAGGCCCGTGCATAAATTTGGGCACCTTAATAGAAAAATCATATTAGTATTTAGTAGAGCCTCCTTTTGCAAAAATAACAGCCTGTAGACACTTTCTGTAGCCACCAATG
>CM050208.1:950000-977500 GCA_027475355.1 Coilia nasus
ATAAGGTCGATTAGAGAGGCACCCTCCTTCCTCCCCTACTTTCACTACCACCAGCCGCCACTGGAAGACACAGCAGTGTCTCCCACTCTGTCATGAACCTCACAGGAAGCCCCAATAAAGAGTCTCTCTCATGAACCTCTTGATGTGTGTGTGCCCTGAGGAACCTGTACTCCTGGTGTGTGTGTCCTCTTAGGAACTGTACTCTTGGTATGTGTGTGTGTCCTCTTGGGAAGCTGTGTTCTTGATGTGTGTGTGTGTGTGTGTGTGTGTGTGTGTCTTTAGGAACCTGTTCTCTCTGAGTCGGCAGCTGTCTCAGCGGCGTGAGGCGGAGGAGAGCTGGCTCCTGAGTGGCCGACACTGGCTCCTCCTCTGCCTGTTGCTCCTCCTCCAGCTGCTCATCAACTACGTCTACACCTGAGCTGCCCCCCACCGACACCCCCCCATCATCTGCGTCTACACCTGTGCAGCTCCTGCCCCCCACCTCCACCCACCACCCCCACACACCCCACCCTCCCTCATCATCTGCGTCTACACCTGAGCTGCCCCTGCCCCCCTCCGCCGACACCCGACCCCCCCCATCACTGGAGGTCACCAGAGGTCACTGGGTCAGAGCGCCACCTTACTCCGCCCCCACACCGCTGCCTAGCAATAAACACAGCCAAACCCCTGCCCGACTCACCCCCACCCCCCCACCCAAACCACTGCCCCATTCACACACCCCCTCCCCCGCCAAACCCCTCCACCCGACTCACCCCCCCAGCCAAACACCCTCCCCCACTCCACCCCCCCCAGGACACCGCTCCACTAGCGAGCCACTCCAGAGGGCCCCCTTACTGCTGCCGCCACAGTCTCGTGAACTTTGACCCCGCCGCCTTTCAGACCAGCTCGTCGCCGTGGCAGCAAGCACTTGGGAGGAGGAGGACTGTATGCTGACATGAAGCTGGAAGGATTCCACATCTGATAATCAACTTTAACTAAGCACATGGATGTGATGAGACTTTCATTGCTCTGTGTGCGTGTGTCTGTCTATTATTATTATTATTTTATTATCATAATTATTTTAACTATTTTTTTAAATCCTGTTCCGTGCATAGATAGATGTGAACCCCTTCTGTTGTCCCTACTTTTGGCCTTATTGCTGAAACCAAATGGAGGAAGACACATTTGTGTGAATCAGCTAAAGAAAAAAACACAAAAACAGTGCAATTCTGTGTCTTTTTCTGTACGTGTCATTTACTGAACACATAACAGAATACCAAAATAGTGTTTGTAATTTCTAAATGAAAGAGTACATGTTTACAACTGTTTGTTTTTATAAAAAATGAAAGAAGATTAGTGACGGGTGTTGAGGAAGGAAAAGAGATGTTTGCCTTTTCTGTCGTCTGTCTCGCATCTCTCCTGAGAAAGGATGAAAGGATGAAAGGGGGTGGAGAGAGAAGAGGTAAAGCGAGGCAAAGCAGGCTGCCGTATCATCCCAAACTGCACACACACACCCCCCCCCCCCCCAGCTGTGGACACTGCCAGCATAGGGGGGTGTCGTCACTGAAGGAGGCATTGTAGCTCTGCCACATAGTGCCAGCAAGCTTTAAAGGGTGTTTGGTGTTTGGGCGTTATGAGAACTGTGGCTGCAGTGAATGCTAGTCTCTGAGTTAGGCCTAGTCTCTAATGCTAGTCTCTGAGTTAGGCCTTTAGGCCTGTTGTTGGGAGGTGAGTGAGGAAGCCAGCAGGAGCATCAAGGCTAAAATAAATAACGATAATCAAATGTGTATATATACGGCCAAATGTTCACACGGTATGTTTCACGCGACAGAACACAAATCAAGAATGTATTTATTGATTTTGCTAATCACACTGTGTTTGAGGACTGCTGTGTAGGAGGCGTAATGCCCACACGTATGAGTAATGCCCCCACACACGTATGAGTAATGCCCACACACACGTATGAGTAATGCCCATACACACGTATGAGTAATGCCCATACACACGTATGAGTAATGCCCACACGTATGAGGAGGCGTAATGCCCACACGTATGAGTAATGCCCACACACACGTATGAGTAATGCCCACACGTATGAGTAATGCCCACACGTATGAGGAGGCGTAATGCCCACACGTATGAGTAATGCCCACACACACGTATGAGTAATGCCCACACACACGTATGAGGAGGCGTAATGCCCACACGTATGAGGAGGCGTAATGCCCAAACGTATGAGTAATGCCCACACACACGTATGAGTAATGCCCACACGTATGAGGAGGCGTAATGCCCACACATATGAGTAATGCCCACACACACGTATGAGAGGCGTAATGCCCACACGTATGAGTAATGCCACACACACGTATGAGTAATGCCCACACACACGTATGATGAGCAATATGTGCAGTGGAAGCGGAACAAGCAGGAGCGACATTTCTCACCCGCTTCAAAAGAGCACAGCACAGGAGACTCTGAGTAACTCTGATTGACATTTTCTTGGTTTTTCATTTTCTCTTAATATTTTTTTTTACTTCAAACTGTCCAAAAACACTTGTAACAAAAACATCACAGAATCATGAGAAATGAGTTCACTGTTGTGATAATGTCATCCCACAGCACTACAGTAAAATTTTACATTTTGATTTACATGTCTGCTGTTGTCTTCTTTGTGAATGACGGTCAACTTGGGGAAGGAGCATCAGGGGGATATGCCATAATCCTTTCTCTCCACCAGAGGGCGCTAGCACCAGACGGATATTGCAGAAAGCAGCTTTAGTTTTTTGCTCTTACGCTACGTTTCCACAGGGCGAAATGGCAAGCGAATTTCGCCTGGCGAAATTTCGCCTGGGGGCGTGGTCGTCAATATTTCAAGCAGATGTGTGTGCCTATGCTCCTTTCTCTCCACCAGAGGGCGCTAGCGGGTTGTAATGTAAAGTCAGCTGGCGGTCAGGCTCATTAAGCAGCTGAATCTGATATCTAGGGCGGGTGGTCGCTAAATGTGACAGCTATGGCGGTAGCCGCCCCCTTATGCTCTCTCAGTCATCCTGCTGGTCACTAGCCCTGGGGGCTTACAGACACGAGTCTGTTGGCTGTCAGGACACAATGGGACATGCTGAAGCTCTGTTGCACAGTTTGGCTTCAGGGGTGGGGGGGGGTGTAGAAGGGGGGCCATATTGGAGGGGGCATGTTGTTGGCATGGGGCCATGCTAGGTAGCACGGGTGCTGCACGCTGTCCGAGTGCCAATCCTGTGCTGTGGCGAGCAAAGCTGGGTGAGCCTCTGCCACTCAGGCAGCACGTGGGCACTGCGGCCCCTGAGACCGTGCTGCTGGCGGGTGTGAGACCCCCCCCCCTCCTCCAAAGACTGTGCTGCTGGCGGCCATGAGTGGGCAGCTGGGACGAGGGCTGCCAGGGAGTGTCAGAGGAATGAGCGCAGACAGCTTCCCACCCCCGCGTCTGTGTGTGTGTGTGTGTCTGTCTGTGTGTGTCTGTCTGTGTGTGTGTGTGTTTGCATAGCATTCATTTTTCTGTCCTTTTCTGTACATTTGCCTATAACAACAGAACAAGCATTTGCAAGAAAATGGGAATTACTGTGATTCACTTCTTACAAGAGGAGAGAACCAGCCCTGTGTTTACACCAATCAATCAGAAAATCTCCATGATGAAATTTGGGAGAATTGCCTGATTTCATAACAAAAAGTGAAAACCGAATCCTTTTTTCCATTTATTCATTTTTGTATAATATAAGGAAACTATAAGGAATATGTGTAACTTGGCATGTTTGTGTCACCACAGATCCTATTACCTATATCCTATTATCTAGTCTTTACCCACACAATGCAAGCAGGAAATAAGACGTGTGAACAGCGGTTCATATTTCTGCTTCAGCAAAATCATCTCAACCTTGTCATTTTTTACTGCCTCGAATAAAGACGACTGCCTTCCTGTTTGTCCTATTACACAACCACAGGAGCGCTTCAGGAATTTCTCACTTGAATAGCAGACCTGTGCTTGAATAGCATACCTGTGCTTGAATAGCAGACCTGTGGACATGTCATCACCTCCACAGACAGAAGGGCAATACCTGAAATGGCTTCATCTCTGCATCTCTGTAACGCTGTGCGTTTCCTCAGGGTCTGGTGAAAACCGGCTTTGGTTCAAACAAGACATGTGGCACTGTCTCTGGCTCTCGGTTGAAAGTGGGCGTCTAATAGAAATGTGCAGTATTATGAATACTACTCTCGATGGTTGCAGAAAGACATATTTTCATTAATTACATCTTTAACCTGTAAATTGTGTTCGTAGTTCATATTAACTAGTTCTACTACAAATCTCTTGTCAAATTGAAATCTTTCTACCAGTACACTGACATGTTACATGTCAGCCACAATAAGCCATAAGTGGAGGAAGTAGTTTTGTTAGCATGACCACCTGCACATCAGTCTTGACCAGCTCTCAGCCCCATAGAGCTAAAAATAGAGAGAGAGGACTCCCTATTGTTGTCTAAACAGGCTTTGTGACTTCGTGGAGGATTCAAAATGGCCACCAAAACGGGAGCAATGTCAACAAACAAAATGTGCGTCAATTAGAAGACACTCTGTCTTTAAAATGATTTAGGTCGTCAGCTATGGACTTGATCGTTATGAAATTGAACAGTGGTGTAAAATCATGTCAGCTACATGGAATTAACAATATAAAACTTAAAAAATCCAGTGATGCCAGCAGGGAAACTGAAGTTTTGACAGTTAGCCGTGATACACTGATATACCCAATTTGTCTGGTAGAAAGCTAACCCGAGCTAACACTACATGTTAGAAAAAACGTGTTTTCTCGTGTTTTCTAACACAATACGAGTTAGCCTGTAACATCAGGATATTGCAGGCAAGTTTGGCTGCTAATGTATCCTGAGCATCAATCAGTTATGTGAAAGGAAGTCTTCAAAACTGTCATGGTTATCAAATGGTTTAATGCCATGTGAATTTAAAAGAAGATATTCAGTGTAACTGAAACTGCAATCTATTTCATTGATAAACAGCAGCCGCCAAAACAAAAAACTACACTCCATTGGCGCTTGGCAGGTGCTAATTTTGAGCCCTGTGTGCTACTATGAATTGTCAGACCATTTTAATATTTTATTAGCTTTTTGTGTTGCAACCTGGGCTGGAATTTCATAATTTTAGGGGCAAGGCCACTTGGCCTTTTTGTGTTGTTTTTTTTTTTTTAAGGGGAACAAAGGCCAAAAGCCAGGGCACCAAGGCCATAAGTTAAAACAATGATTTTATGTTTTTTCTTGATCAAGGAAAGTTTGGAGAAAATAAAATAAACTAAAAGATGACATTTCAAAAGTAGTACTAATGTCAGAGATCTGAAATATAAAATTAAAAGTAAAATGTCACTATTTCACCAGTGTTTCCCACAAATTTTTAAGAGACGGTGGTTGGACCTCAGTCTGACCCTTTAGGGTGGTCTGGTGGTGCTCAAATGCATCATTCTGGTTTCACTTTGTAGAGCAAACTTAAGAGGTTACGTCTAGGGCTGCAGGATATGGACAAATATGGTGTCTCAGTATTGAAGCCAAATATCTCCATTGATATGATGTGATTATGAATTCACACTTGTTTTATATTTTAAGTAGCAACAGTGAATACTAAGCATTTAATGGACATCACGGTGCAGTTACTCAACAAATTAGTTAATTTAATATTGTGATCACACATACACACGTCATGGGAAAGAACTTCTTAAAATGTTCCAAAGGTAGCAGTCCTTTTAGTAAACGATATTTATGCACGTACAAGCCTTGTTTTGAATGCCAGTACCCTTGTTACATTACCGATGTAGTGTGGAGCAACTTCGAGCTTTTTAATGGTTTAAAAATAGCTAGCCTATATCTTAGCTTGTGATGCCCCCAGCATTGTGAGCCTATTCTACAGAAACGGGTTTGAATGCAACGGGCTAGTCTAGTTTTGATGCTCTAGCAAACATACCAACTCGCAATGGTGTTTTGACTGACCCAAAGTTCATTTACACCGGAATTCTCCTTTAAAAGATCGACAAAGGTAAAATTTTAACAGCAAACTAGTTCGCTAGTAACTAGCTACTTGGCATTTGTTACAGGTTATATAGAAAGACTTTGCTATAGTATAGGAGTTGGTACTCTGCTCTTTAAAAGTGTGTCGACGTTGTAACGTTAACGTTATTGTACAGCATTGGGTATTTAGCGTTAACCAACTAATACCAACTTATATGTTCAAAGATTCCCTGTCTTCAGTGATAAATCAATGTCACAGCCTTACGGACGTTGAAGTCTCCTGATTGGGTGGTGACAGATTGGTGTGTAACTGTCATAGCCCATCCGAGCAGTTCTTGCCAGGCTCGAATCGAACCCGCCACCACTGATTGTTTTTTTTTTTTCCTGAAAAGACACTGGTGTTGAAGCATGTTCTCCGAAAGGAGGCAGATTAAAACCGCAAAAATGACTGAGGTGTAAGGGCATCAAGGCCACTGTGGCCTTCTGGCAGATATTTTTTTCAAGGGCAAAAGGCCAAATTGAGAGGGCCATGGCCCTCATGGCCCTCGTGAAATTCCTGCCCTGGTTACAACAGTGCACCGTATTGCTTTGACATGCATCAGCAGTTGTTACCATACATTTGGTGATTCAGAGTCAAGAAATATCCAAAAATGGAGTGCAAACAGTCTCTCTCTCGATCGACCTTGGAATTTGCATTGTGTCAATACAGTTTAAAGATCGTTTTTCTGCATAAATTGACTCAATTCTCGTTAAATTGTATACTGTAGGGTTACCTACCAATAGAAGGATATTCCAGACGCTTTTTTGCATTTATTCGTGCAGTTGTAACAAGCACCAGACGCAGGCATGATACATTTGAGAAAGACGACACCATAGATCTCTGTGAGATCAATGGACGACACATTCCCGTTTTGACAATGGCGGCAGGTCTCCATGGAGTCACAGGATAATGTCACCAGTGCTCTCTCTCCTATTTCAGCTCTATGCTCAGCCCTCATATTTGCTTTGGCCCTGAGAGCCGCTGAGTCCTGAGGGCGATGACGCGATGGGGGGAGTCTGGGCTGGATGTGGCTGACTCCTGAGGGAGGTGCAGGTACAGCTGGGTGCTCTAGGCCATGGCTCTTACACACAGAGTGTTAGTGCACACACACTAGACCTTTGTGTTTGTGTGTGTGTGTGTGTGTGCCTCCCTGCCTGTCTGCCTGTGCCGGATGCAGTCCCAGACCACAGGACCAAATTAGGTCATGTGGTTAGCAGCCATGTGCAGCGGGGGACATTCCTGCGGCCCACTCGCGCTGGTGTGCTGGCCACCGCTGCTCTTATCATTCCTGCGGCCCACTCGCACTGGTGTGATGGCCCCTGGCCCCCGCCGCTCTTATCTCCCCCCCCCCAGCTGCTTAACTTCAAGGCCTGTTCTCCTGTGGCCTTTGGGGGCTAGTGGTAGGTGGCTTGAGTCCCTGTGGCAATTACACTGGCCCACTCCCGCCATGGAGATCTGAGGGAGCAGGAAGTGATGCGTTTAGTATGCTACCACACGCCGCAGCTAACAAAGGTGGCTCGGAAGGGAGATATGCATCAGGAAATGAGAGTCTGGCGGTAAAGTCGTGAGTGGGTGTTTTAGGGGTTTTAACCCCTGGTTACCCCCCCCCCCCCACACACACACACACACACACCGCCCCTCAGTTCCCCCCCCTCCCCTGATTCCTGTCTGCCGGGGGCTCTGGGGGTTGGGATATTCCCTCTCTTATTCTCCTTCTTTCTCTGTCTCTCCCTCGCTCTCATGCTCTCTCTCATTCTCTCTCTCCCTCTCTCTCTCTCTCTTCCTCTCTCTCTCCTGCTCTCTCTCTCTCTTTCTCTCTCTCCTGCTCTCTCTGTTTCTTCCTTTCTCTCTCATTCTCTCTCTCTCTCTGTCTGTGTTGATGGAGTGATGTGTGTGATGGCAGCATTCTGTGTTGATGGAGTGATGTGTGTGATGGCAGAATGCTGTGTAAAGGTTCTGGAGCTCTGAGCTCAGCCTCTGGGACATTCCTTCCTGCAGACAAACAGCCTGAAGAGGGCCATTGTCTGTCCACCCGCAGCTCCGCCATACACACACTCACTCACTCACACACACACACACACACACACACACACACACACACACACACACACACACACACATACACACACACACACACACACAGATACTCACACACACTCACACACACACTCATACACACACGCACACTCACACACACATACACACACACACACACACATGCACACACACACACTCTCACACACTCACACACATACACACACTCCCTAATGACGCTTGAATCAGCCCTTAGGAACGTAACTCTTCACTGGATTTTCTCCACTGGATGTGTTGGGCTGCTGATGTTGCTGTTACTGTTGCTATATAGAGAGGTGTGTGTATGGTGGTGTGGTAGTCGTGGTGGTGTGTGTGTGTATGGTGGTGTGGTAGTCGTGGTGGTGTGTGTGTGTATGGTTGTGTGGTAGTCGTGGTGGTGTGTGTGCATAGTGATGGTGTGTGTGTAGTGCTGGTGGTGTGTGTAGTGCTGGTGTGTGTGTATGTGCGTGTGTGTGTGTACTGTTGGTGGGGGGCTATATGTGTGTTGGTGTGTGTGTGTACTGCTGGTGGAGAGGTATGTGTAGGTGTGTGTGTACTGCTGGTGGGGGGCTATGTGTGTGTGTACTGCTGGTGGGGAGGTATATGTGTGTGTGTGTGTGTAGTGCTGGTGTGGGGGAATATTCTAATCTCACATAAAGCACCCTCCTCTCTGGGCACCTGAAGCCCTGGTTTTGGAATGATCAGCTTGGAATAGCAGTGAATTCAGGAAGCCAGCGTTGACTTGGATCTGTGTCATCACAAAAACTCCAATTCCAATAACCAATGAACGATTGCAAATAGTGAAAGTGGCATGGCAAGCATTACTCATGGTAGGCTGCGTGTACAAAGGGCAGTGTCAGACAACAGCACCTGCTGAGTGACTAGGACTAAGTCTAAGACTAAGAGTGGCCTGTGGAACCGGCGTGGGTTACGCCCACTGCACTCCCTGACCCCTGGGCGTGCCGGCAGATCCAACCTTTTGCCAGCTGGATATTTGCTTAGTAATGACAGAGGCGACTAGGACACTTCCTGGGTGCTCAGAGCGGCGCATCAGAGACAAAGCCAGTGACTAGCCCTGACATGTCCCTCTGAGTGAGACGCCCAGACATGTCCCTCTGAGTGAGACGCCCGCACGCTCCAAAACATTGCCTCTGTCTTTCAAACTGTCAGTCTTTCTTTGTTTATGTCTGCTTTTATGAAGCTAGTCTTTTGACTTTGTGTGTGTGTGTGTTGTGTGTGTGGTGTGTGTGTGTGTGTGTGTTTGTTTTGGGGGGTTTGTATGACTCAGTAAGTCTCAGGTGAGGAGTAATTTGTGCTGTTTGTGTGATTGAAACTGGCTATAGATGTCTGTGATGGTGTTAAACGAATAGGGAACCACAGCTGTTTGTGGCATTGAAACTGGCTATAGATGTCTGTAATGGTCTTGAATGAATAGGGAGCCAGAGCCATGACTCAGAAACAGATCCATTCTCCCTCCCGAATCCCTCTTCCCGCCTTTATGACCACACCTGCACTCATATCCCCCCACAGGGTAGTTCACTCCACTTCATGAAGACATAGTCTGAAGAGGTTCCCAGTCTGGCCAAAGGTACTTGAAGCTGAAATGGTCTCAGCAGCTGTCTTAAAGCAGACATTGCAAAACCTATTTTCTCTGTTCCTAGTTTTCAGAATTGGAGTTTTTGGCCATGGCAGTCATTGGGCATTGGCCATGTAGTAAGTACCATCACTGTGTTACAAGACTAAAAATAAGTCCATGTGAAAATGGGCTCTCTTCACTGATAATAAACTGTTAGTAAAATGATTGTCCACACTGTAAAAAGGTTCTAGTGTAGTGATATGACTGGTATGTGACATCAGTATTTCTAGTACTGGAGAAGATTAATTATTAGATTAATTATTAATAGTAGTAAGTAGTTTATATATTCAAGTTGTGCTTTATTAGTTTAATGATTTTGCCTCGTTTATGTTATAATCGTCATTAATATTTCCGCAAATTTGGTGTTTAACTTAACTTGACCAATTAAACTCTTATTCTAAGTTTACAAAGAACACAAAGTACTTGTGCATGTAGGAAGAACACCTTAGGGAGAAACTATAGCTATTACACCTACCCCTACACTATCTATAATCAAGTAAATAGTTCAGGCTGTTAGTCCCTACTCCCAGGTGTAACACGCACAACTGGCCGCTGACTACAGCTATTCACGCAACCTCATGTGAGCTGTACAGGACAGAGCAGCTGAGGGGATGGCCTACTGGAGCCGTACAGACAGATGCTCAACAAGGGTTAACCTGAACCAGCCGGCTACCGTTACAGTGACCGGGGCTGCTGGGGCCGTTTACATGATCCACTCAGCAGCATCTACCTATCGCTTTCCCCCATGGCTTTCACCATGCCAACAACATGCATCTCATCCAGGACCACTGGCAAGCCTTTGCAGTTTCCCCCAACATTTCCTTAACCATTAAAATAAATAGATAAATAAATAAATCAATCAATACAAGACACTTGCACATGTGGGGAGAGCACCCATTGTACCACACATCAGGCTTTCCTAACTACAGCCATTACAATTATCCATACACTATGTGGGACACATCCTCAGCAGTGTACTAATAGTAGTAGTAGTAATAGTAATTACAAATGTTAATGTTACTCTAATATCAGTGGCATGTATAAGTAGCTATGAATAAAAGCATCTCCCAAATACCACAATATATTCAGCTTGTGATTGTTGGTTAAATATGACAAAACACATAGACCAAACAAGTGATCACTCCCTGACCTTATGCCTTATGACCTTATGGTGCTGTTTATTGCTGAGGCGACCATATAAATACAAATGTCAGGCATTTACATAAACGGTACTAATGTCAGGCGATCATATAAACACTAATGTCAGGCGATCACATCAACACTAATGTCAAGCGATCATATATCAACACTAATGTCAGGCGATCATATAAACACTAATGTCAGGCGATCATATCAACACTAATGTCAGGCGATCATATCAACACTAATGTCAGGCGATCATATAAATACTAATGTCAGGCGATGATATAAACACTAATGTCAGGCGATGATGTAAACACTAATGTCAGGCGATCATATAAGCACTAATGTCAGGCGATCATATAAACACTAATGTTAGGCAATTATATAATACTAATGTCATGCGATCATATAAACACTAATGTCAGGCGATCATGTAAACACTAATGTCAGACGATCATATAAATACTAATGGTAGGCGATCATATAAACACTAATGTCAGACGATCATATAAACACTAATGTCAGGCGATCATATAAACACTAATGTCAGGCGATCATGTAAACACTAATGTCAGGCAATCATATAATACTAATGTCAGGAATTTACATAAATGATAATGTCAGGCATTTCGCATTGAGGAGAGTAACTGCAGTAGTCATAGACTAGTCATAACATCCCAACTTTAGCTTTCATCACTCCCACCTGCGTGATCTTTGAGGACAACCCTGTGTGTGTGTGTGTGTGTGTGTGTGTGTGTGCTGATGGAAGAAGTGGGTGGTCTAGGCCCACACCTGAGTCATCAAACACACTCTCGGCCCGCAGAGCTGAGTCACCTGAATCACCGAACACACTCAGAGCTGTCTGCCCCTCTAGGTGTTCACCTGAGGATCCTGGCGGCTGCGTGCAGGTAGCCTCTCATGCCTTTTTCTTCATCTTCATCTATCTATCTATCTTTCTTTCTCTTTCTTTCTGCATGCGGGTAGCTTCTCATGCCCTGTCTTCATGTCTTCCTCTCGTCTTCCCTTTGTCGCTTCTCATCTGCTCACCTCGCCTGTCTCACCTCGCCCCTGGTCTCAATCTCACCTGTCTCACCTTGCCTGTCTCACCTCGCCCTTGGTCTCACCTCGCCTGTCTCACCTCACCCCTTGTCTCATCTCGCCTGTCTCCCCTCGCCCCTGGTCTCACCTTGCCTGTCAAACCTCGCCTGTCTCACCTCACCCCTGGTCTCAATCTCGCCTGTCTCACCTCGCCCCTGGTCTCAATCTCGCCCCTGGTCTCAATCTTACCTGTCTCACCTCAGCCCTGGTCTGACCTCACCCTTGGTCTCAACTCACCTGTCTCACCTCACCCCTGGTCTCATCTCGCCTGTCCCACCTCGCCTGTCTCACCTCGCCCCTGGTCTCACCTCTCCCCTGGTCTCAATCTCGCTTGTCTCACCTCGCCCCTGGTCTCACCTCTCCCCTGGTCTCAATCTTACCTGTCTCACCTCACCCCTGGTCTCAACTCACCTGTCTCACCTCTCCCCTGGTCTCAATCTCACCTGTCTCACCTCGCCCCTGGTCTCAATCTCGCCTGTCTTACCTCACCCCTGGTCTCACCTCTCCCCTGGTCTCAATTTTACCTGTCTCACCTCACCCCTGGCCTCACCTCACCCCTGGTCTCACCTCGCCCCTGGTCTCACCTCGCCTGTCTGACCTCGCCCCTGGTCTCAATCTCACCTGTCTCACCTCACCCTTGGTCTCACCTCGCCTGTCTCACCTCGCCCCTGGTGTCATCTCGCCTGTCTCACCTCACCCCTGATCTCAGTTGGCCCCATCCAGTCCCCTGCTGTCTGTCTGTCAGCCTGGGTGTTGGTGTGTTGCCATGACAGTGCGGTGTTTACAGGGCTGGCGTGCCACGAGCTTTTTAAGTCTAGGCTGTGCTTGCCTAGGCCTGTTTCCTGAACACGCCACCTCGGCTCTCTCAATCTCTCTCTCTCTGTCTCTCTCTTCCCCTCTCTCTCTCTCTCTCTCTCTCTCTGTCTCTCTCTCCCCTCTCTCTCTCTCTCTCTCTCTCTGTCTCTCTCTGGTGGTGTAGCGTTAGGCATCATGGCAGCGTGGTGTTAGGCATCATGGCGGGTTAGCGTTAGGCATCATGGTGGTGTAGCGTTAGGCATCATGGCGGGTTAGCGTTAGGCATCATGGTGGTGTAGCGTTAGGCATCATGGTGGTGTAGCGTTAGGCATCATGGCGGGTTAGCGTTAGGCATCATGGTGGTGTAGCGTTAGGCATCATGGCGGGTTAGCGTTAGGCATCATGGTGGTGTGGCGTTAGGCATCATGGCGGGTTAGCGTTAGGCATCATGGTGGTGTAGCGTTAGGCATCATGGCGGGTTAGCGTTAGGCATCATGGTGGTGTAGCGTTAGGCATCATGGCATCGGGTGTTAGACATCCTGTAGACATGTTCGATCCCGTTCATTAACGCAATGTGGTCATTAAGCTGTGGGAGCTCTCTGTCATCTAACATTGATTGCTGCCAACTGCTTAATGGGGTCTCCTTGGAGTTCACCCTCTCACTTTGTCACAGTACCACACACACACACACACACACACACACACACACACTGGTTTTATCAGTCAATCCACATATTCCATATATCAATGTTTAGCTGTGTCTGCTTTCAGTATAATCCTCATTCTCTTGCTCTCTTCTCCTCATCTTTATCCCTCTCTCTCTCCCTTTCTCCCCTTCTCTCTCTCTACCTCTATCTCTCTCTCTCTCTCTGTCTTGGCATGTGCTGGCAAAAGCAGCTGTTGTGAGCTTGATAAACAGGGTTGTGGTGACAGTGGTATTGAGGCACAGCTGATGTCTGCTGTGTGTGTGTGTGTGTATGTGTTTGCCTGTGTGGCTGGTTACATTTGTTTCTGTGTGTGTGTGTGTGTTTGTGCTTGTGTGGGTGGTTACATTTGTGTGTGTGTGTACTGTATGTGCTTGTGTGTGTGTGTGTGTGTGTGTGTGTGTGTGTGTGTGTGTGTGTGTGTGTGTGTGTGTGTGTGTTTGCCTGTGTGGGTGGTTACATTTGTGTGTGTGTGTGTGTGTGTGGACGTGACTGTATTGCATGTACTGTAGGTTGCTGTAATGGTGTATGTGTGTGTGTGTATGTGTGTGTGTGTGTGTGTGTGTGTGTGTGTGTGTATGTGTGTGTGTATGTGTGTGTGTATGTGTGTGTGTGTGTATGTGTGTGTGTATGTGTGTATGTGTGTGTGTGTGTAGGCAAGTGTGCATGTGTCTGTCTGCCTGTCTTGTTTTTATACTCAGAACGCACATATACATTGTTACAAATATTTTTTATTTTTCCCACAAAAACAGTGTACACACTGTGCATCCCAATCAACACAAAGCTGCACCTACAGTGGTCTACATACAATAGAACAGAAGAGTTTACTGTAGCCTATACAGTTACAAAAACAAATTACGCTGCATCCTTTCTTCTGTTTTTGTGTGGCCACAGCACCTCATCCACATCACATGCAATGTTTGTCCTGGCCTAGCAGCGAATCCATCCATGAAAAGCATCAATTGCTATATTTCCACATGCATCTTCCATAGCTTAGAGAAAGGGTACACGCATTTGTGGATTTTGGTCATACACTTTCATCTCCAGTCAAAAACAAAATCCTCAATTGTGTTGAGGATTGTAGAATATGGAGAGAGATACGTAAACAACTAAACAACTACTGTAAAATAATTTCGTTGACCAAATGGTCAACCAAAATGGCTCTGATCTCATCAGAGATTATGGTCCTTTCTCGTCCTCGTCCGGTCCTCCTCGTCCTCTTACTCTCACTCCTCTAGCTGTGGCTCTGCCTCTTCCAAAGCTCTGATAGCTAATTGTAAAGCTGTGTGACAGGTGTTTGCTGATGTGATGAGTCAGTGTACATAATAGGGCAATTGACTTTAGAATTTTGAATCACTGTGTGTTCCTTGTGAAAACAAGAGATTTCTGTCATGAAAATTGTGCCAAACGCAGAGAATTGTCTATAGTGTTTTGAAAAAAGTGTGTTTTATAACTGCAATTTGAGTGTAAAGCAGGAATTGTGTTTATAGTTTAGCAGAATTGGTTCATGGGGTTGGTGCATGAGTTACATGTTGTGTTGATTGTGTCTGAAGTACAAGGAATTGTGTTTAAACAATTGAGAAAAACTGTAAGTGGGAAAAACCAACTGGATGAAGATGGAGGGGTGTGTCGTGTAGTGGTGTGTGTAGTGTAGTGGTGTGTGTAGTGTAGTGAGGGGTGTGTAGTGTAGTGGTGTGTGTAGTGTAGTGGTGGGTGTGTAGTAGTGGTGTGTGTAGTGTTGTGAGGGGTGTGTAGTGTAGTGGTGTGTGTGTAGTGTAGTGAGGGGTGTGTAGTGTAGTGGTGTGTGTAGTGTAGTGAGGGGTGTGTAGTGTAGTGGTGTGTGTAGTGTAGTGGTGGGTGTGTAGTGTAGTGGTGTGTGTAGTGTAGTGAGGGGTGTGTAGTGTAGTGGTGTGTGTAGTGTAGTGAGGGGTGTGTAGTGTAGTGGTGTGTGTGTAGTGTAGTGAGGGGTGTGTAGTGTAGTGGTGTGTGTAGTGTAGTGAGGGGTGTGTAGTGTAGTGGTGTGTGTAGTGTAGTGGTGGGTGTGTAGTAGTGGTGTGTGTAGTGTTGTGAGGGGTGTGTAGTGTAGTGGTGTGTGTAGTGTAGTGGTGGGTGTGTAGTGTAGTGGTGGGTGTGTAGTGTAGTGAGGGGTGTGTAGTGTAGTGGTGGGTGTTTAGTGTAGTGGTGGGTGTTTAGTGTAGTGGTGGGTGTGTAGTGTAGTGGTGTGTGTGTAGTGTAATAAGGGGTGTGTAGTGGTGGGTGTGTAGTGTAGTGGTGGGTGTTTAGTGTAGTGGTGGGTGTGTAGTGTAGTGGTGTGTGTGTAGTGTAATAAGGGGTGTGTAGTGGTGGGTGTGTAGTGTAGTGGTGGGTGTGTAGTGTAGTGGTGGGTGTGTAGTGTAATAAGGGGTGTGTAGTGTAATAAGGGGTGTGTAGTGTAATAAGGGGTGTGTAGTGTAGTGGTGGGTGTGTAGTGTAGTGGTGGGTGTTTAGTGTAGTGGTGGGTGTTTAGTGTAGTGGTGGGTGTGTAGTGTAGTGGTGTGTGTGTAGTGTAATAAGGGGTGTGTAGTGGTGGGTGTGTAGTGTAGTGGTGGGTGTGTAGTGTTGTGGTGGGTGTGTAATGTAGTGAGGGGTGTGTAGTGTTTCTCACGCCTGTTCTCTGTGCTGCGGTTGCAGCTCCGTGGAGGGAGGCTTCTGAGGGGCCAATACTTAGCTTAGCCAACACTACATTAGCTCAGCCAATACTACACTAGCTTAACCAATACTACACTAGCTTAGCCAATGCTAGAGGGGATTTTACCTGAAAGGGCATACTACATTAGCTTAGCCAATCCTACATTAGCTTAGCTAATACCACATTAGCTTAGCCAATACTACATTAACTTAGCCAATACTAGAGGGGATTTCACCATAAGGGCCAATACTACATTAGCTTAGCCAATACTACATTAACTTAGCCAATACTAGAGGGGATTTCACCATAAGGGCCAATACTACATTAGCTTAGCCAATACTACATTAGCTTAGCCAATACAGGAGGGGATTTCACCTGAAGAGCCAATACTAGAGGGAATTTATGAACAGCTGAATTATGCATTAGTTTACTGCAACACAAAATATTTTGTGCTAAAGGCAGAGCAACAAATCACAGTGTGCCGTATCAGAATCTTCATCATCTGGTTATAGGCATGGTTAATGAAGATAAAATACTTCACAAAGACATCAAGTTAGACCAGGGTTTTGGTAAAATAACAAGCAAGAAATAGTGACTGTGTGTGTTTGTGTGTGTGTGTGAATGTTTGTGAGTGTATTTCTTGTACCGAATGTTCCAGAACATATATCACAGGTTTTTACATTTACATATATTCCAGAACATATATCACAGGTTTTCACATTTACATATAAAGTTACTCTACTCTACTCTACTCTATCTATTCACGATGAGTAGTTTACACTGTCAGTAGTGCCTGACTCTTGGCTTTTTAGTGTTTCAAAATGTTCACCATAAATTCCTTTCCTGTGATATCCAGAAAGGAACTTAGATGTGTGGAGATAACACAAACGAGCTGAGAATGTTGTTGCCTTCAAACATTTTGTCGACCATGCAGAAAAATCCCCTCCATAACAAGGGTCTCGGAGGCCTGAAGGATGTGGAGGCATGACGCATAGGGACACAGAGCAGCCATTGTTCCCTGCAAATCCCCCCGCTAAGCCGGCCGGACATTATGGTCAGCACCACAGTATATTATTACATGGGCCCAGTGCATCTCATCAGTGCATCAGCTCTTCATAAGCGTACACACTGCGGCCACAGTAAATACTCTTTTGAAATGGCTACGTTTGAACACTCATGTTCAACCCTTAAAATTGGAAACTTACACACCCTGAATGTTCCATGTAGATACCCCGTGCTGTCATTAGGGCGAATAACCCTGCTGTGTCAGAAAGCACATACATGCACGCACAGCCACATGCATAAACACATATACATACATTTACACATATATAAATAAACCCTACGCAGATGCATTACCATCCTCGGTCATGGGTACATGCTTGCTGGGGCAAATTACCCACAAATGCATAGCAGGCAGCATACGCACACAGCCCTCCATGTAAACTCATATACGTGAGCAAACACACAAACACATCGAAGGGCACGGACACACCGTGCAGCACACACAGGTCTTGGCCCCAGTGTGGCCGGCCCCCCCTCGGTCCCCTCGCCCCCCCAGCCCCCCCCCCCTCGTTCGCCTCGGCCCTTCCGGTCCCCTCGCCCCCCCAGCCCCCCTCGCCCCCCCCTCGTTCCCCCCGGCCCTTCCGCCCCCACCCCCCCCCCCAGCCCCCCCCCCCCTCGTTCCCCCCGGCCCCCCGGTTCCTGGGCCTGAATTCCTCAGGGGCCAACGGTGGAGCAGCGGTCGAGCCTTTGAAGGCGTCTCCAGTGACTCGCATCCCTGCTCCCCTTCAGCTGCTCTCCACACACCCCCAAGCCCCCTCCACACACACACACACACATACACACACACACACACACACACACACACACCCCACCTTCTTTGGTGCCCTCCTCTGATTTGTGGTAATCCACAAACCCCCAGTGCGAAAGACGAGAGGGATATTGTCACAAGCGCAATGCTGTGAAATGTGGATTTAGGTAGATTTGTTTACTGTGACATAGCTTGACTGTGTGTGTGTGTGTATGTGTGTGTGTGTGTGCATGCATGTGTGTGAGGGTATGTGTAGGTTGTTTGAGTGCTTGGGTTTTCATGTGGTTGTAAGATAGAATATCCATCCAGTCGATTAATAAAGGCAGTTTCACAGGGCAGACAGCCAGAGATGCAAAGTCATTTCCCCTTCGCCGTGTGGATCAGATTTAAATCTGGACTCTGTCTTTCCCATTCCTCTGGCGATATGCGCATTACATGAGATCACAGTAGGTATGCAAGAAGTCTGCTTTAGCAATACACCCTATGATCTGTACAGAGAACACCTCTTTGCATTCAGTTCCTTTCCCATGCTACCCTGGGTTTCGCTTTACCTTTCTCAGTGACTGTTACCTAAAGGAAAGCCGTTTCCCAGCGTCTCTCCTTTCAAAGATCCATTTTTACGAACATCTTTGAGCTGTTTCACTCAGCGGAACACCTCACGTTTGTGTGCCTGGAGGCCTGGCAGATGTGAGACTGGGGGGCCACCTGTGTGATGATGAATATCTTGATATCCTCTGGAGCTGTGTGTGTGTGTGTGTGTGTGTGTGTGTGTGTGTGTGTGTGTGTGTGTGTGTGTGGAGGGAGGGCGCCTGTGTGATGATGAATATCTTGATATCCTCTAGAGGATTTTTGTGTGTTTGTGTGTGTGATATCCTCTAGAGCTGTGTTTGTGTGTGTGTGTGTGTGTGGAGGGAGGGCACCTGTGTGATGATGAATATCTTGATATCCTCTAGAGCTGTGTGTGTGTGTATGTGTGTGTGTGTGTGTGTGTGTGTGTGTGTGTGTGTGTGTGCGGGACTTCCTGTCTGTGTTTCTCGTCTGCACATGTAAGGGCGGCATGTAGAGGCCTGGTGATTGTTCCAGACACAATGCACCATCGCAGCTGCAGCCGTGTGTGTGTGCGTGTGTGGGCCAGAGAGTGTGTGTGTGTGTGTGTGTGTGTGTGTGCATGTGGGCCAGAGAGAGTGTGTGTGTGTGTGTGTGTGTGTGCATGTGGGCCAGAAAGAGTGTGTGTGTGTGTGTGCGCATGTGGGCCAGAGAGAGTGTGTGTGTGTGTGTGTGCATGTCGGCCAGAGTGTGTGTGTGTGTGTGTGTGTGTGTGTGCATGTGGGCCAGAGAGAGTGTGTGAGCCGTGCTCTCAGGCTGGCTATCACAGAGGGGAAATGTCTGTTCTGAAGGCAGTCCAAGTGTGTGTGTGTGTATGTACAGTACGTGTGTGTGAGACAGAGTGTGTGTGTGTGTGTGTCCAGGCAGTCCAAGTGCACTTCCTAACATCCCCACCAGACATACCACAAGTGCGCAAAATGTGCAGTAGTTATTCAGTAAAGGCTGAATAAAATGGTTGAATTTTACCTCAATACCGTCTAGTACATTTAGTCATATGTAATCATTTCTTTCTGACTTTCTGACTCCAGCCCGTCCTGCTCGTGAGATGAGTGTTACGCCGCACCTTTGGATGGCCCTACTGGGGCGAATAACAAGCCCCCACTGACCCAAGTAAGAACAAGAAACATCTTTAAAATGTAACCCAACCTGTGGGATAGACACATCAAAGAAAATCTACAAAGACTAAATCATAATAACACAAAAGGTCCCCCAGAAACAGCCAGCAGTCCCATGGGAGAGACAGAGGGACAAACAGCACAGGAGACACAAAACACAACAAAATACACATACAGTCGTAACAGTGAATCCTGTGTTTGGTCACTGCTGTCCCCTGAGCTGTCCTGATTGTGTGTGACAGACTTGCGTTTCATGCCGCCGGCATGGCGGACTGGTGACTGGCTGCTGATATATGTGACAGACTGGCGTTTCCTGTGACCGATAGGGTGGATTGGTGACTGGCTGCTGATGTGTGGAACCTGGCAGGGGATTTCCTGTAGCCACAGGCACAGGAGAGGCAGCAGATGAGCTAATGCTAACACACAGATGAGCTAATGCTAACACACAGATGAGCTAATGCTAACACACAGATGAGCTAATGCTAACACACAGTGCTGATTCAAACACCTTATGGCCTGGGCCATGTATCATTCATGGATACACGCCCCTAGCCGCCGTGCTGTAGAGTAGTAGTGTGGAGCTGAGCTGGTACAGCCGTTTGAGCACAGGGACTTTCCAGCATGCCTGTCATTCATAGAGTTACTAACGTTTCAGCCGAAGCAGAAACATGTGCTAGCTATTAGCATGTTTTATATGAAGACCAGTACGTACTTCAAACAGGCTCAGTAGTTGTCTGTCATTGATGTGTGACTGATAGAAAAGCAGACCCAAGATGTTTGGGGAAAAGGGGATTTCGCGGTTATTTCTTCATGTGACATTGTTGTTGCATGTGACTGACATACAGAATAGCATAGTAATGCCCTATCTGCCAGGCTTAGCGCTTGGCAGGTGGTAGGGCATATTCCCACTGGACTGTGTTATTATCCTCGTAACTGAGTTGTCCTGCTCGCTGCTGTGGCGGTAGTCAGGTTCCTGTGATTTAAGCGAGCGCTGCTTTCTTCTTGCCTTTGCTTCACTGTTGCTTGTTTCTCGTTTCTCAATAGTCTTTTGTGTCATGCACATAACATATATTTATATGTACATAACATATATTCTGAGAATTATACTTCAGCTTAAGTCACTCACATTGCAAGTGAGACATCTGGAAGTGAATCCCTTTGCTCTGCAAATGTTCAGGTGAAGAGAAGCTGGTTATTGCATTGTGTATTTCAGTCTGCCATAATAAAACCTGTGTGGGATGTCCCAGAAGCATTTGTCATGCTGTGCTGAGAGGGGAGGGGGGGCACTTGAGTGTGAGAAAGAGGCCATTAAAATCTTGTGAAATCGAGTGTCTCCTGTCGGACTCCCACTCCGTCTGTGAAGCGCCCCCCAACCCCCCCCCCCCCCCCCCCCCCTGCACAGCGCTGGGAGACAAGGGGGGGGGGGGGTCAGCTGGACATGGGGAGGGGGGTCAGCGGGGGCAGCAGCGGCGTCTCAAAGGCCCCCAGCTGACATCTCTTTCAGTCACCAAAGGCTGCTCAAGACATGTTTTACTGTCTTATTCTCCCTCTCTCCCTCTCTCTCTCTCCCTCTCTTCCCATCTCTCTTTCTCCCTCTCTCCTTCTCTCTCTGTCTTTCTCTCTCTCTCTCTCCCCCTCTCTCTCTCTGTCTTTCTCCCTCTCTCCCCATCTCTCTCTCTCCCTCTCTCCCTCTCTCTCTCTTTCTCCCTCTCTCCCATCTCTCTCTCCCTCCGCTCTTTCTCTCTCTGCCTCTCCCTCTCTCTCTCACTCTCTCTCTTTGTTTCTCCCTCTCTCTATCCCTCCCTCTCTCTCTCCCTCTCTCTCTATCTCGCTGTCTTTCTCCCTCTCTTTCTCTCCCTCCCTCTCTAGCCATCTGTTTTTCTCTGATGCATGCCGTCTCTGTCTTACACACACACACACACACACACACACACACACCTACACACAGACACACACACACACACACACAGACACACACACACACACACACACACACACACCTACACACAGACACACACACACACACACACACACACACACACACACACACACCTACACACAGACACACACACACACACACACACACACACACACACACACACACACAGACACACACACACACACACCTACACACAGACACACACACACACACAGACACACACACACAGACACACACAGACACACACACACACACACACACACACACAGACACACACACACAGACACACACAGACACACACACACACACACACACAGACACACACACACACTTTCTCTTCTCTCTTGCTCTCTTTCTTTCTTTCGCTCTCATTTATCCCTCTCCTGCCATCTCTTTTTCTCACACTGTTTCTGTCTCACACAGACACACACACACTTTCTCTGTCTCTGTCTCTCTCTGTCTCTCTCTCTCTCTCTCTCCTTTATCTAAGGCTCCTTGAGACAGCTGAGCAACTCGATCCCCAGCTTTCTCTCCCCATGCTCAGACGAGCGAGTGTAGGCGCGTGCATCTCAGCTATGCCCGGGAGGTGCCACATGCAAGGCATTCCGCCCCAAATGGATCTAAACGGGTGGTAATGGAATACAGGCCGCGGGACGCAGTGCCTCTGTCACACAGACAGACGAGTGACATCCATACCGGCACATCAATGCTTCCGCTCACACACAGTCAAACAGCGCGGTGCATCCTGTCACTTAATGGGAGGCTGATTGTGATCTGAGACATGTGACTGTAAATATGTGCAGAACCAGGGACACAGAAACCCACTATAATAGTGGTGTGTGTGTGTGTGTGTGTGTGTGTGTGTGTTGGGGGTGCTGGTGGTAGTGTTTCTCAAGGTTTGCTACTGTGATAGTACAGAGTCTATCAGCTGCAGTGTTATGAGACCGTAATAACACCTGATCATCACACTCTTCTCATTAAGCTCAACACACTCACACACACTCTCTCTCTCTCACACACACACACACACACACACACACACGCACACACATTCTCTCTCTCTCTCTCTCTCTCTCTCTCTCTCACACACACACACACACATTCTCTCTCTCTCTCTCACACACACACACACACATACACACACACACACATTCTGACTTCACCTACAGTCTCGTGTTCATTCTCTACTCAGTAAGTTCAGCATCAACCTGCACACATGGCTTACACAACTACACATTCTTATTTTGCCTTTCATGTTTACCTTGTGGGACTAACCTTCCAACCACCCGTATCTCATGTTTACCTTGTGGGACTAACCTTCCAGCCAACCGTACCTCATGTTTAGCTTGTGGGACTAACCTTCCAACCACCCGTACCTCATGTTTAGCTTGTGGGACTAACCTTCCAACCACCCGTACCTCATGTTTAGCTTGTGGGACTAACCTTCCAACCACCCGTACCTCATGTTTAGCTTGTGGGACTAACCTTCCAACCACCCGTATCTCGTCAGCACATGGGTGGGGACTGTGGTAATTAACAAAGCACAATGCACAGACTTAGGAAAATTACAATTGGCTTGTGATGGCTACAGCACAGGCCACAATGAAACCCACAATTCACTCCACACATAACAAACGATTCAGGTTCAAACCTTCAAAGGGAACGCCCTGCGACAGCTCGTTGATGCCTGTACAGGGGAGGAATGACTTGGGTAAATGCGTCAGAGGGAGAGGGAGGAATCTACTCGTCCTCTCTCTGAACGTTCCTCACAAGCAGCATGAAGCAGGAGGTCACCTGCCTCCCTCAGGTGTGCTGCCTCCCTCAGGTATGCTGCCTCCCTCAGGTATGCTGCCTCTGTCTGCATGGCAGTGGCAAACAATGACAAGAATGCGTGCAGGTATGCATCCGCCAGAGTGCGTGGGCAGACTCCCTCTGCAAATTACATTACCGTAAATGAGCAACATCCTGCAACAGTTCGTTTACAAACAATCTGATAACGAGATAAATAACTTTTCCCCCAACAACACCTGGTCATTTGTCGTGGTGGTCTGAAACACAGCTGGTGAGAGAAGTGTAATTAAATGTCATATTTCAGGCCATGCTCACACCTAAAGCAGCCACTTTTGAAGCGGGGCTCTGCGTCACATTCGCTGCCTGGAAGCGGCGCCTGTGTGTGAGTCATGCTGCTTGTGGCCAATCAGACGCTGGGACAGAAGGGCAGACGAACTGCAAACCAGCTCACAGTGGGAATGCACGAATCATGCACCAGTACACAATACTAAAGAATTCATCAGAACCAAAGTGAATAATTCTGAATTTTCTTGCCTTGGTAAAAAATGTGAACCCTTGCACATTACCTATTCTGCAAGCAAGATTATACTCACAATCACATTATTTTGGCCATGGACCTTTGTCAAGTTGGTCCACGCGTACCAACACTGAACTGAAAATGCATACTAGTACTAACACTAATACTAACACTAATACTAACACTAACATTAACACTAACACTAATACTAACACTAATACTAATACTAACACTAACACTAACATTAACACTAATACTAACACTAATACTAACTCTAACACTAATACTAACACTAATACTAACACTAACATTAACACTAACATTAACACTAATACTAACACTAACATTAATACTAACACTAATACTAACATTAACACTAATACTAACACTAATACTAATACTAATACTAACATTAATACTAACACTAATACTAACACTGATACTCATACGAATATGAATACTAATACTAAAGAATAATCAGAGAATCTGATATTAAGGTACCGATTAAAGAACCTGTGATGTTAATGAATATTAATAGCATAAATGTGTGTCAGAAATGTGTGTCGTATATGTGCACATCATAACGTCTAGAAACATGCGATCTTGTGTTATGTGAATCTAGAAACACGTGATCTTGTGTTATGTGAATCTAGAAACACGTGATCTTGTGTTGTGTGAATCTAGAAACACGTGATCTTGTGTTGTGTGAATCTAGAAACACGTGATCTTGTGTTATGTGAATCGAGAAACACGTGATCTTGTGTTATGTGAATCTAGAAACACGTGATCTTGTGTTGTGTGAATCTAGAAACACGTGATCTTGTGTTGTGTGAATCTAGAAACACGTGATCTTGTGTTATGTGAATCTAGAAACACGTGATCTTGTGTTATGTGAATCTAGAAACACGTGATCTTGTGTTGTGTGAATCTTGGGTGACAAACACTACAGGGATTAGGTGTACGTAGGTTCTTGTGTGAGTTCACATCCACAAACACATCCTCATACCTCTATGTGCCAGATTAGTTGTTTCTCTGAGTTATGCCATTACACCCGACTACACAGACTGACCAGTGGTGGTAGTGTTAGACCAGCAGACCAACTTTACATAAACTATAGTGTATTAAACAGGACAAAAAAGCTGTTCCCATAGCCAGTCCAGAGATTACGAACAATGGCTTGTAGATTAATGTATGCCTCACTGTAACACAATGTGATCAAAGGGCCTCCACAGAGACAGCAACGCCTTGGGAAAGGTTCATGGCCACAGAGCCTGTCCTCTGGAATCGACTTGGCAACTTAGAAGGAAAACATAAGATGTATTTAGGCCTGTTCTTAATATTAAAACACATTCTGTAAATGTTTATCCACTCTAAGAAAGCAACTAAATTTGCACTGGCTTGGTGAACCTGACTCTGAAGTCAAGTCAAGGGACTTTCCACTGACATCATCAATCTATGACAAACTACAGTCCAGACCGTGGTTCTCTGAAATAGGCAAGAATGAGATGGAAAACACATTCTAAAAGAGCCAAAGAGAAATCTTGCTGTGTGTGTGTGGGCATGTTTATGTATCTATGCTGTGTATTCACTACACTACAGTAATACACCGATTACTCCTGGGTTCACTACAGTAATACCCACTGATCACTCCTGCACTCACTACAGTAATACATTGTCACACTGCAGTATGCTATGATGAGGTCAGTGTACCATCGGCATTGGTGATAGGCTTTGGCGGTTGCTTCCTTAAGAAGATGCATTAAAAAGCCAAGATATCTTATTGCTGCCTTGAAATTTACAACCTCTCTCAGCCCCTATGACCGCAAAGCTGTTAAGACTTCCCCACTCGCACCTTACAATCCACTGTGCGTACGCAAAGGGCATTCGGCAGCACGAGTGCTTTTGAACAGGAGCAAATTAGCGGTAGCTGTATTTTTAGACGGTAAAACACCCCGCTAACGCGGGCCGGATCCGGCAGTGCTTTGATCCACATTGTGCTCTGATCCAGCTTCAAAGGCCAGTTTGGGCTCCCCTCCCCCTGTAGCCACACGGCGCGGTGCCAACACTGCGCTTTCCTTGACCCCCCGACCCAGCTCACACACAAGCCTACAGAGATGCACTAACGACACTAAGCCTCGATAGCACCACGTCTGCAACATCAGCTCCTGTTTTCAAGCTACTGTACATAAATACTGTCACAAGGGTTTTTACTAATGTAACTGTGATGAGCTCTGCAGATTTTTACCTGCGGCTTTTATAACTTTTTAGATCGATAAGATTGTTCAATATATGTTGAAGAGCTCATTTTAGCGCATTAAAGCTAATTTTACTGCCAACACAATGCCTTTTTAAATATGCATTATAAAGGTTTAAACTGATACATTTGCAATTAAGAGAATTATGAGGCAAACTGAAAATTACATGGACAGCAAAACTCTGCAATTGGAGAATTTACGCTGGAGCGCCTGTCCTCTGTTGAGCAAGGGCTGTTTCACACAGATTCAGTTAGTTCCTTGTCTAAAGTCTTTACTGGAAGCATCAAATCTAAAATAAAATATAAAACATTTGGTCTGGTTTTTCTGAGACAAGTAAAAAAATTTTGCATGCGCAAGAATTTTCCTCAGTTTTGCTCCAATGTGATAACCATCTATAAAGATGTCCTGTACAGAATTGTAGAGACAATATGATGCTGCAAATCCTTTTCTCAATACATTATTATCCATAACAAATAAACTTTACTTCACTTAACCTTTAGGCCTATGACTTACTAAATGGTAGGCCTACCATGTGACATGACATTCCCAGAATTGTATGAGAATTAACCACATACTATGAAATCATTTCAAACTGTCAAATATTTATTTAAATAAATACATACAATGACACATGACAATAACTTAACATCCTTTTTAACCACGCAACTGACACATAAATTAGTGCTTTAAGGCTACTTGGGTTTTGATGCGTGGGATGTAACCCTCCATACGAGCTTTTGAAATACTTAAAGAAATGTCCATAGATTCAGTCTTGACAGTTGCTTGAGATACTGAAGTCGCATTCTTGTGTGCCCCTTCTGTGGGGCATCTGGGACATTCGTGGCGCGCGCCCATCCGGAACTGGCCATCTTCAAACTGATTGAAGACTCCGCTTGGTCCAGTTTTCATTATGGCCCAGTTCGCTGTTTTAACTACGGAGACAGATTAACAAATGTATAGGTTAGGCTACCTGTACTTAATATAAGCATCTAGCAAACTTTAGAAACGTTTGGACATGTGTGCTGTTAACTGCGGTCATGTTTAAATTATTGAGTATACACAGGGATAAGAGCTAACTCACCAAGCCAAAAGAAACAAAGTCTTTTAGAATATTATTCATGGTGCTCGGCCCATTCGCCTCTCTTGCTGTGATGGGACCGTGTTCTCTGGCTCTTGTCGTGTTTTAAAGTCCTGAATGGCCTTTCTGTTCTGGAAGTCTATGAGTGCCATTGTAATGACCGCGTTCCAACAGCTATCCTCCCCGGAGCACCTGAAGTCAATCTCTTTGTCATC
>CM050208.1:982500-1010000 GCA_027475355.1 Coilia nasus
AAGACCTTCAATTACAGATAATAGGACAGTAAGGTTAAGAGTTGCAGAGCTCAGACGTTTGGTGTATATTAACAACTCAAATTATTGTGACACATTTATGTGAACTATTATGTTCCTCATCAGCGGAAGTTGCCCAAGGCCGTCATCTCATTCCTAGCACAGATAGGTAGTTCTCATATCAGCAGAGCCCATTCAGAGGCTGCACACAGAGACGTCACACACATTTAACATACAAGGCCCTACTATGCTTCCACACACACATTTAACACACAAGGCCCTACTATGCTTCCACAGTCGTCCCTTCAACCTCCCCCCGCAACACACACACACACACACACACACACTCCTCCAGCTCTGCTACGTACTCTGTGAGGAACACATGAAAAGAGCCCATACAAACATACAAAGGCCCAGAGCCCAGTGAAGCCCTGCCAGGCCAGAAGAGCTGCCAGAAGCACGAGAGAGGGAAAGAGAGAGAGAGAGAGGGAGGGAGAGAGGGAGGGAGAGAGAGTTAAAGAGAGAGAGAGAGAGAGGGAGGGAGAGAGAGGTAGAGAGAGAGAAGGAGGGAGAAACAGAGAGGGAGAAAGAGAGAAAGAGAGGTAGAAAGGAAAAGAGAGGCAGCTGCGGCAGGAAGTGACAGCTCATCTCTAATGTGGGACAGCGGAGGCTCTGTGCAGACCTGCCCTGGGGGGGGCACGTGTGCCTGTGGGGCAAAAGGTTGGAGGGGCTGGGTTGGGGCTGGGGGGCACGTAGCGAGTGCCTGTGGCCGTAGGGAGGAGGAGGGGTCCGGCTGGGTTGGGGGGCACGTGGCTGTGTTCCGGCCTGTGGATGCTAACCCCACACACCACTAGCCCCGCACACCGCTAGCCCCGCGCACCGCTAGCACCGCACACCGCTAGCCCCGCGCACCGCTAGCCTCACACACCACTAGCCCAGACATCACTAGCCCAGACACCGCTAGCCCAGACACCACTAGCCCAGACACCGTTAGCCCCGCGCATGGCTAGCCCCGCGCATGGCTAGCCCCGCGCATGGCTAGCCCCGCGCATGGCTAGCCCCGCGCACCGCTAGTCCCGCGCACCGCTAGCACCGCACACCACTAGCCCAGACACCGCAATCCCAGACACCGTTAGCCCCGCGCACCGCTCCGGCGATGCTGGCAGAGCTGGCAGTGGGCCTCTTGTTGCTGGGCCTTTTTATCAGAAGCAGTAACAGATCCGGCCACCAAGATCGAGCCAGTGGGGTCCAACAACCTGAAGCCTTCAGCTCCAGTGGCCAGAGCCACACAAGGGCGCGCTTGACACCAAGACTGCACTGCACTGCACTGCACTGAGGAGACTCAAGTCTCAGGTGTTCCTCCAGATGCTATCTATTGACAGACATGCCTTTTGTCTCTGGGGAACAGTCAATGGTGCTCTGCTCTGGCTGACAGGCAGCTTGTGAGGCTTTGCTTGATGCCTGTGTAGCAGACATTTTTTTCCAGAAGAAAAAAAAAACAAATCTCAAGACTATGATGGTTGAAATGCTTATGCTTGATGTAAACATTGATGTCATCACAAAATATTCAAATAGTCGTGGCATTCATGCTAATGGCACGTCCCACATAAGAACATTCAAGAAACTCTTTCAGATCTTCCCATTTGGTGGTGAAATGTACACAACAGCCCTAGTGACCGAGTGCTGTCCCTTTAATCCCACTCAAAGGTCCTGCTGCATACATCCCGCTTTGTTTAGGGGTCTGTGGGGGAGCTGGGCTACACTGTGTGGAGCTGTGTGTGCCGGGCCTGTTTGGCCCCATAGATTGGGTCTGTCTAGTGGTCTCACAGTGGGATGTATGGCTCGCCACACATACTCGCACACACACACACACACACGCGTGCACACACACACGCACACACTTACAGTCACGTGTTGCTTGGACTCTGAGAAAGACCAGAATGTGATGACTTGAAGGCTTGGGCATCCAGGCCTGGAACATACTCCCATTGGAGCTCTCAGCAGCACTGATAGTCTCATACTCCCATTGGAGCTCTCAGCAGCACTGATAGTCTCATACTCTCATTGGAGCTCTCAGCAGCACTGATAGTCTCATACTCCCATTAGAGCTCTCAGCAGCACTGATAGTCTCATACTCCAATTGGAGCTCTCAGCAGCACTGATAGTCTCATACTCCCATTGCAGCTCTCAGCAGCACTGATAGTGGGGACTGGGGAGCTGTGGAGCAGAAACCTGTATGTCAGACTGTTCCTGCTGCTTGGCCATGCCCCAACAAACACCCTGGCCATGCCCACACACCCTGGCCATGCCCACACACCCTAGCCATGCCCCAACAAACACCCTGGCCATGCCCACACACCCCGGCCATGCCCACACACCCTGGCCATGCCCACACACCCTAGCCATGCCCCAACAAACACCCTGGCCATGCCCACACACCCCGGCCATGCCCACACACCCTAGCCATGCCCCAACAAACACCCTGGCCATGCCCACACACCCCGGCCATGCCCACACACCCTAGCCATGCCCCAACAAACACCATGGCCATGCCTACACACCCTAGCCATGCCCACACAAACACCCTAGCCATGCCCACACACCCTGGCCATGCCCACACACCCTATCCATGCCCCAACAAACACCCTGGCCATGCCCACACACCCTAGCCATGCCCACACAAACACCCTAGCCATGCCCACACACCCTGGCCATGCCCCAACAAACACCCTAGCCATGCCCACACACCCTGGCCATGCCCACACACCCTGGCTATGCCCACGCACCCTGGCCATGCCCACACAAACACCCTGGCCATGCCCACACACCCTAGCCATGCCTACACAAACACCCTAGCCATGCCCACACACCCTGGCTATGCCCACACACCCTGGCCATGCCCACACACCCTGGCCATGCCCCAACAAATACCCTGGTCATGCCCACACAAACACCCTGGCCCTGCCCATACACCCTGGTCATGCCCAAACAAACACCCTGGTCATGCCCAAACAAACACCCAGGCCGGCATTCCAGGGCTGCGGGACGTGGTCAGGGCTGGGTGACAGGCTGCTCAATACATGTTCTCACTCCAGAGGAATGCGGGCTGCAAGATTAGCTTCCACCTCAGTCACATATTAGGGCATTTAGGAGCTGTGTGGGTCTCTTAGCCACAGCCCAACAGGCGTATGGCTGGCAGCGCAGGGGAGCTGTTGAGCTGCTAAGATATTCCTGCAACATTCAGCAAGGCAGTATTGCTGATTTTACTGCTCGTCCAAGAGAGTCTGCAGATGTACTGCATCACAGTATGGTACACAGTATGGCACCATTGCAGCCAGGGAGAGGCTTCAGAGGGTAGTCAAGGCAGCACAGAAGATTATCAGCTGCCCTCTCCCCGTCCTGATGGACATCCTCACCTCCCGCTGCCTCACCAGAGCTAAGGACATCATCAAGGACAGCTCCCACCCTGTCTCTGATCTGTTTGACCTGCTGAGAACAGAACAAGGACTAACAGACTCAAGAACAGTTTTTTTTCCCAAAAGCCATAACCTGAACCCACTCTGAACCCACACATACACTGACTCCACAGTCTAATTATGATGGCCATTCTACCAAATCGGTGCCATTAGTGTCCCCAGGGCATTATGTCTTTAAATATGATATAAAATAGGCGTAAAATGCATTTTATTATAAAATAACATGTCCCACATAAATATTGAATTGAAAATGTAAAATAAATTATTTAAAACATTACAAACGCTACCCAGAATACTGAAATAAATGCATTTGTTACCTGTCCCCACTTTCAAACACTACACTTTACCATGAAATACAGTTAATAAAATCCTTCTGAATTTTTATTTTTTAATGTTTTTTGTATAATTGTATATCCCTTATTTGCTTTAGATGCATTTTAAAAATTGGGAATGTGTAATATTGTAGCTAAAATATACACTTTAGTCGTGTCGAGTCCTGTGACCTTAACACATTACCCCTCTGAAAAACATTCCACAAGTCACATGTTTACCAGAAAGTTACATCATTTGAAATATCTGAAGGAGATGGGAAGACCAAAAGTAAGTTCTCTGATTTATTTTTCCACTGACTTGATGATAATGGAACTATAGCCACGACAGATCTATCTCAGCATACTGTCCTGTTACCTAAATTATGTCTTAGATGTTTTTTGTTTATTTTCAAAATATTAATTTTGGTAAATCATTAGAATGTGCAAAATTACCTCGCGCCATTAGCCTAGTCTCCATGTAGCTATATTTCATGTTTTTGCTAACTTTATGCTAAAAACTCAGTCCTGTTACTTAAATGAAAACTCAGTCCTGTTACTTAAATGAAGAGTGAGTAATATTTACAGGACAAGAATGAGCAGAATTCTACAGTTTATTGTTTAATTTGTATGCATATCTATAAAAAAAAGTGCTGGCTTTTAACGTTTACAATTGAAATTATTGCCTGGTCCCCCAGAGGGGATTGACCGGGTATTGCAATGATCCTGTCCGTGTCTGTGTCTGTGTATGCCCACATGGGGGACCAGGTTGCCATCTCTGATTGCACTTGTTGAAGTAGTTATCATTTAAGATCAGTTTTATGATGTGAATACAATATTTACAAGGAGCCACACCACTATAGAGGCCCAAAAATGACAATATAAATGAATAAATAAATAAAATTACTAAAAAAATACACAAAAATGTGCTCAGGAAAGCATGTGAAAAAAATATATCACACATAAAACTGGATTGTCTTTATTTTGTATTGTACTAAAACTTTACTGTCACTCCTTTTTACATTTATTTCTCCTACATTTACATTTATTTCTACATTTCTGCCTTGGTATGCAAATGAGGTGGGCTGTCTCACAGGGC
This sequence comes from Coilia nasus, assembly GCA_027475355.1. Lineage (NCBI taxonomy): Eukaryota > Metazoa > Chordata > Actinopteri > Clupeiformes > Engraulidae > Coilia > Coilia nasus. The sequence goes on from CM050208.1 coordinate 987,381, forward strand.
ATCACCCTCTTGCTCATTGGTTGATCGAGATTAACTGATACTTCCATACTTCCTTGATGTGGATATACATTGAAGGGGGCATAAAATCCCAATACATTGTGGTCTGTCTTACTATTCCCATGTAGCCTAAGCATTTGGCATTGATTTGGACATCACATATACATTAAGCACAGATCTATTGCCCAAAATGCTGTTTGGGCAGTAATTTATGGATGGTCCTTAAGCTTACACTCATTCCTGTTACTTATATTTTTTCCTCTTAGTTAATTGTTTTTCCCAAAAATAAAGAACATACCTTGTATTAAAGGATTCCTAGTTGTTCCAGTAGTTTTTTTCAGCAATTAATAAAATAAATGCTGAAGCTTTGGATAGGTTTTTATTTTTTCATGTTTTTTAAAAGGAAAAAAGCTGCTTCACATTCTTAGAAAAATACAACTTGGGTTCGACTATAGTGATTTTTTTGTCAGAAATATTAGTAATTTGAACATGTAACCAGCCCTTACTTCTTAATGTACATTTTTTCTAATGGACAACAAAGTGTTTGTTGGATATTTATTTAAACAAGGTCTTAAAATGTCATTTTAGTTTAGGTAACAGGACTGGAAAAAATCAACGATACTCATCTTGAAAACTTTATAAAAAAAATAAAAATAAAATAGCCTGAGATGGACCACTACTCATTTTGAGTAGTTAATTGTGTGTGTTACAAGATTCTGTGTTCAAATTGAATACAATTTTAAGTTACATTTTGAAGAGTTGAAACAAGCAAATGGCACTCATTTGGTGGAATGGCCCATGAACAAACTATGAACATAAACCTTAAAAAGTGTGCAAGAATGAACAAGCTTTCCTCTAGTTTTGTGCAGGGGCGTCGCCAGACATGTTTTACTGGGGCATATGCCTCAGTACTGGACTGTAGTGCCCCAGTACTGGTCTGTAGTGCCCCAGTATTGGTCTGTAGTGCCCCATTGCTGTAGTGCCCCAGTATTGGTCTGTAGTGCTCCAGTATAAATTTCACCAGTAAAAAAAATCACGTTAGACGTTTAGGTCTACATGCATAATCTACAGAATGCGCTCCATTCACAATGCACACATGGCTACTTTATATGGTAATTTACTCACGCGACCTTGGTGACTTAACGTCTAACAACGGTGTCTGAGCGCTATTTCTTTCCACCTGCCTTACAGGTTAGTACCGGGTAAATTGGCCATCATTCTTTGTTTTCACCTCTGTGTCGCCATTTCCATGTGGATTTAAATGTTAAATTAAACTTTTTACGTTTAATGTATGAGGCAGCTGTCATGCAAGCTAGTTCTGGTGAAGTAGCCTACTGGAGACGTTAGCTGCTGTCTTTTAGCTAACTGGCATATATTACCATTGTTGATTTATGTAACGATAAGCCTAGCACTGTGAGCTCCCACACTCGGTTTCTGGAGATTGCCATCTTACATCTACGATGTTTGATGAGCATATCAACATAATCTGACACGATTGTTTAGTTTGAAGCACTATTTTTTTTTTAATGATAAATAAGTGCTAAAAATGTTTTTGCTTTGCACGCGCGCATTAATTGTCTGTGCTCCAGTACAGTAATAGGACTAGTGACGCCCCTGGTTCTGTGTTCAACATTAAGGCCAATTACTGGGTCACCACCTGTTACTGTTGGTAGGTTACCTGTGTTTGTTATACCAACAGTTTATTACAGACCAATTTTGAGCAACTGGTTTCTGCGACTACCTATTGTGTAAACATGCTGGGCCTAGTTGTGTTCTCAAAGGGTCACTGCTGGACGTGCTGGGCCCAATGCTGTTCTCAGAGGGCCACCTGTAGGGGTGTGCAAAAATATCGTAATATATTGTATCGCAATACACTGCATCGATTTAAACATCAATCGTGATACTAATTTTCACAAATATGCTGTGTCAATTTCTGACTCCTATCCTATGCACTTTATGTTTGAGTTGAGTTCAGTAACTATGAGATTTGATTTAATTCAGTTCTGATAATTCAACTCTATTTTTACTATGTAGAATATCGCAATATATTGCAATATACCCAGTATCCCAATGTATTGTGATAGAATTATATCGTGATATGTATTGTATCGTAAAGTCCTTGCCAATACCCACCCCTAGCCACCTGTCAATGCTGGGCCCTCTCAGTCATCAATTACTACACCCCCCACACAGCCCAGGCAGAGAAAAACAAAACACACATCTTTTTGCACAACTTTGAATTTTATTGAATATAGTTGCCTAGTCAGTATAAACTAAAAAAATAACATTGCGTAACAAATCCGAGTAGAATCGGCTAAGGCCATCGGTAGTTCATGGTCACCAAGGAGCTAGTTACAGTAATGAGCATAGCCACCCAGTCACCCGCTGTCATCTGGCTGATTTACTGTCCCCAAGTCACTGTGCGTTTAGGCAGACATGCATAAGAGTGATTTCAGCACCACAAGTGCGCTAACGGAACTTGGCAACCCAAGGTCAACCCAAGGTCTACGTGCTTCTGGAGGTGACCTCTGACCTCCAACTGTGGCATTGTATTGTTGGGGATGTTGGACAGATGGAGGTGGCCAGGGTCTCCCATGTCCACATTGGTTTCCAGTGCCGAATAACATGAAGCAGAGACAGCACCTTTAGGCACAGATAGCACATTACGATCGGAGAAATATTGCCCTCTCAAGTGTCAAACGCTTCACAACTCTGGCACTTCATGAGTGTGTCGAGAAACAACCAAAAACAACAAACAAAAGAAATGCAAACAAGCAAAAACACAGATACATAACAATTGAAAATAACACTCTTGAAAAAGTTACAATTTTGGCGCAAATAAATATCATGGAGCCTGGCGTAGTAAGGGCAAAGACAACGCTTGATGTGTGTTGTCTTACGACACGTCATACTGTAACTGAGAGTAGGCCACCGGCACCAAGAGAGGAGGAAGGGACCAAGGACACAAACAGACAAACAAACAGACGTTCCTTAAATAGTAACTACCACCGAGAACAAGACATGACGTTTCCGGAAGCATCTTTGGGGTCAGTTCAGTGTGTGCTGCTGTAAAGGCCCCTGAGAAAGACACATGTCTAAACATGGAGGCAATTCATTGGATGGTTCGCTTAATTTGCTCAGAAAGTAAAGTGGTAATTGGACAGAAAATCCAGTAATGCGTAGGCTTCTCATACCATTCGTAGCTGTGGATGGTGGGTCTGAATCAAGGGTCACCGCTGTACGAAAGTACATTATTAAGACAACAAACTGTCACAAATAAACATAAATACAGACACAAATAAACATAAATACAGACACAAATGTGTATTTCTGAACAGTGTTGGGTTTCCTGTTGCATTTGATTTCAGGGGGGCATAGGCTCCTGTGGTATCGAGGGGCGGGAGTTGGAGCATTTTGACGGACGGCTCTTCGGTCCAATCTCTACCTTACTGCTGCTTGCACTCTGCAGGCTGGGGCTCGTCCGCCTGTGTGGTGAGGGGGGGTAAAGAGAGAGAAAGCACAGCGATGGAGAGAGATGCAGGTAAAGAGGGGAGGGCAGGAGAGCAGAGGATGAAAAGGGTGATGTGAGATGGTGCAGGGAGTCAGTGAAAGGCAGGGCAATAAAAGGTCAAAGGTTAGGCTGGTGAGAACAGGAAGTACACGAGGAGCAGGGCAGCACCCTGTGGCTGGTGAATTCAGTCAAGTGCGAATCTTTCTGAACGACTTGAATGGATTCTCCTTCTGGACGAGAGGGGGAAGAGAGACAGAGTGTGAGGAAGACTGAGGGAGTACGCCGGGCTACTGTGGCACAGAAGGATCATGGGTACGATGACAAACATGAGGACCACATACAGTGTCAGTTACAGGTCACTGTGTGCATCGCATGGCGGGATCGCTTCACTTTGAACTAAGCATTGACTATACAGTGCACTATACAGGGTGAGTTACACTGTTCTTTGTCCTACATCGAGCACTATATAGTCAACAAGTAAACAAGTGTCACAGTACGGACGTCTGCCAGGTCAGTCATAGCACAGACGTCTGGACAGAAACATGTTTACTGCCAGGTCAGTCATAGTACAGAAGAGTATTTAAGTGCCACATCCCACCAAAATAAAGCTAAACACCTTGGGTACATTGGACTCTTTACTCAGTGTTTCTCACACACAGAAGGTAAGTAAGTGAGTGTGTTTATGTGTGTGTGTGGTGTGTGTGTGTATGTGTGGAGAATGGGACAGGGTCAGGAGAAGGGGATAGATACGGTGGGAAGCCGAGCAGAGGACAGACAGCCAGAGGAGAGGAGAGGACACAGAGGCCTGAGAAAGGATGGGAGGGTGCCATCCTCCGTCTCCCTTACCTAGACACGCATGTAGGGAGACAGGGAGAGGCCTACGCCTGCAAGGAAGGGGAACAGAGGGCGCGTGAGCAACAACAAGAGCCTAAATGTCAAGCAGGTACCAACATGCAATTATGCTGTGACTTCTGAGTCATCTCCTTCACTTTATTCTGTTTGGCTTTGTGTGTGTGTGCGTCTGTGTGTGTGTGTGTGTGTGTGTGTGTGTGTGTATGTGTGTGTGTGTGCGTGCGTGTCTGTAGGTGTGTGTGTATATATTTAAGTAGATGAATGGGTTGGTGTGTGTGTGTTAAATCAAAATTTGAAAAGGTCACACACTTATCTACAACCAAGGCATTGGATTAGTTCAAACACATGCGTAACACACACAGCAACACCTCTGGTTCAGGGACACAGGTCTGTGTGTGTAACACACACAGCTTTGGTTCAGGTCTGTATGTACAGTATAACACACACAGCTTTGGTTCAGGTGTGTATGTATAACACACAAAGGTTCAGGTCTGTATGTATAATCAGCTAGTTCCTCTGCACAACTAGCTAGTTCCTCCCACAAACAGAGTTCCTGACAACAGCACAGGTAAAGCTTGTGTACATTTACCTTGGGCTCAAAAGCATGTAATCAGGTAACGCTTGTGTACATTTACCTTGGGCTCAAAATCCTCCTCATCATCGTCGTCGCCTTCTTCATCTAGCTCCTGAAACGCACAAGAATTATACTGATCCATGATTAAACACAAACTATAAATGTACTTTATACAGAGACAAAAAAGAAAGAGAGAGAGAGAAAGAAAGAAAGACAAAAAGAAAGAAAGAAAGACAGACAGAAAGTTACCTCATCACCCTCCTCGTATTCTTCTTCGTCGATCTGCAGGATGTTGAAAAAAGTGTTAAACAGAAACTTCTAATATTCTAAATACTAACAAAGCAAGGAAATTCTAGCCTATTTCTCGTATTCAAGCAAACATAATGCCTTCAGTTCCCTATATTAGCCTAACGCAATAGACACAAAGCAGTGAAATCAGCCATAAGGGTGTGTATTAGCCTAACGCAATAGACACAAAGCAGAGTGAAATTAGCCATTAAGAGGGTGTTGCCAGGGAGAGCCATAAGGATGGAGACCACAGACACTCGTGTTACATTACATTACACTTATCAGACGCTTTCATTCAAAGCCACTTACAACATGCAATAAACACAAAGTCAAATTAGGCATTAAGGGTTTGCTAGAGCACTGACACTCATGTCCTCGTCCAGGGCTTCCCCGGTGAAGTAGAGCACGGCTCGGGGCACTATCCTGTCCCTGAATAAATGGCCGATCTCGAAGTCAGCGGTGAGAGTGAGGTCCAGGTCCTCGTCCTGAGAGAAGAAACCAGAACAAGCCTTTCAGCGCTCACGAGGTGCTGTGTAATGGGACGTTAAAATGGCATCAGCTTATACTAATAATATACATTACACTAATAATATACATTACACTAACGAGTACATTACACTAACGACACTACTCACCACTTCGCCATCTGCTGATGCTTCTGCACAGAGGGGAGAAAGGGATTGACATCATTACTTCACAAATCACCACGTTCTTAGCAGTACGAGTCTTAGCAGTACAGTTATTTTCTCATCTAGTTAGAGCTTTGTTTCTAAAGCTGCTGAATTCACAGAAAACCTGAACTCATCACATGTGGTCATCACATGTGGTCATCACATGTGGTCATCACATGTGGTCATCACATGGGGTCATCACATGCATCACATGCGGTCATCACATGCATCACATGTGGTCATAGAACGTAAGGCTGAGCACGGGTACAGTTGCCACTTCACTCCTCACAAACACTGAGCTGTGGGAGCCAGCTGATGCTTGAGCAGAGACTTCAAAACCAAATTCTCAAATTCTTGTAGACACCAACCAAGTCATTGTTGAACATTGCCCATGGACTTTTAATTGTGTTCTGTGTTGTGTTCATGTGGTGTATGTTGTGTTTGTTTCTTTTTGTGAAGTGACCTTAGGTTGTCATGAAAGGCAGTTATTTTAAATTGCATTATTATTATGATGATGATGATGATGATGAAGCCCTACTGCTATGTATTCACAGCCGTGCTGAGACTGAATGAGAGGGAGAAAGAGGCGGCCGTGTTGTTCGGGAAGTTTCTGTCTCTACTCCGACAGGTCTATGGTTACCGCGGTGACTGCCTGGATGACATCACCACACCCAGCCAACCACAGGTGAGGCACACCTCTCACCAAGTCACCATGGCAACCCAGGCACAGCACAACCCACTGCGGTCATGCCACAACACACATCCGCCTTCCTAAGCAACAGGAGGGAGTAGCCTCTCTGCATCTCAAACACACACACACACACACACACACACACACACACACACACACACCTTCAGACACACACTAACTTTCCCACAGTCTCACCAGGCAGGGCTGCATTCCTGAAGTGTCTTGTAAGACAGGCACTCTGAAGGTTAAGTGGCCGTGCCTGTGTGCCTGTGTGTGTGGAGAGAGGCCTGCTCGCATACTCTGAATGACTGTGCTGATTTAGATAAAGGTGTGGGCCATTCACACACTTCCTTTCCTTGGAAAGGTGTCTGTTCGAGACAGACACCAGTCACACATGCACACACACACACACACTCAAGACAGACACCAGTCACACACGCGCACACACACACTCGAGACAGACACCAGTCACACGCGCACACACACACACTCGAGACAGACACTAGTCACACGCGCACACACACACACTCGAGACAGACACCAGCCACACACATGCACACACACACACACACACACTCCATGTGTGTCAGCGTACACCTACACACACACTGCTGAGGAGAAAATCGAAGATGATTGTGCTGAGGATTTATCAGTGCAGAAGTGCTGTTGTGTGTTCTGTTAGGGGCGTGACATAGTTCCAGTGGCTGGGTTACAGGTTCTGACCGCATTAAGTGGTTCTGTTGGGTCGAAAACTGGTTGAGGAAAATATTAAAAATCTTGCCAATTTCTTACTTGTTTCATTTATAACACCTCAACACTGTGTAAATCATCACACCTTGTTGATCATCATTGCACATTTCTTTCTTATGACAAAAAATGTTTGTGATTTTCATAAACGTATCCACCACTGTCTGATAATCACTGCACATAATATTCGCTGTAAGGAGCTTAATGGTGTCCACAGTAGACAGATTTTAGCAGGAATATCCACGGGGAAGTAAATAAACCCTCCCCCCAGCATAAATCAGCCAATAGCAGCCTCCCCCTGCATGAACCAGCCAATAGCACCCTCCCCCTGCACGTACTAGCCAAAAGCAGCCGCCCCCTGCATGAACCAGCCAATAGCAGACTCCCCCTGCACGAACCAGCCAGTAGCAGCCTCCCCCTGCATGAACCAGCCAATAGCAGCTCCGCGGGGAAGTAAATAAGTAAATAAAACAAGTTGTCACCAAAACAGCTTTCTTTCACCTAAAAACCATATTACATATCACATCCATCCTCCACCAGCTCCACTGGTTCCTGTTCAGTCACGCATACAGTTCAAAATCCTCCTTCTTGTCTACAAGGCCCAGCACAATCTTGCATCCACCTACCTCACAAGCCTCCCCCCCATACCAACCCGCCTGCACTTCACACTCCTCAGATACACTCCTCCTCTCCACCCCCTCTGCACGTCTTCGTTCCATGGGTGACAGGGCATTTAGTGTGGCTGGTCCCAAACTCTGGAACTCCCTTCCACTTGCACTGCGTCAATGCACTTCACTCTCCACCTTCAAAAGTAGGCTCAACACCCACATTTTCACCCTGGCTTTTCTAACATAGTGCTGACTGTCAGGTGATGTTATTATTTTGATTGATATTTGTCTTCTCTCTTGCTTTATTGTTTGTGTATGGTGGTTTGATGGTGGCGTTTGGTGTGTGTGTGTTGCAGTCTGTGTTGCTGCTATTTTAATTACTGTACAGTGTCTTTGGGTACCGTGAAAGGCACTCCAAATAAAATGTATTATTATTATTATTATTATTATTATTATTATTATTAAGCTGCTGCTCATCAGTTCCCAAGTATCCCTGCTAGTTTCCTGTAAGCTTGTGTGTGTGTGTGGAAAGTAATCAGGCAGGCAGAGTGTGTGTGTGTGTGTGTGTGTGTGGAGAGTGATTAGGCAGAGACAGAGTGTGTGTGTGCAGAGTAATTAAGTAGGCAGACTCTCCGCCAATGGGAGCACAGAGCAGGAGGGGTGTGACCAGAGCGGGAGGGGTGTGGCTAGAGCAGGAGGGGTGTGGTCGTAGCGGAGGGCGAAACCACATGGCGAAGGGTTATGATCCCTCCACAACCCAACTACAGGTCAAAGGTCAATATTATTGCTTTAGTTTCAAAGCCTTGGGCCTCTTCTAAGGCATAGGGTTGATGAACACTTATTTTGAGTTCAGTTAACTTATCTGGGTTAGCTACTAAACCACTTCTTCGAAATACCATACTGATCATCTTATCGCTCTTCAGGTCTGTTACAGTTTAAGCAATTACCGAGACGCATGCATGCGCAGGCAAATCACTGTTTCAGTGAAATCCCCATTCAGTTCATTTGTCTGGCAGTGAGGGATGGTCACACAGCAGCTGAAAATCCTACAACTCTGATGCCCTCTAGTGGTCAATGTCATCTACTGCATTTTACAGCAAGGACTGAGTGACTGTGTGTGACCAGGTGTGACGTGACAAAATATCAGGAACTGTCCTCTGCCCTTGAAAAAACCCATCTCGTAACACTGGAACCAAATTCCAGATGAGTGTTTGTAGCCTTAGCGACGCCTTACATCTTCAAAGTGAAGAGGGTGCCAGGGCAGTGAAGAGCACAGATTCAAATGGAGCTCTTAAAACACCACTGACTCCCGGGGCTCTAAAGGTCACGGGAAGGTCGGCCATTCAGAAACTAAAGGGCTCTCTGCAGCAGCAGGATTAACTGCACCGAGACACCATTTAATCAACACATTTTGAGGTGCTAGACATAGGATTCTGTCCAAAACTGGTACTGCAATTCCTTTAAAAATACTGCAATACGTTGTTCCCACCCCAGACACAAAATCAAATTCTAAACTAAACGTGTGGGCTACAAATTCAATTTTAAAACGCAACTGTTCTCGCTGCTGAATTATTGTCAGTGAAATCTGTATTTCCTAAATCTTTGGTGACATGAGGACTATTTTGCAGGTACTTGCTGTAGACTTCCTACATGTGGAACCTTTACGGCTCCCTGTAACTCAATTTGTAGACAACATGGCAGCACCACCAAGCTCATGATTTGAGCCCGCATAACATGTGTAAGATACACAACACCTACTGATCAGATAAAAAATAAAAAAAACCTTTGAATACTTTACATTTACCAACTTACATAAAACACCTACATGTAATTGTGCAGTACATGTTTACGCAGTGAGGTTAGTGAGAGGGATCTTCAGTGAGGTTAGTGAAAGGGATCTTCTACAGTGTGGGATGTGTATGGGCCTGCGAGGGGCCAGAGCACCGGCCTCACCTTTGGCCAGGGGCCTCACCTTTAATAGGGGCCACACCTTTAGCCGGGGGCCTTTACCTTTGATAGAGGCCCCACCTTTGGCCAGGGGCCTCACCTTTGATAGGGGCTACACCTTTAGCTGGGGGCCTTTACCTTTGATAGGGGCCCCACCTTTGGCCAGGGGCCTCACCTTTGATAGGGGCCACACCTTTAGCCGGGGGCCCCACCTTTGGCCAGGGGCCTCACCTTTGGCCAGGGGCCTCACCTTTGATAGGGGCCACACCTTTAGCCGGGGGCCTTTACCTTTGATAGGGGCCCCACCTTTGGCCAGGGGCCTCACCTTTGATAGGGGCCACACCTTTAGCCGGGGGCCTTTACCTTTGGCTGGGGGCATCACCTTTGATAGGGGCCACACCTTTGGCCAGGGGCCACACCTTTGACAGTGGCCTCACTTTTGAATGGGGGGCCTCACCTCTAGACAGGGGCCACACCTTTGATGGGGCATTCACCTTTGAATGGGCAGCCTCACCTGTGAATGGGGCCCTTACCTTTGAGGGGAACCTCACCTGTGAATGGGCCCTTACCTTTGACGGGAACCTCACCTGTGAATGGGCCCTTACCTTTGATGGGGTTGAAGAAGTTGAAGAAGGAGTCCTGGGGGATCTGCTTGGTGATGGTGCGCACGGTGCCTCTGCCCTTGTGCTTCTGCTTCTTCTTGATGGTCTTCACCGTCACGTCCTTGCCCTTGGTCCAGCTGATGGTGCACCTGGGCACAGACACCATGCATCAGACACCAGCTCTTTACTTATCCAGCTCATCGTGCACCTGGGCACAGACACCAGGCATCAGACACCAGCTCTTTACTTATCCAGCTGATCGTGCACCTGGGCACAGACACCATGCATCAGACACCAGCTCTTTACTTATCCAGCTGATCGTGCACCTGGGCACAGACATCAGACACCAGACACCAGACATCAGACACCAGCTCTTTACTTATCCAGCTGATCGTGCACCTGGGCACAGACACCAGACATCAGACACCAGCTCTTTACTTATCCAGCTCATCGTGCATCAGACACAAGCTCTTTACTTATCCAGCTCATCGTGCACCTGGGCACAGACACCAGACATCAGACACGAGCTCTTTACTTATCCAGCTCATCGTGCATCAGACACAAGCTCTTAACTTATCCAGCTCATCGTGCACCTGGGCACAGACACCAGACATCAGACACGAGCTCTTAACTTATCCAGCTGATCGTGCACCTGGGCACAGACACCAGACATCAGACACGAGCTCTTAACTTATCCAGCTCATCGTGCATCAGACACGAGCTCTTAACTTATCCAGCTGATCGTGCACCTGGGCACAGACACCAGACATCAGACACGAGCTCTTAACTTATCCAGCTGATCGTGCACCTGGGCACAGACACCAGACATCAGACACGAGCTCTTAACTTATCCAGCTCATCGTGCATCAGACACGAGCTCTTAACTTATCCAGCTGATCGTGCACCTGGGCACAGACACCAGACATCAGACACGAGCTCTTAACTTATCCAGCTCATCGTGCACCTGGGCACAGACACCAGACATCAGACACGAGCTCTTAACTTATCCAGCTCATCGTGCATCAGACACGAGCTCTTTACTTATCCAGCTCATCGTGCATCAGACACAAGCTCTTTACTTATCCAGCTGATCATGCATCTGTGCAGACATCAGACACAAGCTCTTTATTTATGTAACAAGTCATTTTGCTGCTCTTTGGAGTTTCTCTCTTTTTTTTCTTCACTACTCTTTAGTTCGTACAGTAGAAACAAACAGCGAGGTTGAGCGGTTGCTTACACAACAACCTCCCCAATAATGTGTTGCCAAATAATTAAATACATAAGTGAAAATTAAATAAAATAGTTGTCTTTTTTGTCCACACACAAATGTGGAAATTCGACTTTGGCTTGTAAAAACAAATCACAGTCCTACGTCATTAATATCGGACCCATCTGAAGACCTTAAACACAGCAAAACAACATGGGGCGAGGTTTCGGACGAGAGAACTCGGGGTTCACCCATAATCCCTCAAGCATGTCTGTCCCCATCTCTCACTCACTCTCTCGCACTCACTCACACAGCTCTTGCCCCGTATGTGAGCTTCAAGCATGCATGCTCCCTTACCCCTCACAGTCGACTATCTCGGTGCCCTCGAAGGAGAAGGGGTCTGTGTCGTCCGGCTCGGCCTTCATCTTGTACAGCTTGGTGAGAACAGTGTTGCTGAAGAAGCTGTTGGGCTCGAAGTGAAACTCCAGGATGAAGCTCTACATGAGGGGGCAACAAGGAACATTTGGTCACCATATCAGATAAGCTAATAGTGCGAAATCACTCCTCCTCACATTCGGTCTAGTCACTACCTCAAAGACAAATTGTCACTAGACAAAATACGATGTAAAACAGACAAATGTTCTGTCTGTCAGGGTGTCGAAGAGGTTGTTGTGTACATTAAAAACTGCAATGGTGCAGACATTGATGTGTCATGTTGATGTTGTGTACACCGTCATGTACTTTTTGGATAGCAAAGTTCTGCATTCTGCTGTGGAGTGCTGCCTTGGTGATGTGTGACATGCGTCTTGTTCAGATGGGTTTGAAGAAGTGTTGATGCTATAATGCGCAAAACTATCAAACCCTCCATGACACTTTGCCTGGAATATAAATTGGCCATTAGCCTGTTAGTATTCAATCCTCTGCAGTGTCACATTCCGTACACATTAAGTGGATGGCTAATAACCTTTTAAAAATTCATTTCTCATTATTGGTTATTAATTAAGTCAAAATCAAGCAATGAATTCCCCTGAGAAGACAGAGTAAATCGCCACTACTGACCATTGGCTGAGCAGGTTCAGAGAACTTCACAGTGATATCCTGCAGGTGTTTCAGGATTGGCTCGTCATGTTCCTGTTTACAGAAAAGGTGGAGTCACTCAGGAGAGTCCTGTGCAGTATACCTGATTCTACATAGAAGTACAACATTTATGATATAAAATACTAATGATGTTTAGCCACCGAGGTTTGGGAACAATCAAGCGTTCTGCTTTGGTCTAATAATGTACAAAGCATCCCGTATGCGGTAGCATAGTAAAGAGAGCTGAAGCATGTTGATCATAATCACATATTTAATTTTAGGTGATGCAGCTTAAGAAATAAATAATAAGTTGAAAGTCACAAATGTTCCACTTGCGAAGATGCTTAAAAGCCCAGAAACTATGCATTCCAGTATGCATGAGCTCAGCCCTCACTGTGACCTTTGTGACATCTCTGTGTGACCTTTGTGACCTTTGTGACATCTCTGTGTGACCTTTGTGACATCTCTGTGTGACCTTTGTGACATCTCACCTGCAGCATCTCGCTGAGCATGGGGACAGTGACCTTTGTGACATCTCTGTGTGACCTTTGTGACATCTCTGCGTGACCTTTGTGACATCTCACCTGCAGCATCTCGCTGAGCATGGGGACAGTGACTTTTGTGACATCTCTGTGTGACCTTTGTGACATCTCACCTGCAGCATCTCGCTGAGCATGGGGACAGTGCGGAAGATGGTGAGCCAGAATTCCGGAATGCCCTTGGGGGCCTCGCCAGCGTCGCTCTTCTCCTCAAGCACAGCCTTCTTCTTCAGGCCCTCCTGACACACACACCCGCGCACACACACACAGCACACACACCAGCACGCACACACACACACACAGCACACACACACACACAGCACACACACACACAAGCACACAGACAAGCACTCGTTACACAGCACTGGCATGCTACAGTGCTTCACATATGTGACCGACCGCAGCAAAACCGGTCTCATGTCAGCCATTTTGTCTTTGAAATTGGCTAGTTTTTAGGAAAGAATCTCGTCTTCCTTGGGGCGTGTGTAAATTACCATACTGACGATACTGTCCATTCATGTGACGATTACAGTACTCTTTTGTTTGTTTTTCCACCAATCAGCTGTGTGCTAGAAGCAAACCTTGTGGCTACTTAAGCTGTGTAACTTTGACTGTAAATGCTACATAAGAAGGAAGGAGAACTTTCTCCTTGGGACGTTCACATAGTCAGAAACTTTCTCCAGAGTGTACAGAATGCAATTGGATCCTCTAGCTGCCGAAAGAGAGTGAAGTACTAACATAGAGTGTGGACGCGGGGGGCGGGGGGGGCTCCCTTTATGCAGAGCAGAGTCAAGACTTGTTTCATTGAAATGAATAGGACGCGTGTGGAGTTTAACTAATAAATTGGTCGTTACGTCTTTCTGGAGTTGTTGATGTTTCTTTGGAACCATGTGTCATAATCCGCAACTGTTTGTGATTATTTCAAGCCTAATAGTCTAAGTTGTTACTGTTTGGATTTTGAGAAAATGAGCTTTACTTCAGGTCAGGCAGTAACACTTACTATGTTGTTGTTAGTGCGCTAACGCTAGCGAACTACGCTAACGTAATGTTTTAAATTGAAAGCCATCACTTTACTCACCAACACCCACCTAGATACTGTTACTGATATTAGCTCAAGTGGACAAAGTAATATAAAGGTATAAGGTTACAGCAATGTGTTAAAGTGTCAGTCACTGTTAGCGTTTTACACACTACACAGAATTATATTTATCTTTGTAGAATCTAAGATCTTCGGTACTAATTCAGCTTTCGTGTGGTCATTATTTTCGCATGAAAGGGAGATATTTAGCTGATGGCAGGGGGCAAAGGGGCTTGTTTAACTGTAAACATTAGCATCATATTACTAGCCAAAACCTCCCATTACAGCATAGTTTCGATGAATTTGCGATGGGTGATTAATTTGAATAATGCTTGAATTGACTGGTGCTAATGATTAAATCTTGATTGCATTTACTGCAGTATACAACAGCAATACTGTAGTAAAAACTGCAGCTTTGATACTGCAATACAGCTGGTACTGCAGCACTAGTTGCTAAATCATTAGCATCTCAGTCATAATACCACACCTCAGTGACAGTCTGTAAGGGGGGGGGTGCTTATCTTAATGTCATGCAGATGAACAGCATTCTGCCCCACAGCGCTAGAGTGATGCAATCTTCAAGAGGAATTTTCTCAGTTTTGTGTTTTAAGGTGTGCATGCTTTCAAATGGGCACAAATTCTTCATATATTATCAGATTTCCACGTATAAGACATCAATTACAAATTACACTTTCCGATTCTGTGAACAACTCAAAATGCCTCTGGGTCGACTTGTGGTCGGTTTTGTGGTCGGTCACATGTGTATACACAGTGAGAGGCAGAAAATAGCCTTCATTTAACTCTGGTGCCTGATAGCAGTTATTCCATTTAGACATTCAGAACAACTTTCATACATATTGACTCGTATATGAAGGTCTTTGTGTAACATCCATATGACCACATTAAAGGTGTACTTCCATCGTGTTTTCATTAATTTTGCAGTGTTCTCTAGTATTAATAATTGCCCTGTGCGCTGGTTTTGATGAAAAAAATGTTCTAGTGCTTCTGTTTCAGGCTGTTTTAGTTTGGTGGAGGGGGTGGGGCCGGGAGAACGACACGATTTCACCAGAGGCGTGACACGCTCCCTGCACCTTCTTTTGCCCCACAGTCAACTTGGTAGCAGAGTAAGGTAAAGGGGAAAAGTCAACTTGACAGCGCTAAAACTGCACACAGAATGTCTTCGGAGATACAGCCTTATGTGTTTGATCCTGAATCCGAAGAGGAAGGAGAGATGGCACAAGCACAGTCGCTTCCTGACCGTTTGTCAATGAACGTTTCAGAATGGTAATATTTGCATGACAAAACAGTGCAAGTGCCCGGCTAAATGCAGTTCAGTCATTCAACTAGCCTGCTAATCTTATGCGAGTCAGTCACAGGCTAACATCATTTAAAGCCCATTCGGTCAGTTTGTCTTATATGCATTTGCACACGTCTACGTCACGCTGCAGGCCCTTTTCGCATTGGGTCGTTTTTCCCGCCTATTGTCTTCTTTTGACTGATGTAGAAAATGGGGGTAGAAAAACATTTTGATATGCAGCATGCATATGCAACTCGGGGTGACCTATCATATTTCAAAAGAGCAAGTACTAAACGGTTTCTCGTGGAAGTACACCTTTAAGACTTGGCAAGACCTCAGAAATCAATTAAGGCACATGGGGAGCAGGAGCAGCAAGTCAGCACATATACACATACACACATACACATATACACATACACACATACACATACACACATACACATATGCACATACACATATACACATATGCACATACACATATACACATATGCACATACACATATACACATATGCACATACACATATGCACATACACATACACACACACACACACATATACACATACACACATACACACATACACATATACACATACACATATACACATACACATACACACATACACACATACACATATACACATATGCACATACACATACACACATACACACATACACATACACACATACACACATACACATATATGCACATACACATATACACATACACATACACACATGCACATACACATATACACACATACACATATACACATACACATACACATATACACATACACATATACACATACACATATGCACATACACATATGCACATACACATATACACATACACATATGCACATACACATATACACATATGCACATACACATATACACATATACACATATACATATACACATATGCACATATACACATATGCACATACACATATACACACATACACATACACACATACACATATACACATATGCACATACACATATACACATATGCACATACACATATACACATGTAAAACCCTGAGAAGAAAATAATACAAAGAAGGAAAATCACCGTGAGGTCTTCATCCTCCTCTCTGTCACTTTGCCACTCACACTCTTCATCTGTGGGTTCCACCGCTCCTGTCACCACGCTTCGTCTCTGTCACACACACACACACACACACACACACATTAAGGATATGGGTTAATGCTCGTCTCTGTGAAACCACACCTAATCCCACACCCACTTACCTCATATGAATGTGCGCACAGCCGCACACTCACAAAATTATACGACTGATGCCCTCAGGTATGCTGAGGTACTCCACGGAGCACCAATAACGCACCACAAACACACACGAGAATGCAAACTACTCTACTAAAACAAACACATGCAAAACCACCCTTAAAACAGGTTTTGGAAGGACCATCAAAATTCCCTTTAAAATGTCAACTTGTCCAAACACTCGCTTTTCACTAATGCCCTGCAGTGACTGCTTATCTTTGCGCCTCATCAGGATCCTCACGCTGTTGTGCAATGGTAAAAAGATCCTCACGCTGTTGTGCAATGGTAAAAAGATCCTCACGCTGCTGTGCAATAAGCGGTAATAAAGGACAGTAAACTATGCCTAACCTCAAAATAAACGATCACAACATGGTGAGCAATTCTGTCATTTCATTGTGAATTTTTTTGGCCGTTTTGCCTCCATTCAGGTAGTATAGCAAAGGGTGAGAGATGGCCACACCACCACTGGTCTTACAACACACCGCTGTGGACAACTACATTAGAAAGACTACTTATTCCGCTCCTAAAATGCTACAACCAGATTCTTCAGCACTCTCTAGTAATTCTGCATTGGTGTAGGCACCAGCAGCCTGCCAGACCAAACACACAATTATACACATCAGCAGGGGCAGCTTCCTGGATCCCCTCAGATGGTCCTACCTGCACTCCGCCAGCTGACAGGGTTTGGGGGGTGCCTAGTACCTGCACTGCACCAGCTCACACAGGGGTAGAGGGCTGCCTAGTACCTGCACTGCACCAGCTGACAGGGTTAGGGGGCAGCTAGTACCTGCACTGCGTCAGCTGACACAAGGATACAGGGCTCTACATCTCATCCTGGTTACACCAAACACACCGCCCACAGCTGCCTCCTGGTTTGTGTTTGAAAGCGGGCAGCTTGTCCCCGTGACTGGAAATAGCCCGGCTGTACGGGGAGCAGCTGGTTACTCGTTAGACATGGGGAGGGAAATGTAGCACTGGAGTGCAGCCTCTGCAGGACGGACAGCATGACGGAGGCCAGCAATCATCTGTGCTTTAGGCAGCACCACTGAGGCCAGCAGTCATCTGTGCATTAGGCAGCACCACTGAGGCCAGCAGTCATCTGTGCTTTAGGCAGCACCACTGAGGCCAGCAGTCATCTGTGCATTAGGCAGCACCACTGAGGCCAGCAGTCATCTGTGCTTTAGCCTCCGCACCTCACAGGGTATAAATGCCTCTACACACTGTCAGAACGGAAACAGAAGCTGTGCAATCTTTCTGCCTTCGTGGTCATTTGTGGCAATTAGAACAAGTAGCCTAAAAGTCCCTATTAAGTCATCGTTCAGATTAAACATGCATCATGAGAAGTATTGTACTATGGCTCCTGTATTGTCATGCATATCATAAGGTTGCAGGACATACCCAGCCCTAGTGTTAACACATGTTTACAGTTCAGCCATTAGACTGGTTCTACATGTCCCAGAGTACATGTCCCACTAGTCTAGGTTAACTGAGAGCCCCAGTGAACTGTTAGGAATGTGTTTTGGGAGGGATGAGGGGTAAGTACCTTGTCAAAGAGTGGCTGGTAAAGGGCTGCATATTTTCTCTCCAGCTCGTGAACTTCCTGGTAAAACTTGGCCTCGGTGTGAGCATACTGCAGCTGCAGCCTCTTCAGGGCGTGGACCCTCCTCTTCACCGCCTTCGGGAGAGCGCTGGGGAACACGGAGAACCAAACGCATAACCAATGCACACCCAACCCATACCCAACGCATATCCAACCCATACCCAACGCATATCCAACCCATACCCAACGCATATCCAACCCATACCCAACGCATATCCAACCCATACCCAACACACACCCAACCCATACCCAACCCACACCCAACCCATACCCAACGCACACCCAACCCATACCCAACGCTCAATTAAAGCAGCACAGATTTAACACAGCTGTAGGAAAGTGCACAGAGTGTTAGTTTTATATTATCATAACGTAGAGCCAAACTGAGTGTTTGATATGTCTGTTTTTTTCTGACAGACTTCCTATTGAGTTTAATAAAATGCAAGAAGACCTTACAGGGAATATACTAGGCATGACCTTTAATCAATACAGCAAGACATGAAAATAGTCTGAGATAAGCCATATGTTTCTTACCTCTCAGCGAAGGGGAATCCCTCAAGTTTGTCAGCTGCAATTATTAGCTCACCCTTTCCTGTCAAAAAAAATACTTGAGTGGATCTGTAGCCAACTGTCAGGAAGCTCTAAAATCTACTGAGTTTCAATAAAACTTACAGAAGTGCTTTAAGAATGTGCTGGCGTATGAACACATCTGTAACAAGTTGTAACACAATAAATTATATCACCTTACCTTTACTTTCTTTTCTGCCGGCCATTTTTTTTTAACTATCCCCTTCCACTGTGAACACAAAACACCAATGAGATGTTTCGGGAGATGGTGTGTTTGCATAGAAACCCCGACTGACGTCGCACACACTTCTGATTTGTGTGCAGTTGTTTCATACGCCCTGGGGCCACAGCACCCATACCGAGTTAAAGTAATGCAAAGACTATTTAAGTTATCTTAGGTTTTTGGTCATGACTGACCTGAATAAAAGGTGTCAAACAGGAAACCACAGCCATTGTGTTAGGGTTAGGGTTTTCTAGACTCCTGTAATGTTAGTCTAGTTTTCAGCTAGAAAAGTTGACGGTGTTGGAAGATCCATGTGAGCTTATGGGCCCTTATGCCACTGGTTAGAGAAACAACAGCCTACTTCTCGGCGAACAACGGGCACACAATCTTTGACACGGTTACCAGTCAAAGAATTTACACGACGAACAGTTGTTCCATGGGAAACATAAGCAGGTCACATGGCTGATTTGAAATATCCATACATAAACCATAAATTAATCAAGCCATTATTAATTTTGGAAGGAACTAAGCTTGAAGACCAGCCTTTAGTAGAATAAAGGGTTAACGTTGTATCACGGTTATTCATGGAACAGTTTGACATCTTGCCATTAGGTCAAACGATCACAAGTCAACATTCAACAGTCAACAAATTCAACATTACGCATTGCAAATGACAGCAAATTTCTCATTCTTTCTTTACGCCAACTTTACAATCCGTTAATTTCGCGAATAACAGTTAAAAGTTCTCCAAAAGTGAAAAGTTCACTAACATTTCTTCTATATTAGCATGGCCAAACAGAACGTTACTCAGAGTCACTCGACTCGACTCGACTGAGGTTTGTAATGTTAACATTCATATCAGCATTTTAAACAGAAAAGCATTACTTTTCGCGTCACTAAACCCAAGAACGCCTGAACAGTTAAATGCCCGCAGACAGCCCGGGCACATGGACACTGTCACGTTGTGACAGCATCCCTGACACACACGGCAAGCATCGTGAAACTTATTTCAAACAAAACAAAATTACATCCGACAGTATTTATTCGTTTTTTCGAAACCTTAAGCTAGAAATATAACGTTTACTGTACCTTGTTACTTCACTAATATTCACAAGCTCTCCACCGGCCTGCCTCACGTTTTCGCCACAGAGAGCGCAATTCACGTCTTACCATACTAAATTCTCATTGGGCATTCCTGACTGTACTTCATTCCAATTGGCTAACAACTGGACATGCCAAAACACGCAGGCGCGACTGACCGTGTGCGTCTCTGTCATTTTCCACAATAACGTAGAGCCTGTTTTTGGAAAGTTTGTAATTATTATGTTAATAATGTAATGAGAAGCTGACTTGACATTAATTAATGACATTCATTTGTATATTATTTACAACTCACCCGGTGTTGTCTTCAATTTGGTATGCTCTTCTTAGTAAATGAGGCTAATTAGCAGAATACTGTTCTGTTACAAATAAGTCCTATGTAATACCAAGAATACTGACATTTAAAAAAGTGAAAATACAACAGCGTTGACAGAGGAGCCTTGTTTAAGTTGACGCAGAAGGACAGGTGACAACTTCCCAATGTAGTGTCAGTTTCCAGTAGCCCCCTACCGTTGTGTCAGCTTCCAGCTGCCCCCTAAACCTGTCAGCTGGTGCAGTGCAGGTACTAGGCAGCCCCCTAACCCTGTGTGAGCTAACAGAGGGCAGGTACTAGGCAGCCCTCTACCCTTGTGTCAGCTGATGCAGTGCAGGTGCTAGCTGCCCCCTAACCCTGTCAGCTGATGCAGTGCAGGTACTAGGCCTGAGGGTACATTTAGCTTTTGGTGATATTGGCACACAGCAGCCTTCCTTATAACTGTGTTGCTGAAGTGAACTAGTTGTGCCATCATGCAATCTACTGGCAGACACTGTCCGTGTCATTGCATGTCAATGCATCCAACCTCCACCAATCCTCTTCTGTCTTTCTGTCATACAACAAAAGTGATACTCTATCATGAGAGACATATAGTTTTCACATGCGACAAACTGTTTTAAAATGGAAGGAAGTATAATGAATTATTCCAATTGTATAAAATATGCCTATCAATACTATACACACACTGCACATTATCATCAAAGAATGCTTCACAGGGACTTCACCAGGACAATGCCAGCATGTGTATAAATAGTGGAATTCAAAACTTGCATACAATGACATTACACTTAGCTGACGCTCTTATCCAGAGCGACTTACAGTTAGGTACAGGGTTTCAGTTACAGTCCCTGGAGCAATATGGGGTTAGATGCCTTGC
The DNA here is from genome assembly GCA_027475355.1 of Coilia nasus. Classification (NCBI taxonomy): domain Eukaryota; kingdom Metazoa; phylum Chordata; class Actinopteri; order Clupeiformes; family Engraulidae; genus Coilia; species Coilia nasus. Next base: position 1,009,038 of record CM050208.1, read on the forward strand.
TCAAGGGCACTTCAGCCATGGATGAGGGTGCAAGGAGATCACTGGTTGTTCACTCTCCCACCCCATTCTTCCTACTGGAACAGGATTCGAACCTCTGACCATTCGATCCCAAGACCAACTCTCTAACCACTACTGCCAATGACAAAAAGTAAACCTTTATATGTGCACCTACATTAGTCACAGTTAACCTTTTGTCTCCCATTAGTATATGGTTAACAGCCAGACAGTCACCTATTAAAAATGGCTGCAAACATGTATGCTGTCTCTACATTAATCCCCTACCTAAGCATTATAATACTCGACTGTGTCTTAAAACTTTGGAACAGCCTCCTCACAGACAGATCTAGGCCTACAAGTATGGAGGCTATTTGCAATGACATGTGAATGAATGACATGTAGGTTTCCACTACCTGGCCAGAATCAGATGACATGAAATGCCCAAATAAGTCAAAATGCTATCGCCTCCAAGTTTTTCATACCAAAGAAAGAGTTAATCACCTGGTCAATTTTGAGCAAATATAGACATTGCTACAAGGTACAGTAGGATTTTAAAATGGTGAAAATACAGGTATGCCCTGTGCTCAGACTGTAGCTCACTGAGGCACCCATTTTTCACTTTATTGGGTCTTTAATGTTGCCCTCTGCTTACACTTGGTGATGCTCATGTAGACGGAATAATGTTTCACCAAATTCCCCCATGATTTGTGTTTTTGTTTTGAAGGTGATGTATGTGCATTTTCTATTTCCTCAGGGGTGTAAGGGGAGAAGGTGGTCTGGTGAACGTGTTGGACTTGAACTTATATATATTTTATATATATTTTAAGTTTGTATATAGTTTAGCGATCTCTACCCACATTTTTGTAGAGCCCACAAATTTGTTCACCAGAGGGAAAATTGTGTCAATCTGTGCCCACATGTTGTAATAAATGTTTATGTTGCATTGGTTTTACTGTAAAATGTGTG
>CM050208.1:1015000-1172500 GCA_027475355.1 Coilia nasus
ACAGCGATGGCATTGTTCAGCCTCGTTATCACCCACCTTATCTATTTTATGGCATTAGCAGCCCTAAGAACTCAACTCCCAGCTCCTGCAGGACATAGTATACATGGTGAAGTGTGCCTAATGTAGGCAGATTATATTTTATATATATCATTTAGATTTGGTTTTGATGTTACAACTAGGTGACAAGTTACCATATGATCGCATACGCAGGTGTTGTGTAATGCATCTGTGTTAGGGGTAGTGGATATCTCTGGGTTGACCAATAGCATTATTAGCAGAATGCAAGAATTATTGTTTGGGTACAGAGCATGTCCATAAATAGCCCTTTATGCCCTAATTGTTTTATGAGCTCTTATAAACTCTTCAAAGGAATTGGTGTCTCTGAAGGGATTAATTTCTCTCTCTTCTCCCACTGAAGCTGCTCAATGAAGTTTAAATCAAAGTACACACAGCATGTATAGTGGGATTAGTTACTGGAAGAGTGATGGTGTGTTCATATATTAACACCAAACGAAGGTGTTTCTCGTAGGGTTTTCCTGCTGTAAATCTCATCACACCTCTATGAGGTCGTGGGTCCTGTGGGTGCATTGCAACATTACAACCCAACCTATAGATATGGATGGAGGTTGATCAGTAGCACCACGTGTGCCACTAAGGCCTAAAGGGCAGTGTGACAGTGTGACAGTGCGAGCAGAGTGTGTATCACTGAAGCCTTCTGTAGTCCACCATTTATGTAATGCTGCCTGACACAGCTGGCTGTTGGCCATGCTACTGTTTGCTCTGATTTGCACGCCATAGTGATGGGCCTGTGCTGGGTCAGCAAAGCCAAAAGAGCCTTCGATAATCAATATTTCAGTACAGCTGAACATTACCGCAGTACATTACATACTGCTATAGGGTATATTAGGGCTGGGCAATATATCGATATTATCGTAATATCGTATCGTAATATTTATATCGATATGTATTTGACACTATATCGCCATATCGATATATTTTCAATGATACAATACCACTTTATCAAAACCACTTATCCTAATGTGTTCACACTGTTCAGACAGCCGGAGCTTTCTCGGATCACTCAGTTTTCATTGTGATCGTAACATTGAACGTGTTTTGACAGTCATTTTGCCTGAATGCTTATTGCCTGTCAGAGGAAGGTTAAGTTAAAAAAATAAAAATGAATAGATTTTTCCCTCCTGTTACTTTTAAATAGGTCACACAATGTTTCAATAATTATCGATATCGACCGATATGAAACACTTATATCGTGATACAGATTTCAGCCATATCGCCCAGCCCTAGGGTATATTGTAACTAAAGGTTCATGGAAATAGACTTAGCTGGATTAATTCACAATTCGATCAAGTTTTTCCATAAACTTTACATTTAATCTACTCAGCTTCCCCCTTGACTTTAAATGTGGATTTTATACACTTCATGGAAATATATATTTTGATGTGGATCAATGAATCACTTTTCTAAGCAGTTACATTATAGTTATTACATTATTACTATTGTTGTTGTTGTTGTTGATAATATGAGTGTTTGTTTCCTCTCTGCAGTAAGTACATGACAGACGACAGCCAGCGTGTGGTGGGGGGCATTCTGGTGGGCACTGGGCTGTGGGTGGCCATCATCTTCGTCATGAGGAACGTCCTCAAGAGCCTCCTGTCCTGGCACGGCTGGATGTACAACCGCCATGGACACATAAACATCAAATCCAGCATCTGGATGGTCAGTACAGGGCCACTATGCTCGTCCTACTCTCAGACAATGTCTTGGTTGGCGATGCTTACTTGTCTTTTTGGTTAGCATGCTTTCCTTTGACACGTTGATGTTTATTTGTGATTAGCAGTGACAGTCAGATAATGTATTTTTTAGGTTTTTGTCACTAAGCTTCTCCTGATTTATTGTGTCTCTATCCTGCTCTGAAAGTGATCCCTGATTGCACGTCTACTCCCCTCTCCACTGTGCTTTGGGTAGGGGTAGATACCAAGGGCATAGAGACAGACACCAAGAGCAGAGACAGACACTAAGGGCATAGAGACAGACACTAAGGATATAGAGACAGACACTAAGGGCATAGAGACAGACACTAAGGGCATAGAGACAGACACTAAGGGCATAGAGACAGACACCAAGAGCAGAGACAGACACTAAGGATATAGAGACAGACACTAAGGGCATAGAGACAGACACTAAGGATATAGAGACAGACACTAAGGATATAGAGACAGACACTAAGGGCATAGAGACAGACACTAAGGATATAGAGACAGACACTAAGGGCATAGAGACAGACACTAAGGATATAGAGACAGACACTAAGGGCATAGAGACAGACACTAAGGGCATAGAGACAGACACTAAGGATATAGAGACAGACACTAAGGATATAGAGACAGACACTAAGGGCATAGAGACAGACACTAAGGATATAGAGACAGACACTAAGGATATAGAGACAGACACTAAGGATATAGAGACAGACACTAAGGGCATAGAGACAGACACTAAGGATATAGAGACAGACACTAAGGGCATAGAGACAGACACTAAGGATATAGAGACAGACACTAAGGATATAGAGACAGACACTAAGGGCATAGAGACAGACACTAAGGGCATAGAGACAGACACTAAGGATATAGAGACAGACACTAAGGATATAGAGACAGACACTAAGGGCATAGAGACAGACACTAAGGGCATAGAGACAGACACTAAGGATATAGAGACAGACACTAAGGATATAGAGACAGACACTAAGGGCATAGAGACAGACACTAAGGGCATAGAGACAGACACTAAGGGCATAGAGACAGACACTAAGGATATAGAGACAGACACTAAGGATATAGAGACAGACACTAAGGATATAGAGACAGACACTAAGGGCATAGAGACAGACACTAAGGGCATAGAGACAGACACTAAGGATATAGAGACAGACACTAAGGATATAGAGACAGACACTAAGGGCATAGAGACAGACACTAAGGACATAGAGATAGACACTAAGGGCATATGCAGAAGACAACTGTGTCAGGATTACAGGCCCTGTCCTAAGTAAATACAAGTGCTTAGCACACAACTCCACCAACTCCACGGCTAAACTAAGCTCAGCCATGTGTACACACAACAACCCTTTACCTGCTTTTGACTATTTGGGTCCACAAGCTCACCCAGTCTGGGTCATGTGTCACCTTCTGCAGTTCCCGGTGTGGGTGTAATGTAATATAATGTAATGTTCTCCTGCAGTTCCTGGTGCGGGTGTAATATAATGTAATGTAATGTAATGTAATGTGTGATCTCCTGCAGTTCCTGGTGTGGGTGTAATGTAATGTAATATAATGTAATGTAATATAATGTGTGATCTCCTGCAGTTCCTGGTGCGGGTGTAATATAATGTAATATAATGTAATGTAATGTGTGATCTCCTGCAGTTCGTGGTGTGGGTGTATTGTAATATAATGTAATGTATGATCTCCTGCAGTTCCTGGTGTGAGTGTAATGTAAAGTAATATAATGTTACATAATGTAATGTAATGTGTGATCTCCTGCAGTTCTTGGTGCTGGTGTAATATAATGTAATATAATGTAATGTAATGTAATGTGTGATCTCCTGCAGTTCTTGGTGCTGGTGTAATATAATGTAATATAATGTAATGTAATGTAATGTGTGATCTGCAGTTCCTGGTGCGGGTGTAATGTAATGTAATATAATGTAATATAATGTTATGTAATGTGTGATCTCCTGCAGTTCCTGGTGCGGGTGTAATGTAATGTAATATAATGTAACATAATGTTATGTAATGTGTGATCTCCTGCAGTTCCTGGTGCGGGTGTAATGTAATGTAATATAATGTAATATAATGTAACGTAATGTCTGATCTCCTGCAGTTCCTGGTGCGGGTGTTCTCTGGGAGGAAGCCTATGCTCTACAGCTTCCAGAGTGCTCTTCCTCGCCTGCCCGTCCCCCCAGTCAAAGACACAATGAGACAGGTAAGAGACTCATCGCTCTCTCTCTCTCCTTCTTTATCTCTTTTCTCTTTATCTCTCTCTCTCTCTTTCTCTCTCTCTCTCTCTCTCTCTCCCTTTCTCCCTGTTGACTTTTATGATAAAAAGTGATTTTCAGTAACTCCATTAAGAGGGAGTTTTTGGAATCAGAATCATGTAAAGATTTAATTAAATGAGACACTTTTATATTACCATTCAAATACATGAAGGTACATGCAAATAGCCATATTGTTCTTTTAATATCGGTCCATTATCAAAAATATAGTTGGTGTGTAACTGCAGTGTGTGCGTAACTTCCCTATACGCACATAACTGATGGCTACAGAGAAACACCTTTTTTGGTTCTTGAGCACATACAGACAGGACAGCACATACATACGTGACAGAGAGCCACTGTGAATGAATAAAGGCTCTTTTATGACAAGAATTCAGCTGAAGGACAGCAAGGACTCAGAGGAGACTGGAGAACTGAAGAAGCCTTTTGGCTCAAAGATGAAACTTCTTCAAGCTCTAAAAAGAAGTTCAGTTGCTTATAACTTAGCATCTTTGACTACCGTGATCTGGATAAATGAGAACCTGCACACAGTAGGGAGTGCCACCTGCCACGCCAGTCACCTGCTACGCCAGTCAGCTTCACCGAGCTCTCCCACAGCCCCTCTGTGTCTCCTCTACATTACCTAGACAGTACACATATACTGTGTCCCCTATACAGTACCTAGACAGTACACATATACTGTGTCTCCTCTACATTACCTAGACAGTACACATATACTGTGTCTCCTCTACATTACCTAGACAGTACACATATACTGTGTCTCCTATACAGTACCTAGACAGTACACATATACTGTGTCTCCTATACGGTACCTAGACAGTACACATATACTGTGTCTCCTATACAGTACCTAGACAGTACACATATACTGTGTCTCCTATACAGTACCTAGACAGTACACACATACTGTGTCTCCTATACATTACCTAGACAGTACACACATACTGTGTCTCTGCTGTACAGTACCTAGAGTCGGTACGGCCGCTCATGGAGGACGAGCAGTTCGAGAGGATGGAGGGTCTGGCCAAAGACTTCGAGAAGAACCTGGGCCCCAGGCTTCAGTGGTACCTCAAACTCAAGTCCTGGTGGGCCTCAAATTATGTAAGTCATAATAATAATAATAATAATACATTTTATTTGTTACACGGCGCCTTTCAAAGCACTCAAGGTCACCTTAAGAAAAAATAAAATAAAAAAACAAATACATAAAGGAATCAACATTAAAAAAAAAAACAATATCAGGAGCATAAAAACAGCTCCTATGGCTTAGAGCTCATATGCTAATTTAAAAAGGTGCGTTTTCAGTGCACTTTTAAATTGTGATACAGAGTCCTGTGTGCGGATGAATGAGGGGAGTGAGTTCCATAATTTCGGAGCAGCATAAGAGAAGGCCCTTGCACCCATTGTGTTGAGTAGGATGTCTGGTTGGACCAGTAATCCTGCATTAGATGACCGCAGTGAACGTGAGGGTGAATAGATCTGCAACAGGTCCTTAATATATGATGGGGCAAGATTATGGATGGCTTTAAATGTAATTAATAGGATTTTAAAGGTAATCCGCTGGGGTATCGGAAGCCAATGTAGCTGGAGCAGCAGGGGTGTAACATGGTCAGATGACTTTGAGCAGGTTATAATGCGTGCCGCGGAGTTCTGGACAAGTTGAAGACGGTGAGAAAGTTTCTTGGGGATGCCTGACAGAATTGCATTGCAGTAGTCAATCCGAGATGTTACCAAGCTGTTGACAAGCACTTCAGCAGAGTGCTGGGTAAGTGCAGGGCGCAGTCTAGAGATGTTCCTTAGATGGAAAAATGCAGTTCGACAGACATTACTGATGTGATTTGAGAAGGAGAGGGTGCTGTCCAAGATAACTCCAAGGCTCTTTACATGTTTGGAGACTGGTATGACGTCATCACCTACAGACACTGAAGCAATGTCATTTTTCATGCCAGTAAAGAGCAGAGCGTGCACATAAGTTAACTGTGCCACGGACTAAAGTGTCGTTTTATGTTAGGAGTGAACATGTTTGAAGTGTTCTTTGCTGTTGTGTTGTAGGTCAGTGACTGGTGGGAGGAGTACATCTACCTCAGGGGCAGAGGACCCATCATGGTCAACAGCAACTACTATGCCATGGTAAACACTCCACATTCTCATACACTACATACATACATCAACAGCAACTACTATGCCATGGTAAACACCCCGAGCTATCATCCTTTACATACATACATCAACATCAACTACTATGCTATCATCCATTACATACATATACATACATACATCAACATCAACTACTACAACATGTGTTTGAGGATTCTGGCACAGGCCCTGCCAAAGAGAGAGTTCTTTATAAGAACGGCAAAATGACTCAAGGATGAAGACAGGCAAAAAAACAAAAGCAAAAACTTGTTAGAAACGGAATCACACGTCTGAGTGCTGGTGACTCTCTGTTGCAGTGCTGTAGCTCAGGTGATGCTTGTCTAATTTAGCCTAATGCTAAGTGTGGATTAACGTCTTTTTGGCTACAGTCCACGTCAAACCTCCGATCAGTTTGAGAGGCTTCAGTAGCAGCCTAATTAATCCTATTATGATAGTCCTGGCAGTCTGCAGTGCATGGCCCTGTTTGCTGATGTTAAACATAACTCATTTATTACAACACCGACTAGCTGATTAAAGTCTTTGTGATGACAGTGGAAACGGGATTAGCACAGCATTCATTGAACTCGATCTGATCTGTAACATTCAGACCTGTTGTAGGAGTTCTCAGTGCGCCATCATATCGGTATGGATAGAGTGGTGGATATCCAGTGGACACTGATGTGGACTATACTAGTCAGTCTGTTTACCACGTGCAGTTTGAGCTGATTAATACAGTCTCAAGTAATACGCAAGAGAGGTGGACTCTGTGTGTGTGCCCATGGGTATCTTAAAATAACACTTTCCTCCCTGAGATGTGTTTCTCAATTTTGGAAAACCCACACAATGAAAATAGAGCTTGCTCGGTCGTTTCTCTTTCACTTGCGTAACAATGGGCCCATTCCTGAGTATCTTATCACCGTTACTGTCCGGACTTTGACATCTACATACGCCAAGCCCTTTTACCGTCATCTCTTCTCTACCCCTCCCCCCCCCCCCCCCCCATCCTGCCACAGGAGTTCCTGTACTACTTCCCCACCCACCTCCAGGCTGCGCGAGCGGCTAACGCCATCCACGCCATCATGCTGTACCGGAGGAAACTGGACCGGGCCGAGATAAAGCCGGTAGGTGACCCGTCGCACACTTCCTGCTCCACCTTCAGAACACATCAGAACACACTGACTCCCACAGAACCTCACCAACCCAGGGATGCTGACCTGTGGTTGATAAAGGGTTGGTCATGGCATTTATTGCTATTAAGGTGCTCAAGGTTGTAAGGAACTGATGATTAATCTCAATTACTTCAATTACTCAGTGACTCCAAACATCATACTATGACCATTAGGTGTTTTTTTTTTACAAGCTGGCACCGATGTGAGACCTGTAAGCAGAGTCTTCCCTCCACAGTTCCTGGGGAACTGAAATCTTCCTGTACAGATACTGCCCATGTTTACCTCCTGCCCCCCCATCTTCCCTTTTCTCCATCTTCCCTTTTCTCTCTATCACTCTCTCGTTTTGCTCTATCTTTCTCTTTGTCTGTAGCTCACACCTTTGCTTGACACTGATGTGACCAGTCGCACATAAATGTTTGTTTGTTTGTTTGTTTGTTTTTCCCGTCCCGTCTTGTGGATGCTGCTGTGCGGCTCGTTGGGCCGCCCGCAGATATACCTGCTGGACAGGCGAGTGCCACTCTGCTCGGCCCAGTGGGAGCGGATGTTTAACACGTCTCGCATCCCGGGCCAGGAGACAGGTAAGCGCAGGACTGGACCGGACCGGACCGGATCAGATCAGACTGGCCTGGACAGTCAGCAGCGTCTGTCCCCCTCCCGACCACCCCCCCCTCCTCTCTGGACCCAGCATCCAGACCAAACCCTATCTACCAAACTCCACACTGACACACCTAAAGCCCCCCAGCACAACCGAAGCAGAAGAAAGACATAGCAGAGAAAGACAAAAAGTCCCCAGAGACCCAATAACACCGCAGCCTTTACCCAAGGCTTAAATCCATGCTTACTGGTCCAAGCAAAAATACAAAAGAACTTGTAGCCACTGCAGGTAGGAGTACATCTGTAAGGGAGCCCATGTTTGATACCAATCCTGTGCTAATGTTTTTCCCCATTGGTGGAGTTGTGCTGGTGGCTTTGGTGACCAGTATGGGCGTTTGTGCTGGTGGCTTTGGTGACCAGTATGGACGTTTGTGCTGGTGGCTTTGGTGACCAGTATGGATGTTTGGGTCTCCATCTTCAGCACGCACCTTCGGCCTGCAGATCTGCCAGCCCACTTCCTGTCCTGGTCTGCTGTCGCTGTCTTTGTAGATTTCACTCATCACCATCTTTCTCATCCGCAGCAGAAAGCCTCACCCCCTCTCTTATGCTCCTGGTCCTGCCTCAGGAGGCCTGTGTCCTCTCAGGAGGCCACCCCTCAGCAGGCGCAGTCTCAGCCCTTTCCTCCCCTGCTTGTTCCCAGCTCACATTTCTGACCTCATGGTTCTCGCTTCTTCCAGCTCATGCTTCTAAACACTGTGCCCATGTGCTCGGCCCAGTACGAGCGAGTTTTCAACACCAGTCGAATTCCGGGGGTCGACACAGGTAGAGTTCTCAGAGCCGCCTCGTCTGCCCTGCCCCGCCTTCCCTGCAACACCACTGCATGATGGGTAGCACGCCACGCCGCAAGGGAGCCGCCATTGGCAGCTAATTACAGGTGGCCAGCTGTGTGACGTTACGCACCTCACACCTGATTGGATTGTGCTGATATTAATCGGATGTGATGTGAATGTATGTGGCGTAAACAAGCATGATATGTGTGACTAGTGGAGAAGATTGGTACTGTCTGTATTACTCGTTAGGGGGAGGACATGTTTGTCCTTAGAGAAGGGTGGATTGTTGACGAATAGGTTGATGATTTATTAGAACAAGGAAGTAAGGGACAGGGGATAGCCAAATCAAAGTTGCTGGTCAAGTTGGTCAAGTTTTCTACCTGAAATGTCCAAGATAGCTTTTACTTGCTAACCAGCTTTTACTTGCTATCCAGCTTTGACTTGCTAACCAGTGTTTACTAGCTAAGTTAGACATCTCGTTACAACGAGGCAGTGACTTGTTTTGGCCTGGACAGTGCATGTCATAGACTATAACGACATGGAGCAGTTGCCAGGTGTGATTAAAATGGAAACACAACAGGATATGTAGTAGTGCTAAAGTAGTAAATGATTAAATAGAAACACTGAAATTAGACATTGTTATCTCTATGATGTGTTGTGCGTTATCAAGTGTGCAGAAGTTTTCCTTGTGTTCTGGCCAAAGGGACTTTGGTAAAGAGCTACTGACTGTGTGTGACCAATGCTACATATAGGAACTAGTTATTGTGCTAGTTCCTTAGGGTCTGTGCCTTTTTTGTGGCATTTTGAATCTCTGGTGTTTTGGGGGGTGATGGAATATAGGCCAGCACGATACAGTACGAAGTCACGAGAAATTGCTGTATTTTATAGTGTGTACTTACTACTTGTTGAAACACACAGCAGTCAGTGGGGGGAATTTGTAAATGCACAGGCTGTCATGTGAGTAGAACAGCAGTCACTTAAGAAATGAAATTGTGGAAACCAACATAAGTCAACAACAGTGGTTTTAAAACGGTCACATTGTGGCTGACCTCGAGGACCAATCTGAACAAACAACCAGATGCGCTTTCTTCTTGCAGTTCCTTTAATGCCGCTGTCTCTCCATTTCCCTCCTGAGCATCCCTCTGCTATCTCTGCTTCATTCTCTGCATCAGCCAATCGAACCCCACCATTTTAACATGTGATCAGCCTCATCAGCCAATCAAACACCATTATTTTAACATGTGATCAGCCTCATCCACAAATGTCCACTGTGGGGTTGGGGTAGTGTGGCTTATCAACCCGGTCTCCTGTAGTAAACCCAGAGTTCAGTAACGCATGACCGGATTCAGGGAAGACAAGGCAGATTTTATTTTTATGACACATTTCATGTTCACAAAGACAGTTGCTTCACATAGACATGATAATAAATTTGTAAAATTGCATAGAGGATGTATTGAATTCCCACTCTAAGGGGGTACAGAATAAATAAGAAAAGACAAAAAGATGATAAAATAAACACATTACAATTTTAACAATTCTTGAGTAGTAGTAGTAAGTATGTGTGTAGTAAGACTGTATTCCACACTGGGCCATTTTTGGATGGGATCGTGCTGATAGTTTTGTCAGAGCATGTTTGTTTTCTACTCTCTGAGGTTCTGTATTTTCTTTGGGGAGCTCTGAATCAGTTTTACACCACCATTTCATTCTGTGTTATGTGTCATGCCTGTGGTGAAGGTTTCACTTTGTTTCAGGGGAAAGAACTTACACTTTTCTATATGGCATACAATAACATGATAGTTTTACAAATTTATACAGGCTTGATTTCGAGATTGAATATTTGCCATTTTGCATTCAAGAACACCTCAAAACTGTTGCAGCAGTGGATTGTAAAGATAATAAGCATGTTCTGCTCATCCTCCTATCACCCGCCCCTCCACCCTCCGCTGCCTCCCGGTTCGCTCTGTGTGCAGACACTATCCAGCACATGGCGGAGAGCAAGCACATCGCCGTCTTCCACAGGGGTCGCTTCTTCAAGGTGTACATGTTCTACGATGGCCGCCTGCTCCTGCCCCGAGAGATCGAGCAGCAGATGGAGCGCATCCTCGCTGACAAGTCTGAGCCACAGACCGGAGAGCAGGCGCTGGCAGCACTCACCGCTGGAGACAGGTAGGGGTACAGGGCGCCAGGTCTGGGCACAGGGCGCCAGGTACGGGCACAGGGCGCCAGGTACGGGCACAGGGCGCTAGGTACGGGCACAGGGCGCTAGGTATGGGCACAGGGCGCTAGGTATGGGCACAGGGCGCTGGCAGCACTCGCCGCTGAAGACAGGTATGGGTACAGGGCGCCAGGTACGGGCACAGGGCGCCAGGTACGGGCGCAGGGCGCTAGGTACGGGCACAGGGCGCTAGGTATGGGCACAGGGCGCTGGCAGCACTCGCCGCTGGGCACAGGTACGAGCACAGGACGCTGGGTACGGACACAGTGCGCTAGGTATGGGCACAGGGCGCTGGCAACACACTGCTGGGGACAGGTACGGGCGCAGGGCACCCTTCACACGCCAACACTGACCCTGGATCAGCATGTAGTGTTGTGCTGGGGACAGGTACGGGCACGGGCGCTAGGTATGGGCACAGGGCGCCCTCCACATGCCAACCCTGACCCCAGATCAGTACGTATTGTTGTGCTGGGGACAAGCACGGACACAGGGCGCTGGCAACACTCACTGCAGGGCACAGGTATGGGCACAAAAACTGACCGCAGATATACCCTTCATATAAAGTTACCTTATTTTGGTAAACATTGGCTAATATAGAGACAGAATTGTTTATATATGTAGGGTACTTCAACATCCTTGATGAATGAAAAGGAAAAGTTTTTCATTTACTGCTTTATCCATAGAGAAAGAAAAGGGCTGGTGAAGTTTCAGCATTGACTGTAAACAGATTGTTGTATTTTCAAGTATACATTTTATTTCTCACTCATGTGATTTTGTTTCTCACTGATGTGATGTGGTGTCTCCTGTGCTCCCTCACTCTTGTCAACCCCCCCAGAGTGCCCTGGGCCAATGCCCGTGCTGAGCACTTCGCCCGCGGGAAGAACAAGCAGTCGCTGGATGCCATAGAGAAGGCGGCCTTCTTTGTGACCCTGGATGACACGGAGCAGAGATATGACACGGCAAACCCAGTGGAGTCTCTAGACAGCTATGCCAAGTCCCTGCTTCATGGGAAGTGCTACGACAGGTAAGTCCCCATGGATCTACAGTAGGCTATTTTCTAATGTTAAATTGTATATGTAACTGTGAGATCTTAGTTAGTTGTTTTGCTGAAGTATCAGACATCAAGTCATCACTCTGGGAAGAAATATCATAGTTTCTGTTTTCTGTAATCTTTACCACAGTAAATTATTTTAGGAAAAAGCCCGTTGACCAAACGTAGAGGAAATGGTATTTTTGTGTGTTTCCTTCCAGGTGGTTCGATAAGTCCTTCAACCTCATCGTGTTCAAGAATGGCACCATGGGTCTGAATGCAGAACACACGTGGGCCGACGCGCCCATAGTGGGGCATCTCTGGGAGGTATGGTGGGAAGCAGGAGGCTCCAGTGCAGTTAGCATTACTGTAGATACAGCAGCAGTTACCATTAGTGTAGATACAGCACCAGTTAGCATTAGCGTAGATACAGCACCAGTTAGCATTACTGTAGATACAGCAGCAGCTAGCATTAGTGTAGATACAGCACCAGTTAGCATTACTGTAGGTACAGCACCAGTTAGCATACAGCACCAGTTAGCATTAGTGTAGATACAGCACCAGTTAGCATGCAGCACCAGTTAGCATACAGCACCGGTTAGCATACAGCACCAGTTAGCATTACTGTAGATACAGCACCAGTTAGCATTAGTGTAGATACAGCCATAGACATACTATACATAGACGGAGCATGGGGCGTTACTGTCAATAGGCGCTGACGAGACGCGGAGCCGCCATCTTGGAGCGGGGATACGCTCATTCAGCTCAATCAGTTTGACAGGACAAATGAACTGTTAGCGCATTTTATTAACAGTACCTCGCTAAACACCACTAATTTTAAACTGGCTGTATCGCTAGTAGGTGATAGTAGGCTATAACAAAGGCTTCTTGAAGGCTTTCATTATTCTTAATTAATTAAAGAGCAACTGTCGCTGCTTCCAAATCCCCTCAGTAACAACACACATTGATAAAATAAACATATGACATATGACAACTGCGAATAATTGAGCAGTTGTCTCAAGTTTATTTGCAGCCCCTTCTATTGCAGCCTCTTCTATTTGCTTATTAAATAAATCTGTCACTGCATCCGACCCACCTAAACGACACGCAGCCTATTGCTAAAATTAACATACACCTGTTTATGTAGCCTAAATCAGTGATTCTGGTCGCCAAATTATTCTTAGCATGTTATTTCGCCAGGTGAAACTAAGAACAAAATAAAATTCAAATCTTTTTTTTTCGTATTCATAGGCGCTGTTAGTGTTCAGCTTATAGAGAGGGCAGTGGTGCAAAAGAAGGGCAACTTACGGCGCATAGAGAGACTGACAAATGACAGATAAATGCCTGTTTGTTTATATTACCTTTGTGTTTATTAGTTAAACATGGCTTTGTCATTAGTCTGTTTGTATTAAAATTAATTTAGACAGCGATTCACGGCTTCTTGTAGGCTACAGTTTTGGTTAGCGGTTCAACGTTCTGTTTTGAAAAGTTGAGACGGCGGGCTTGGGTGCGCTGGCTGCCAAACGACTCGTTTTATGTACAGTCTGCTCTCGACTCTCGCATAGTCACAATGGAGAAAAAAACCATGAAAAAAATGTTCTGGGCCACATTCATGGTATTAAAAAAGACAAGAGGGAAAGAGAAAGTGGCAGATAGAATAAGGAATAAGTTGTGCGCTTGGAAACACTGCAGGTATAGGATGCATAACTTCTCTGACAGGTTGAGGGCAGCATTGGTTGACTAACGTTGCTTTTCCATAAGGTTACAATTGAGTTGCTAAACTACTTTACGTTGCGTTTTAGTTTGCTAACTAACAGTGGCTGAAGTGTTTTGTAGATATTGTTGCAATAGTCCTTGTTCAAACGTTTGACGTCGTTCGTGTTGTCTTTCTGCATTCAACATCCATCCACCTGCTATAGGGTAATTATAGCTTCATATTGAAGTTAGCACAACAAGCAAAACTGCTATTGTGCTGTTGTTCAGTATGTAGCATGTCATCCTAGTTCTCGTTTGAAACTTGTTTTAATAAATGTTCATTGTTAACATTACATTCGGTGTGGTCAAGTCAAGTCAAGTCAAGTAGGTTTTTATTGTCGTTTCAGCCATATACACAGTACATAGTGAGACGAGACAACGTTTCACCGGGAACAATTGGTGGTACACGTAACTGTTAAAACACAGTATAGACAAGACAGATACATAATAGTGCCTACATACACTA
This sequence comes from Coilia nasus, assembly GCA_027475355.1. Taxonomy (NCBI): domain Eukaryota; kingdom Metazoa; phylum Chordata; class Actinopteri; order Clupeiformes; family Engraulidae; genus Coilia; species Coilia nasus. The sequence continues at coordinate 1,029,274 of CM050208.1, forward strand.
CTGAGGGACTACACAGATTCACTTCACCCACTCACACACGCACTCACACACTCACACACGCTTACACTCTCCTGTACACTTCTGTACATACAGAGCAGTGGTCTCCCTTACGTTATCTCCGCTCTGAGCCAATTGGGCATAACAATACATTAGATATCTATATATAAACACCTGAGCGCTTTTATATCAGCTGAAACCACCAATCTCTTTCAATGCATAGAGAGTAAAAACAAATTCTATCTTACCCAACAACATTAATATTTGAATATTGTTACTTGAATGACTTATTCATGATCACAAATAGGCTTCGCTGTATTGCTTAGACAGTCTGATCCCCGCTTCAAGATGGCAGCCGTATTTCTCGTGTCCCAGCAACCAATGCTCCGTCTATGTATAGTATGTCTATGGATACACCACCAGTTAGCATTAGTGTAGATACAGCACCAGTTAGCATTACTGTACACATAGCACCAGTTAGCATTAGCGTAGATACAGCACCAGTTAGCATTACTGTACATATAGCACCAGTTAGCATTAGTGTAGATACAGCACCAGTTAGCATTACTGTAGATACAGCACCAGTTAGCATTAGTGGAGATACACTACCAGTTAGCATTACTGTACATGTAGCACCAGTTAGCATTAGCGTAGATACAGCACCAGTTAGCATTACTGTAGATACAGCTGCCTCTGCTGGAAGAAAGTTTTCATATGGATGGTGTTGAGAATGCTTTTATTGTCATCAAACCAGTGAATAGTTCAGCTTCTGACTTTGTATGACGGCTACTTTGGAGATGAATCATAAATAATTGAGTTACGAAATGACTTGAACTGGCATGTTGTCTGAGAGAGATGGGCGGAAACCAGCCTGGCAATTACTTTTGTAAGCACCAAAGCATCCACGTGAACACTGTGCCAACAATAACAGCAGCAGAAGTGAAGCGGCTCAACATATCCAAGATGGCAGGATATGTCATTAGGCAGGGACAGAGAGAAAGTGAAGTATGCAGAACAGGCAGCAGGAGAGAAAGAGAGAGAGAGAGAGAGAGAGAGAGGCATACCCCAGGACAATGGCGATGATTGATGTTTAAAGGAGAACTTAGGTGTAAAATGAAAATTGGCATGTTAAAACATCATAGGCCTACCGAGTTGGTATGTGTACTGGGGAGCAAATTTGATTTAGCCTGTTGCATTCAGAGTTTAACTATTTTTTAGCGTTTGTCCCAGAAGGCTAACAATGGAAGTGGTAGGTGCCCTCAGACGAAGCATGACGACTATGCTATTTTTAAACCATTAAAACAGCTTGAAGAAACTCCACACTCCATCGGTAGTACAACACAGGTCCTGACATTAAAAACGAGGCACTGAGAACACTGAGAACTGTAAGTGTACACAACATTTATTAATAAAATAGTTTTGACAGGCAGTACCTTGCTGTAGTTTCTCGTCGCCGCCATGATGAAAGTGCAAACAAGTCGATTGTACTACCTCTTCTCCTATTCTTCCTGCTGGTTCGTGTTCCTCAATCGACTCGTGTGGACTTTCATCATGGCGGCGACGAGAAACTACAGCAAGGTACTGCCTGTCAAAACTATTTTATTAATAAATGTTGTGTACACTTACAAAGCTCTCAGTGCCTCGTTTTTAATGTCAGGACCTGTGTTGTACTACCGATGGGGTGTGGAGTTTCTTTGAGCGGTTTTAATGGTTTAAAAATAGCGTAGTCGTCATGCTTCGTCTGAGGGCACTTACCACTTCCATTGTTAGCCTTCTGGGACAAACGCTAAAAAATAGTTAGACTCTGAATGCAACCGGCTAAATCGATTTTGCTCCTCAGTACACATACCAACTCGGTATGATGTTTTAACATGACAATTTTCATTTTACACCGAAGTTCTCCTTTAAGACTTCGTAGCTTAATCAACCACAACACTGTTGTCAAGATCACTCAGAAGAAGCTTTAAAGGATTTTGCAGAGGCTGCTAAAATTAGACAATTAGCCAACGCATTGTTTAGTGTTCAGACACAAAAATATGCATGTAAAATATTTCTGAGGTGACTTCTGAGGTGTGTCCGTAGCTGTGTCTGGTACTGACATAGGTCTCAATTCTTCATCATAACTATAAATACAGGAGTGTGGGACACCATGTTACATCTGTAAACTAACTGTAGGTGTTGTGGGCCTAATTCCATGAATCAGATGAAAATAGGTGCCCTCTCGGCAACCTGAATGAAATGCTTGCAAAGGCTTGTTTATCATTGCTGCAGTTGTAACTGGTGTTGTGTTGGTATGATGATGGCAATGTGCCGTGTTTAATAAGCAAGCTGGGTACTCATATATGGCAGTGAAAGGCATAGCTGTCGAGGGATAGGTTTCTCCCACTTGAAGCACAAGATTTGTAACCTCTCTTCCTGAAGTTAAAAAGGAAGTGTTGGTGTGTCTACATGACTTGTGTTAGAATAGGAAAGGGGGCGGTGGGCACTATATCATATATGTGAGGTCTGGGCTTTCTCTCTCTTAGTCATTTTCTCTCTCTCCACTCTCCTATCTCATCAAAGGCAGAGAAAGCCCAAGAAAACTAAAATAAAAGAATAGGATCTGAGTGCATAGTGTCATCCCTTTGCCCTGTTGTGTTGCAGCATGTGTTGTCCATGGATCCTCTGAAGCTGGGGTATGCAGAGGATGGCCACTGCAAGGGCAGCCTGCACCCCAACCTGCCCGGGCCCCAGAGACTGCAGTGGGACATCTCAGAGGAGGTGGGGTGCCCCCTAGTGTTCCAGATTACTTATTGCAACATCACTAAATCATACACAGCCATCTAGTTCAACACATTTTATTAAATCATTATACACTAGTTACAAGGCAGATGGTTAATGTGGCCCATAAGTGTAATTAGAATTACTCAATGACCTCAATACTGAGGAATGTCACTCAAGAATTGAATCTTTTCATTTTAATTATTATTAATTATTTTAAAAATAAATCTTCCTCTATCTTGGTTCTGCATGTTTTCTCCATGGTGTTTGGTGATAGCAGCTTTCTCTGCTACACAATGCTGCCCCTGTGTTAGTTAATGCCTCCATGATAACCCCATGCTTCGATGCGGTCCACAGTGCCAGAACGTCATCAACAGCTCCCTGAACGTGGCCAAGGCCCTGGCCGACGACGTGGACTGCCACATCATCCCGTTCAGCGAATTCGGCAAAGGCCTCATCAAGAAGTGCCGCGTCAGCCCCGACGCCTTCATCCAGATCGCTCTCCAGCTCGCGCACTTTAGGGTGAGGCATACACGTGCTCAAACACACCGACTGTACATGCATGCATATGAACGTGTAACAAATGCCAGCTAGTGTAACTGGGTGTTACAATGTTAGTAAACCTTCCTGCTGACTTCTCCCCAGGTTACACAATTTCTTCACAAACAAGCAGTTCTGCCTCAGCTTGTCAGCAAATGAGTTATTTTGTAATAGATCTTAACTTTTTTTCTCACAGTCATAGGCACACACTTACTTTTAAGACACACCTTAACACTTGTCGTATTGCACAACGTTAGGAGAGAGAAGAGACACACACACACAGGTGTCTTGGCACCTGTCCTAATCCAGTCCTAGTCCTAATCCAACCTCCTGTTCCCTCTTCTGCTCTGTGCCTGCTGAGTTGGTTGCAGGGCGAGGCCAGGGTGTAGGGTGTGTCTTTTGGTGAATTTAAATCGGAGAAATAGTTGAGTCGCACTCATCTCCTGAGGGCTCAATATCTCTTGTCACCTCCACGTCTTGCTGTTGTTAAATGGGATCATACAAAGGGCATCATTTGTTTGAGGAAAGGATTCAGTGACATTTTAAAGCTGAGAGAAAAAGCAACCAAAACAATACTAACGACTGTCCTAGTTTCAGAGATGAGGTCGCTGTCAGCAGCACCGAGTGTGTGTGTGTGTGTGTGTGGCTAACAGCAGCTTCACCTTCAACCCTAGTCGGCCATCTTATCACACAAGCCTCTTCCCTGTTAGCTTTATATATATATATATATATATATATATATATATATATATATATATATATATATATATATATATATATATATATATATATATATTTATATATATATATATATTTATATTTATATTTATATATATATATATATATATATATATTTATATATATATATATATATATACTTTTTTGGCTAAAAGGAGCAGTTTGGTAAATCAGTCCATAGCCCTGTTGTTGGAGGTCACCGAGTGCTATTGGTAGGAAAAAGAACAATAACATTTGTATGTAAGGTGATACATTATCGCACAGCATCACATTAATGACACAACACTGTGTCTTTAATGTGCTGGTGTTACTGGTGTGGTCATTAATGTGCTGTGGTACTGGTGTGGTCATTAATGTGATGCTGTGGTACTGGTGTGGTCATTAATGTGATGCTGTGGTACTGGTGTGGTCATTAATGTGATGCTGTGTTACTGGTGTGGTCATTAATGTGATGCTGTGGTACTGGTGTGGTCATTAATGTGATGCTGTGGTACTGGTGTGGTCATTAATGTGATGCTGTGGTACTGGTGTGGTCATTAATGTGATGCTGTGGTACTGGTGTGGTCTTTAATGTGCTGGTGTTACTGGTGTGGTCATTAATGTGATACTGTGGTACTGGTGTGGTCATTAATGTGATGCTGTGGTACTGGTGTGTGTCCGCAGGACAAGGGCAAGTTCTGCCTGACGTACGAGGCCTCCATGACGCGCCTGTTCCGTGAGGGCCGCACAGAGACCGTGCGCTCCTGCACCATGGAGACCTGCGCCTTCGCCCGCGCCATGATCAGAGACGACACGGTACACTTTACCAAGCCACACACACACACGCACACACATACGATGACAGATGACATGGTATACTTTACTAAACCACACAAGGCCGACGCACACACACGCGCACACACACACGAGGGACAACAGGGTACACTTTACCAAACCACATACACACACGATGAGAGAAGACACGGTATACTTTACCAAACGCGCACACACACGCGATGAGCGACGAGACTTCCCCAAGCCACACAAACAGACATGCTTTTCATGTTGCTCAGTAACACCCTAGTGTGCACACGCAAAAGGCCCATATGCACACACACACACGCACACACACTCAGATACAGATACGAACACCATCTACTGTGTGGTATAAGTTCCTCATATCTCAAGCATCACTGTGTATGTGTGTGCCCCCCTCTTGCCCCCCCAGAGGGAGGAGAGACTGAAGCTACTGAAGGATGCTGCGGAGAAGCACCAGAGCATGTACCGGCTGGCCATGACCGGCCAGGGCATCGACCGCCACCTCTTCTGCCTCTACCTGGTGTCCAAATACCTGGGAGAGGAGTCGCCCTTCCTCAAGGAGGTCAGCCTGCCTGCTGCCACAAACACATAGCTTTTCATCTCATCACTTAGCCACAAACACATAGCTTTTCGTCTCATCACTTAGCCACAAACACATAGCTTTTCATCTCATCACTTAGCTTTCATACCAACATGTATTTGGATCTTACCACTTAGCTTTCCCATAAAATGTGGTTCAAACCTTTAAACCAAACCTGACCTCAGTGACTTTGACTCTCTCTCTCTATCCATATAACCCTATTTCCCTCTCTTCTGTGTGTGTGTGCGTGTGTGTGTGTGTGTGTGTGTGTGTACAGGTGCTGTCTGAGCCCTGGCGTCTGTCCACCAGTCAGACTCCCCTCCAGCAGGTGGAGCTGTTTGACCTGAAGAACCACCCTGAGTTGGTGAGCAGCGGAGGAGGCTTTGGGCCGGTAGGTCAACCACAACAACAACAAACAACAACTACAACAACAACAAGTGTTCATTTACATAGCGCTTCTTAGGACATCCAAAACCCTTCATCCTGTAGTGGATCTCACTTACAGTGTAGTGCCCAGTACAGCAGCCATGATGTGCCAGAATGTCCACCACACACCAGCTTGAGGAAATGATTCAAATGAGCCCATTGCACCAGGGAATGATGAGGGGCACAGAGTCAGTGAGCCCTCTACTCAGCAAAATGCCCCCATCACTGCCCTGGAGTATTAAGACTGATTTTTCAATCAGAGGGAGGAGTGCCACCTATTGGCCACACTGTGGCACCTTCCAGCAGCACCTCAGGCTTCCTAGGTGGTCTTCCACCAAGCCCACACCTGCTTACTGGCCAAGTCTGCACCTGCTAAGCTTCAGTAATTTTAGTACAGGCAGGATAGCCATTTGTCTGCCTGCTTGCTGACTCAACAAGGTTTAATTAGCGAGACCTCTGTGAGTAAATATCTTCAATACTGATCAACACTTAAATCATGATCTGTCGACTGACCGCTTACCTGTGATTGCAGGTGGCTGATGATGGCTATGGAGTGTCCTACATCATTGTTGGGGAGGACCTGATCAACTTCCACATATCCAGCAAGAAATCAAGCCCAGAAACAGTGAGTACAACTTCTTACTGGACCTAACAACAATTTATTTATGCAGCATTTCAAATCACCATGGTATGAAGAGTGCTTTATAAAAGACATTAAAGATAAGAAATAAAAGTATAGACATAAAACAACCATAGGTGTTGACAAAAAGGTAATGCTAAAAATAGATGAAATAAATTAACTAACAATATCTGTAACTAACTAACAATATCTCTATATTGTATTACAGGGTCAATCCTCAGTGTACTGTAAATGAACTCTTGATACACTTCTTTTGAGCCCCTCCCCTAAAATGTGTTCCTTACTTCCTTTTTTCTTCTTTCTTTTCTTTTCTCTACTCCATCTTCTGTCCTCTCATTTTCAGGACTCTCACCGCTTCGGCAGCAACATCAAGCAGGCTATGCTCGACATCCTGAACCTCTTTCAGCTTGACAAGAAAAATGTCAAATGAACACAGCCCTCTCTGTGCAAGGGAAGAGATCTCAAGAAATGGCTAGAGAGGGAGGGAGAAAAAGAGAGAGAAAGAGAGAGAGAGAGAGGAAGATATCTCTCTCATCCTGTACAGATACACTGTTTAATTTTAATTTATACAATTCAGATAATTATGTCAAGGAAAGGTAACTAGGGAAAAACATGAAGTGTTTCTTCATGATGAATGTTTGATGTTTGCCTTCACATACGTAGCTCTGTTTGTTGTTGTTGGGTGGGGGTGGGGAGGGGTTGGGACTAAAGGCCCAGGGACAAGGGGGGCCCCAGGGGCCCTGCAGCCATCTTGTAGAGCTCTGGTCTGAGCCGTGCCAGTATGTTTTTAGAGTGACACCGGAGATGCCCTGATGCCTTGTTGTTAGTAAGGCCGATGACTCAGCCATCGTCTCCCCCCTCTTAGCTGCTATGCTCTCCGGTGAGACGAGTAGTTACTGTACCTGCACTGTCGTTCTGTTTGTGTCTTCCTTCTCTCAGGAGTTTAACCTCCAGCTGTGACTCAGCAGTTTTTAACCTAAGCCTCACCAAGCACTGTAGTGATGGGCTATGAGTGTCCACTAGAGGGAGCACCAAGCACTGTAGTGATGGGCGTAGGGGCAGCAGGGAAGAAAGAGGGGGTGGGCGGTGGATCACAATGCACCTGTTTCTACACCTGTTAGCCGAGAACATATTGCACTGGCAATGAATAGGATTGTTTGTGTGTGTGTGTGTGTGTTGAGGGACAAGGTGTGTCATAACCCAGTGTGTTTGAACTCTGTGGCAGTACTTTAAAGCAAAAAAACTAGCAGTAGCTTTGGCTTAGTTTGTCTTCCCTTTGCACTTTTGATTGGGCATTCTGCTCCAGGTAGTAGTCAGCTGGCCAATGGCATGGGGGCGCGGGGGACAGCACCTCTGAGTCTCTCAAATGCAATGCACAAGTGGGCAATACTCAATTAGTGAGCGAAGTCAGTTACACATCCTTCCCAATAACGCACATTTTATTCCTAACATTATATTTACAAGTTTATAATTCCTGCACAATTTTTAATTGTGTGAAAGGCTAATAAAACAGGGCAATACAAAACGAGTAGGCGGTCGGTCACCAAGGTGAATTAGTCTTAACTCCTGGTCGGCAGTGACAGTGAGTGTTCGGGGATGGGAAAAACAGTATGTTGACTGTCGAGTTACAAACAGAAGGAGATGGACAGAAAAAGGTCAAAGCCATTAGAAGTGTAGAAACGAGCAAAAGATGAAGGTATGCAACTGTTCTCTCTGCATGATCACGTTATCCATGCCATGAATGAAGGGCTAATGTTAATCACGGTATAACTCTTACGTTTGTTAGCCTTCTAGCTATGATGCTACGATTGCTATACTCAACAACAAGTCGGTCTTAGCTCAACAAACACAAGATCTAATTTCACCATAAGATTTGGCTTTGCAACAAAACGGTTACAAGTTTAGGAGGGGGTCTCGCCCGGGGAGTAATTCAATGTAGAACCGCCTCTGCTTTAGGTCATGCTTAATGAGGAGCCTGTCGTGCTGTTTCATAGACTTGACTGACCTATCTGCGCCGACAGCAAGTCACTGACGACCCAGCTCTGTCCATTTGGCAAAGAGCACGGATTGACTGCACTCTCCCAACATCATAATTTCCTGTGCTATCATTCTCACGTGTTTATCTAGTTGTTTTGTGTGCGGATCCTGTGGAATACGACGTTAATCTACTCTGAACTTGTTGTATATTTAGCTCAGTCCCGGTTTGCCTAACCTCTGGCTGAGCCAAGTCCCCACCAAATTTTTTTTACAATGTTTGATTGTAAATATGAAAATTTTATAAATTTATATAAATTTTAGGCTATACCACCCACCCCTAGCTGATAGGCCCTCTGTCTGAATGGGAAAAGGGAACCTGTCCTCTTTGAACACGTGATGGGCCACTAGCATTAGCTGGCATGTCTGTGGTAGACATCACTCCACAATATTTCTAATATTATGGCAAAGTTGATGGATGGGTTTGTGATGGCTTTGACACTGATTTGCTCCATGTGAAGAGAAGGCTATATTTGTGTGTGAGTCTGAGAAGTTTTAGAAGCGAGGTCTCGCAGGGCAGAAAGACAGTGCTCTTTCCTATTCGAGAACAAATAAAACTTGGTGTAATAGGAATAGAAACTTTTTATCTGTATATGACGTTCCACAGGGGATGATGAGGGGATGAGTGCTATTTATTCATCCATTTTAGTCTTAGTTCTTTAGTCCTTTTCACATGAAAATGGTTATAGGGGTTTTGTTTGGTGTTTTATTTTTAAGTGGGTTGGGAGGGGGTTGCAGCATTGCCGGTTGTCACAACTATAACTTATGTTCCTCATATTAGATTAAATAATATAGAGAATGCGGTCAAATGTGCCGTTACGAAATGGTCAACACACCATGAACGTTTCACCTTTTAATGAATTCCTGATGTGAAATTCTGTTTCATCTTAGTTTTTGTATGTAAACATTTTTGCATGGTTTTGATGAAGAATAACAGATTTGGCTGCACACTGCATTATTGTGTGCACTGAGTGGAACCGCTGAGAAACCAAAAGAGATTTTAACACAATAAAATGTGAACATCTAAGAGGAGACTTAAATCATCCATTTTGTGTTCTTGCGAGTGAAAGGTTTGTCTCTCAGTCATTTCAAGAAGACATTAACCCTTTAAAGACATTGTGGGGTCAAAGTCTATATGCCATAAGACTCAAATTTGCAATCCCATTTCAATCATGTTGAAAATATTTGAAAATTACAGTAAAATGTAAGTGTTCAGAGTTGGGTAACAATTCCTCATTTAAATTGGTTTTTCACATTCGAATGACTCTTCATAATAAGAAGGTAAATATACCTGTAGAATGTATCATGTAACAATAGCTGCTACACACAAAGCATGTAATAATGCATGTCCTCACAAACTTCTCCGACTCAGATTTTCATTTCATTTCTCATTTGTGTCCACTAGAGGGAGCGCCTATATAGAAACATGTTATGGAACTGAGACGGGGGAAGTCGGACAAAGTTGCAGACCGGCTTTAGTATTATCAGTTACAGAAGAGTGAGGCAAAGTGTTCCGAACTCATAGATATACATATATAACTACCAGTGTATATATATATACTAATTTCAAAAATCTTTATATTTTGCCATTCAAATATAGATATTGCTCCCATATGTCAGTGCAGGGTATTAGGCGTTGCGTTGTGATTGATTGTTGGTGGTGGATAAAAAAAGTGACAATGATCCTTCTACTCATCTACTCTGCAAAAGTGACAGGCTCTCCTTCCCGATGCTCTTCCGAAGAATAACAGAGACAGGGCGACAGGTAATCCAAATACTATACAAAGTATATACAAAATAAAGAGAAATAAAACCCAACAATTACATTATAGGTTTCTCAGATAAATCGCTTGGGGAGTTTAGGGAGTAATTAAAGCTAAATAAAGGTCCAAAACTAGCCTAGCTTGCCATTCAAACATGGTAACCTAGCTACCTCAGGCATTTAAATGCTAGCCTAGCATAAGGCAATGCTAACTAGCCACAGGTCACAGTAGATTCACATGATAAAATGTACAAAACAATCGAAAATAATAACACACGTGCAAAACCACCATACAGTAAATGACATGGGTGACCTTGGCTGTCCTTCTCTAACTTCTATAAAGAGCAACAAAGAAAAATGCTAAATAACCGCGATTGCTAATTGCTAACCAGTGTAATTACAGTTTGTAGATATAGATAGCTAGTGACGCTGGTCGCTGGCATAACAAAATTCATCAAAATAGACAAGATACCACCACAATATATATTAAGGGAAGTGTACAAAGAGGAATAACATACATCATCATAGTTATATAAGTGGTGGATGGCTGTGTAGAAAGGAGACATTAAATGTAGAAAAGTAAATTAGACAGAATACCTTTTCCGATCTTGCTTACAAGTATTAAGGTCGCAGGTAGTGTAGCCACCTGTCTCGGTTTCACCTGATTGTCCCAGTTTTTAATGGTCTGTCTCGGGACAAAAAAATATTCTCCCGGGACAATGACACCTGGGTTGCTGCTTATAAGCAAAAAGGGTGGTTGGGTTGCCGAAATGTCCCATTTTTTGTCAGACATAGGTGGCCAACCTAGTCGCGGGAATGAGGAGATGTCAGCAGAAATGTGGGAAGCTTATCCCCAAAAAGGACCCCCACTCACAGTGTATCTCCTGTTAAGGTCCAGCTCATGGCCAGACCTTCCTGGGAGTGCACGGGTCTTCCCAGCACTGCCAGGCTTTGAGGCAAGAATGTATTTATCTGAGCAAGGCTGTTTGGGGACCAGGACCCCTCTCCCTCTGCCACCCAGCCAGGAGCCTCCGTTGAAGCATCGCCTCTGGAGCCCCGACCAACCCAGCGAGGTGGCACACCAGCTCACTTGTGAAGCCGGCCGCGGAGCCGGAAGAACCAGTGTGCCATGGGCCTCTCATGGACGGTTCGATCTTCAAGCAGCAGCAAGGAAAATCTCAGCACCCTCTGCTGGCCTTTCTGAACTTCTTGGCCAAAGTGACACAGTCTTATGAGAAGCCCTATTCCAACCACTCATCTGTCTATGGGTTTGGTCCCTTCTCCACGGTAAGGAAGAAAAAAGGACTGGTTTACCTCTCGTGGTGTAGGAGGTGACTGGCACCACAGATGAAGATGGCACGGGGACCACCGCGGCTGTCCACCAAGCACTGCAGATTGACAGCTGACCAGGCTTCCAAGGCGTATGCATGTGTGCCTTCAAGTCTGTGCCGTTAAGAACATGTGCCTAGCGAGAGAACAACACAATCGCCAACCCCCTCTCTGAATGGAGGAAGGTGATGGACCTCTTGCTCCGTATTACTAAGTGCATGCCCTGGCACAAGGGCGTGCCATGGGCCACCTGGTGGTTCTTGCCAGGCACCTCTGGCTTGCCCTGTCGCAGCTCCCACCTTCGATGTTCCTGTTCAGCATGCCAGCTTTTGCCCTCGCATGTGCAGTTCTCACAACGCATTGAATTACAGTGTTTACCACAATGCAAAAAAACCCCAACTTCCTCACATAACAGCTTGTGTTCCAATGTGTTCTATGAGAGTTTATTACCACAGTGCCCCGTCTTCTGGCAAAACTCTCCATACACAGTATGCACATTACATGGCTGAAGCCCACCCCTCTGCCCAGCAATTCCCCCTTCCCCGGCAGATGGAGACAGGCATCCATGACTAGGCCTCGGTCTTGAGTGTCTCAGGTACATCAGCCGCCTATGGCCCGTGCTAGACCTACGTCCGCTGAGCGAGCGTTTAGAAGAGCAAAAGTGCTGTTCATGATGCTGCCAGGGCCACCACTGACACACTGTCCTCTTACACCCCTAGATCCGCTGAAGCTGGTCTCTTGAGAATTCCAGACGCACCACCCAAAAGGATCGGGGAAGCTGCCTTCTCATACTACGCCCCAATGAAATGGAATACCACAGCACATCAAAGAAGCAGAATCCATTGATGCCTTCAAACCACAACTTAAGACCTACCTGTTCAACCTTGCCTATACTTAACTGCTCAGATCAAAGTCCCTCAGACAGTCAAAGACTTCCCCTCTATCAGCCCTGGCAGATGGGCACCCCTGGGGGCCGTGGCTCTGCTTGAGGTTTCTTCCCAGAATTTACGCAAATCAAACAGAGTTTTTCCTCACCTCTGTTGCTCACTGGGGACACCAACAACGTGAAAGCGCCTCAATGGACTTTCTCTCTCCGGCACCACTGGACTGCAAGAAATGTCCTGTGTTTTTTCGTTCTGGTGACACTTTTCTCGCCCCTGTTGCTCTCTGGGGACACTAGCAACTTGACAGTGCCTAAATGGACTTGCTCGTTCCAGTGCCACTGGACTACAAGAAATGTTGTCTTGTGTTTTTCCGTTCTGGCACCACTGGACTGCAAGAAATGTTGTCTTGTGTTTTTCTTGTCAAACTGTTGAAGCAGTTTGAGCTGCATCTTGTATGAATTGTGCTACACAAGTAAAATTTCTTCTTCTTCTTCTTCTTCTTATTATTGTTATTCTTATTTTTATTATTATAGGCCCCCCCGTCTATAGCCCTGAGGTTATCTGGACAAAACTAGCTTACCCCGAGGAACAGATCAGCTGTTTGTACGCTTCAGTATTCAGGCCCTGGGTGTGCTGCCAGCACTTCAGTTGCCTACTGTGTGTTGACAGCTATGTGTGATTCATGTACAAGCGCTGCAGTAATGCTTGCCTTCCGCTTGTGTTAACTACTGTCTCTTGTTGTCATCTGACTTGGCTGGGCTTATGCTGGTTCAGTGGTACCGTCCACACGTCCGTCCGTCCACATGTTGTTATTGTGTACACTGTGTGGTGTGCTGTTTAATGACAGTGACACTGGGTGCTGTTTTGTTTTTTGTTTTTTTCGTTTTTTTGCTGTACAAAAAGCAATAGCTGCTACTCCAGTTTTTCCAAACCATGGCAGCGAGGCCGCTGGTCAGACTTAGCCTTATGCCACAGACACGTTTACCTTCCACCTGTGGTAACTGTTCCTGTTGTTGCGACCAGTTCACCGTAGGCTGGAGCTCTGCTTTTGAAGCTCTGTCTTCCGCTGGCGGGTTAGGACTGTGTTGTGAGACAAATTCTACTCTCTCCCTAGTAAGCTATGCATTGAAGAGCTTTTCTGGCCTATGCAACAATGAGAGTGATTGGTGAACAGTAGAGATGCGCCGATAGGCTATTTTTTCATCCGCAACGGCATCACGAAACTCATCATCCGTCCACTATCCATTTGCACCTATGGTTTTGACCAATTTTCAAAACATATTTAACAATATAGGCTATATATATATTTTTATTTGAGTAGTTAAACCGCCACCCGCCTGAATTTAATTAAAATATAATTTTTTGTCACATCATCCGTCTGACCCGCGTTTTAGCCGCGGAGTGCGCGGTCGTAACCGCCATCCGCACATCTCTAGTGTACAGGCAACTGTGTCTGCTACTGCAATGCGGCCAGCGGTGATAACTCGCCGTGCAGATTTCTGTAGCATGCCAGCAAGTCCATAAGGGTTTTCAGCCTTGTGCTACGGGCATGTTTACCTCCTGCTAATGTTGACTGTGCTGTGATGGCCTGGTACGACCGGTTCCTGTCAGGTGGCTGCTCTGCTTCCATTGGCTGGCTAGGACTGTGTTGTGAAGGTCCTGTCGCTGCCCGTGAAGCGCCATTGTGTTCGGACCAGTATGTGATGCTTCGGTTGGGCTTGCCTTGGTTGTGGTATAGTGTTGAACTTATAGATTTGGTTCGAGTCCGGCTGGGCCTCTCGCCCCCACTGGCAGATTAGAACGGTTGTGAAATTCCTTTCGGGTGTGACGTGTTGGCCAGTCTTCCCTCGTGTACTCCGAGCTGATTGGTCAGAACTGTGTCTCAGAGAGCCTTTCTAATGTTAGCCTTGCCCTTATGTCAGTATGCCAGGTTATTGCGGCTGCTTCATGTGCAGGCCGGACCTTTGTTCCGGTTGTCATGTTGGACTTGGCTACGTAATGGCGCTGTGGTATCCTGCTTATGTTTGCGGTTGATGCTGTGACAGCTGTACTGTGCCCACGCTGTGCTGCTGGTCGCTGTGCTTGGGTTACTGTGGCTAGCGGCTGACCCCGCTGATGAGCACATTGCTGAGGCAACGTCTCTGAGGTTCCTTGCCTTGCCTTGCCTTGCCTTGAGGTGCGGTTCCAAGCACACGTTACACTTTAGGACTTGTTTTCAGACTTGGGTTTGAGAAGTGAGGATTTCTGTCACATCTATCGCACCCATTCTCTGAGATTTACCTTTCAACACATCAGGTAGCGTAGCAACTAAGGTGGACCCCAGTGAGGAGGCAGCCCTGGCTGCCGTCCTGCTGGAGGCCTGGAGGTCTGCCGGCTAGTGGGTTGGTTAGGTTGAGGAAGACGTTTAAAGCCCTCGTGGGGCGACACATTTCTGAGCAAGGAGACACAGGAAGTCATTACAGGCAACAGAGCCACCTTGGCCTTACACACACACACACACACACACACACACACACACGCACACCCCTGTGAATCCCCACATACATACCCACACCCTCATCCCAAGCTGAACCATGCCACAATAGTATGCCCATGGTAGCCTCCACTTCCCCTGCCAGGCTTACATTTCAAGGCCACATTCCTGGCATCCATGAGCCCCTCAACAACTCCATGCTCTTTAGACCTTTACTTAAACACGCCTGAACAGCAGCCATCTGCCTTCGCAGGAGTCTACTTTAGACAGAAAATAGCAACCTCTTTAGTATTAAGTATCTAACGACATACTGAAATACTTATTTTCATTCTCCACTCTGAGCGCGCACCAATACCAAACAAACAACTTGTGAACTGAGTCTAACAAACAGCTAACACAAAGAATGTAATGGATTTACCCAAAATCCACAAACAATACACAACAACAAATATGAAAAAAGACCAATAAATAAATAAAATGATAGCCTGCTCTTTGCAGCTGAACAAACAGCTTGCTGCTAGCATGACATAAAATTGTGTTTGTAATTGGCAAGCTGGAAAACCTATTCACTCTGACTGCCACTGAAACTTTAAACCTCAACTTGCACTTTCTAAAAGTAGCCCGTGACAGAGGGGTCTGGTCCCAGCGCTTGTCACCAGTTTAATTCATCTCAAGATCACCAGACAACACTTCACACACAAACAACCATGGCTTTCCATACATGTCCTTTTTTATATTTTTTATACTTTTATGTTTTTTTTTATATACTTTTTTTATATAAATGAATACGGCACACAATAATAAAGCAATAAAATAAAAATACATTCAATAACTTGCTGTTATTTTACAAATCACATAAAATTATGCCTAATTCAGCAATGTACTACATTACCATAATGTACCATAATGTAGTGTCAGTTCCCTAAAATGCTATAGGTGTAGTTGCTGCACTGTTTGAAAATGTTTCTTGAGTAACTACATTTGAACACACTGAAATTAAAGACAGCAAACGCACACTGGTTTATCACAAGCAACTGAGAATCACACAAGTTGGTAACGTAAATGAGAAGAGGATGTATTGACTGTCGGAGTCATTCAGGTATATCAGTGTGGATTTCTGGGTATTTCTGGGTTTTCTCCTCATGTGGCTTTGAACTGCAGAACAGACTGGAGTAGCGTCTACTGGCACAATGCCACGGAAAGGTGAGGTGTGTGTGTGTATGTGTGTGCACGCACTTGTGTATGTATGTGTGTGTGCATGTGTGTATGTATGTGTGCATGCGTGTGTATGTGCATGTGTGCGTGTGCACGCGTGTGTGTGCATGTGTGTATGTGTGTGTGTGTTGGGGGGTGGGTCAGGGGTGCAAATGTGTTTCCCATATGAATCCCTGTGCATGCTCTGTGCGCTATAAATAATGTTTATGTGGTTTAAGTGGAATTAGTGGAGATGTTTGTCGTCAGGTGGGCGGAAGAGACTAGCAGCCCCTATGCGTTTGTTGATGCTCACATGTGTTTGTGTGCATAATGTATACGCATGGGGTACATACTCACCAGCTCACACACACACACACACACACACACGGACACACACATGCTCATGTCTGGCATTCGTTGCACACACTAGTACGAAGGAGGGCTCGAGTTCAGAGGATGGCAGAATGACAGGCGGAGTTCCCACACTGTCTCAGATAGCATACAAATATACTGCACAGGAAGCGGGCATTTTATGGGAACCTGTTCTATATTCATTTCCACCCGATACGCCCGATACGCTAGGCCTGTGGTGCCTCTCATGCGCCCCCCGTACTGAAGGAGTGCAGGCCATGATCTCAGTCCAGCAGATTTTGAGCAAATTCAGCAAGTGTCTAGCTCAAGTCTCTAGTCTCTCAAGTCTAGCTCTAACACAGCAGGGGTATTCCAGAAGGCAAGTTGTCACTTAGCTGGGTATGTTAACTCTCTATGGAGCACATGGTAAATTGGCTACTTACCTTAAATATTATTAAATATTTTCCACCAAACTTACAGACTGCATCTTCAACAGGGGTACTGCTAATGTGATAGAACTCTCGCATTAATCACTCAGCTTCACCATTCAAGCGCAAATTGGCACGAAGTCTCCTGATACTGAGAAGGCAATAATTAAAATATAGCATACTTTCCTTTATCACATTTCATTAATATGAACCTAGAATATAAGCATTAAAGAAAAGGCAACTCCTGTCAAAAGGTATCAGGTAATCACAGTTAGTTTTTATTCTTTTTTTCTTCTGACTTTTTGCTTGAAGTTTAAAAATCATGTTCACATACAGAAGTGGTTTAAGACATTGAAGTGTACCCAATCCAGGCTCTCACTAAGACATTTCTCATTTGGTAGCTGAGACCTGAGCGAGCGTCCAGAGAACAATAGTAAACATGAACTATTTAAGTCAGAGGTCCCGGATGGAGACACATACCAGGTTAGCAATTCATTTTTTTTCTTTTCATTGTAATTTTATTTATTACAGTAATTTTATTAATTTACCGACCAACATACTCCTGTCATAAAACAACCCTTGTGCGATCTGAGAGATTGGGTGGGCTATAGAGAATGCAGTGTTCTGAGCGTAGTACCACTACTGTAAGGAAGTAAGTCCTTGTCATAAGTCTGCAAGCTGTGTGTGATGGTCTGGGCTCTTGTTCTTCCTGGAAAATGTCTGCTTTCCCAGGCCTGTCTGTCTGCAGCCCTACAGCTAGTTGGGTTAATGAGGTATAGCTAGGACGCTTGAGCCCTACAGCTAGTTGGGTTAATGAGGTATAGCTAGGACGCTTGAGCCCTACAGCTAGTTGGGTTAATGAGGTATAGCTAGGACGCTTGTGACACAGGAAGCACTACAAGGTTTAGCAGCAGCACAGAAGCCTCTGGCTAGGTGACTAACTATGCTGCTTGTGGCAGTCTCGTGTATATTTTGATTGGGGGTTAGTCATCTATCCTTTATCCTTTTGTTCACCATCGTTTGGTGGGCCCTCTTAATTAATAATTAAGATTGCTTCATAAGATATAGTATTTTACACCGATTCCATGTTAGACATAATAGTGCCTAATACCACTGAGGTCAGTGCTGAAGGCGAGGAAAACACCTTAGCAGCCATCTTACCACCACAATCTTTTTTCATTAGACATCGGTGTGTCCAGCTTCATTTCTTTGACACTACACAATCAAATTTCAAACATCCAGTCATTTGCTCCTACAGACCAAAAACTGGAAAGTGGACAGAGTACATCTGAACTGAACAATACCAGTTTGACCTGATGAACTACATGGTAGCTGGCTGATAAAAAATAAGTGAATTTACACTGGGTGAAGCAAAGAGTTTAACAGACTCTAACAGCCAGGGTCAATGGTGGCCTAGCGGTTAAGGTATCGGACCTGTGACCGCAGGATTGCAGGTTTGAACCCGGGTTGCCAGTAGAGCCACTGAGGTGCCCTTAGCATGGTGCCTTTCGCTGTGTGCACTGTGATGTGCCGTGTGATCACAATGACTAATTGTCACTATTGTGTAGCGTATGTCTGGGACTGTCACTCTTGTGTACCGTATGTCTGGGACTGTCACTCTTGTGTAGTGTATGTCTGGGACTGTCAGAGACATTTACAGTTGAGCAGGAGACCTACAGTACCATGCTATTCAAGCTTTTCATGACTATTCCTTCCAGAGGCATATTGCATTACATTATCATTCATTATTTTAACAATAAGTGCTTTTAAGGCAGCGTTTCTTATGGACAGTGGTGATTGTTGACAGAAAAAAGATTTCACAAAAAAGCATTAATAACCTTAGAGTGAGGTACATTTACAAAATGTTGCTTTTAAGGCAGCGTTTCTTATGGACAGTGGTGATTGTTGACAGAAAAAAGCATTAATAACCCTAGAGTGAGGTACATTTACAAAATGTTGGCAAATTAGCCATCACAGTTCAAGTAAAAAGCCTTCAGCCAGTCAATGACGTGAATTTAAGCTGTCCAGGACTCGCTCACAATCTGTCATCAAAGGCTTCTTCTCAGCAGAGATGATGTAGCAGTCTTTCAAACTTTGTTTGGTCTTCAGAAATTCATAGTGTTTTTAAGCAAATAAAGGGCTATTCTGGACTCTGGTGATCAGGAAAAAAATGAACTTTTTAAAAGCCTGTAAAAATTAATCAAATGTAAACACACAGAACTCTTGACACTGAAAGTACATAGAAAGAGAAGAGGAGCATGAAGAAGAAAAACATCTAGCGGTGATCAGAGACAGGACCATGAGAAGACAAAAAATATTTCTTTTGTAAAGTGCAAATATAAAAATGCTATTCAAATCTAATCTCAAGATCTTGTCTCGAGATGAGAGTACTGGTCTTTGAGGAAAGTGCAACTTAAGATCAGCACAATGATTTTGTTTAAAAGGCAGCAAGGTGAGTTAGATGAGTTGAGGTTCGCCTCAGGAGTTCCTGCGTAAGAAGACGGCCACTTCGTCCAGCGCGACCGGGTAGTCGTACAGCATCGTCCCGCCGTCGTACACCTGAGCGCCGGCCGTGTCCTGCCACTGGGCCTCGGCGTCGGGCAGGTAGATGTCCCTGTGCGTCGCTCCCTTCTCTGTCACCGGGGCAACCAGAACCTGAGGACGAGAAGAAAGAAGAAGAATACACATTATACACATTTACAGCCATTTACCAAACAATGGCAAAACACTACATTTATATCATTGACACAATGTATGTGGTGTACCTGCAGCATTGAAGCGGGCAGTGAAAAAGTTGTTGTGGACTGTTTGTTGACACTTATTAGGTATATTCTAATACAGAACCCAAATCCACCAAATAGTGAAGAACAAATATACAAGGGTTACTTTAAGTGTGTCAGCAGAAAATTTACATTTACATTTTACGCACTACATGTTTTGCAACTGCCTAAAACTTACATAATACTGAACTTATGACGTTGACATAAAAAATAGCACTTAGGGTTTCCAGTGTATTCAAATGTTCAGGAAAGCTGGTGCACTTATAATGGGTTTATCGATTTTAAAACACACCTCGTCTCCAATCAGAAACTGGTCATCCACTGTGAATGTGAGCTCATCGTCTGGACTCATCCACCAGAGCGGTCTGTAGATTGGGTCTCCACTCTCCTGCCACACCTCTGCATATTTCATGATGAAGGGAACCACAAAGTCCTGGTGCTTTGATACGTAGAACCTGGTGAGGTTCAGGGTCTGAAGACAGAAAAAGAAGGGCAGAAAGAGATATGTAGCGCTACGGCTGTTATGTCACATAGTGTAGAGACAATTCTGACAGGCTGAGACAGAGTCATGAAAGATCACAGGATCTTCTTTGAGCAAGCACTTTCAATCACCTTGCATCAACTGTCAAACCTGTGTGATATAATAATTGACTTAAAACACTGAAAATATTACAGATGTTACTGCTGCATTGACAGTTAAGACAACCCCTGACAAACAGCACTGTGGAAACATCTGACGATTACGCTCTTTAAAACTGTGTGAAGACTGAAAATGGCAAAAATGCAAACTTGAAGAATCTACCTGATGCTGCAGACATATAAAGCAAGCAGCAAAGAGAAGACACGGGGGTTAACCAACATCATTGTCCTGTGGGGTCCCTCAGGGATCTATTTTGGGGCCTTTATTTTTCAGCATTTATGTATGTCCCTACAACAACAAGTTGTTTAACACTGACATAAGATATTCTGATTGAACCCAAACAAGACACAAACAATTATAATGTGGATTTCCAAGGGTCAGACGTGATTGATTGAGTACGCATAGGCTATCCACAGCTTTCTCTGTATGTTAAACCAAACGCATAAGCTATCCATAGCTTTCTCTGTATGTTAAACCAAACGCATAGGCTATCCATAGCTTTCTCTGTATGTTAAACCAAACGCATAAGCTATCCATAGCTTTCTCTGTATGTTAAACCAAACGCATAGGCTGTCCATAGCTTTCTCTGTATGTTAAACCAAACGCATAGGCTATCCATAGCTTTCTCAGTTTCACCAAACGCATAGGCTATCCATAGCTTTCTCTGTATGTTAAACCAAACGCATAGGCTATCTATAGCTTTCTCTGTATGTTAAACCAAAAGCATAGGCTATCCATAGCTTTCTCAGTTTCACCAAACGCATAGGCTATCCATAGCTTTCTCTGTATGTTAAACCAAACGCATAGGCTATCTATAGCTTTCTCAGTTTCACCAAACGCATAGGCTATCCATAGCTTTCTCTGTATGTTAAACCAAACGCATAGGCTGTCCATAGCTTTCTCTGTATGTTAAACCAAACGCATAGGCTATCCATAGCTTTCTCTGTATGTTAAACCAAACGCATAGGCTATCTATAGCTTTCTCAGTTTCACCAAACGCATAGGCTATCCATAGTTTTCTCTGTATGTTAAACCAAACGCATAGGCTGTCCATAGCTTTCTCTGTATGTTAAACCAAACGCATAGGCTATCCATAGCTTTCTCTGTATGTTAAACCAAACGCATAGGCTGTCCATAGCTTTCTCTGTATGTTAAACCAAACGCATAGGCTATCCATAGCTTTCTCAGTTTCACCAAATGCATAGGCTATCCATAGCTTTCTCTGTTTCTGATGTTTTCTTATCATTTGTAAAAAAGTTGTATGGTGGCTCCTGATAATCATTTGGGGAAGAAGCAAAGTCAACTCACCATCTACTATGTGAATTTGTTACACAATAAGGACGTAAATATTGGATGTGATAACTGCACAGTAAGGACGTAATTATTGGATGTGATAACTGCACAGTAAGGATGTATATATTGGATATAATAATAATAATAATAATAATAAAATAATAATAATAATAATAATAATAATCTTTACTTGTACAGCACAATTCATACATACAAGATGCAGCTCAAAGTGCTTTACAGTTTGGCAAGAACACCACAAGACGACATTTCTTGCAGTCCAGTTGTGCCGGAGCAGATGAACGCAATAACGAAATGACGTAATGACGCAATTCCCCGTTAATGCGGGCTCATGCGTGATGCAATAGTGCAATAATGTTACAACGACGCAATTCCCTGTTGATGCGGGCTCTTGCGTGGATACGGGTAAACAGTATGATAACTGCACAGTAAGGATGTATATAGTGAATATGATAACTGCACAGTAAGGACGTATAGTATCTCACAAAAGTGAGAACACCCTTCACATTTCAGCAAAAAATGGGTCATCTTTTCAAGGGACAATACTACACAAAAGAAACTTCAGTATGTTTTTCAGTAGTCAGTGTGCAGCTTGTGTAGCAGTATTCATTTACTGTCCTCTGAAAATAACTTTACACAGGCATTTTTGTGTTTTTGTGTAGCAGGCCACAAAAGTGAGTGCACCCCACAGTGAACATGTCCAAATGGTGTCAAAATCATTAATTTTTTGAGTGAGCACCATTGTTATCTATCACTGCCTTAATATGAAATTCACCAGAGCTGCACAGGTTGTTTTTGTGATCCTTTTCTATTTCTCTATTATGGCATTACGGACCTGGAAGATGTTAGACACTGGTGCTCCTTCATCTCCTGTTTAAGGATGCCCCACGGGTACTCAGTAGGGTTCAGGTCTGGAGACACATTTGGGCACTTCATTACCTTCACTTTCAACTTCTTTAGGAAGGCAGTGGTGATCTTGGGTGTGTGTTAGTGGTTGTTATCGTGTTGAAACAACTGTTGTGTGTCCCAGCTTCTGCAGCGGGGGCACCATGTTCTGGTTCAGAATGCCACAGCACATGTTGGAATCCATGATTCCTTCAATGAACTGCAGTTGCCCAGTGCTGGCAGCATTGAAGCAGCCCCAAACCATGATGCTACCACTACTGGGCTTGATTGTAGGCAAGGCACAATTATAATGGTACTGTTAAACAGGCCGCTGCCACACATGCCTGACATCATTTAAGCCAAAAAAGTTTATCTTATCCTCGTCAGACCACAGGATATGTTTTCAGGAATTCATGATTTTGGACTGCATGTCTTCAGCAAACAGTTTTCAGGCTTTTTTTGTGATCAAGCTTCAAAAGAGTCTTTCATCTGGGAGGATGACCATGCAGTTGAGTTGTTGCACTGTGTGGCACATTATTTTAGCTCTGACAGGCTGACCTCCCACATGCTGGTTGCATGCATGCATTTATTTTTTGAAGCCAACATTTGCATCTGACACTGAGTGTGTGGACCCAACTTCTTTGACTGATCCTGTCAATGCCTGTTCTGACAATGCACCCGTTTTAGAAAGCCAAACCAGACTCAAACCGTGATGGTGTAGCACCGTTTTATGGTGTTGCTGATCTTTTATATACCTTGTGTAGGCCATCATTCTGTAAAGCAACAATTCCATTTCTCAAATCCTGAGTTTTCTTTTTTGCCATGAGGAGCCATGTTGGTCATCCAGTGGATAGTATAAGAGAATTGTAGCCAAAACAATAAAATGAATAGCTCTACTACATGACACACAAACAAAAATGATGAATTGGACAAGTGGGTTTTTATGGTTGAATGATATGCACAGTTATTATTCAGGGTGTACTCACTTTTGTGGCCTGCTATTTATACAAAAATGACTGTGTGTAAAGTTGTTTTCAGAGGACAGTAAATGAATACTGCTACACAAGCTGCACACTGACTACTCAAAAACATATCGAAGTTTCATTTGTGTAGTATTGTCCCTTGAAAAGATACAGCAATTTTTTGCTAAAATGTGAAGGGTGTACTCACTTTTGTGACATACTCTATACATTGTGTGGCGCACCCAAAATAGGTCCCCACAGGTGTGTAGTTGCACTACTACTTTATAAACATAAATATTTTTATATTTATTACTATTACCACTTTAGAACTGCCTAGTGCCCAGTAGGAACACAAGTGTGTGACACCGGGGGGGGGGGGGGGGGGGGGGGCTACGGTTGCGGCCGGGGTGCTAAGGGGGCGGACCCTCGCTCGTCCCTCAGATGCACTTTCGGTGAACAACTGTAAACAACAGCCTGTGTCATCTCCTTCCTTTTCTCCACCTGTTTACAGGTTAGTACTGGGCCTTGTTGTAGCGCACACTACTTATAACTGATGCTTGTTTAAACACTTGTTCTTGTATTATTTTGAACTTTGATCATAACAGTTATAGTAGAAAGTTGCCATCGTATGAAGCGGTTAGCTGCAGTTAACGTTCAGCAGTCGTCCCGCGAGCCCTCTGTGGCGGCAAACTGAGATATCTCAGCCGGCTAGCAGCCGTCCTTTTAGCTTGCCGGATCCTATGGGATTGTATTGATACTGTAGCTAACTGCTAACGTAATATTTTGAGCCCCCCAACACTGGTTTTACCGTTATTATTTCAGCTAACTGCTAACGTAATATTTTGAGCCCCCCAAAACTGGTTTTACCATTATTATTTCAACTAGTTTAACAAGTATAGATATGCTCACCCACTGGTTTTATGAAAGGGATATTTTAAGAAGTTAAGACATGATTATTGTGACAAGGAATACAAGTTACTAAATAAATAAATCCATTGATTTCATGAAGGGTATTTTGTAGAGTATTAAGACGCTAGGTTAAGAAATACAGTTTTTATGTAACAATTATCTTTTGGTAATGAGTGTACAGTATTAACAGTTTTGATGTAACAGTTATCTTTTGGTAATGAGTGTACAGTATTAACAGTTTTGATGTAACAGTTATCTTTTGGTAATGAGTGTACAGTATTAACTAAGCTATGACCCTGAAATGAATGGTTTTCATCTAGATTATATTGATTAAGTTAATGACTTTGATACTTTAATATTATTGTTTTATAAGTAACTTGAGTGTTTTACAGTAATGAACCAGATCTTTATCGGTGCTATTTGCTACTTTGTACAATCTCATTCAGTATGAATGTCTAGTTAAGTAGTTTACTAGGTGGCTACGAGTAGCCTGCTTTTAAATACAATGGAGTTTCCATGCTGTTGCACTATTCAGCCATAGTGGCCTTTTATCACTTGTGTAAGGTGACAGGGTAAATGTAGGAATGCGTTTGGACTACATTAAACATGAGTGTTATGACATGACAATATGAATATGTAGGCCTATTTGTATTACATGATATAATTGTATTGAACATGATGATACTGATGAACGACACAAAAGAAGGAAAGAAAGATATTTTGCCATGATTGATAGTAAATAAACAGATGCACTTTCGGTGAACAACTGTAAACAACAGCCTGTGTCATCTCCTTCCTTTTCTCCACCTGTTTACAGGTACACTATCTTATCTTTATTACTGTGGTACCACGCTTGGGACCCGTAATAATTGGATCTGATAACTGCACAGTAAGGACGTAAACAGTATATTGGATCTGATAACTGCACAGTAAGGAAGTATATATTGGATTGATCACTTGCAATAGGCCATGGGAACAGTCAGATAGGATAGATCATATTGTGACTGGATAAGGGAAAAAGTGGATATGTGATGCAGTCTGCACACAGTTGTAAAATCCTCAGCATGGTCTGAGGCTAAAGCTGCTAGACAAAAATGAAAAGAACCAACAATACTCCTATACTTATATTACATCCCATCCATTAATTAACCACAACCCACTTAAAAACACTGCCTTTTCTTTCTAAATCACTTGGCATAAGATAGCTCTTGGCAGTTTACACCTGCCAGAGTCCTCAGATGACTGTAGAGAAGTTGCTGGTAGTAACCGCTGTGAGAACTAAGTATGGCGAAGCAGCTTTTGGCTGCCATGCGGCTCAGGTTTGGAACCAGCTTCTTTATCGTGCTAAAGGTGTTGCAGCTGTTGCCAGTTTCACATCTACGCTTAAGCACTATTACGATATGCCTTCTTTTTTAACTGACTGATTAGCCATGTTCCTTTCACTTTATTATTAATCTCTGTTTTCCTATATTGTTTCATGCGCTTGTCAGACAGTTTTATTTACATAGCATAGTTAATACACATAGTTAATTCAAAGGTATACACATATCGCACATATATATATATGCACAATACACACACACGCACGCACATTTACACATTCACATTCATAGGCCTGTGATTGGATTAAAAATGTCAGACTAAGAATGTGATGAAATTTGACAGCTTTTTGGTTTGTGACACAGCAGGCACCACTCATGAAGGCCTCCGTTTTAAGACATCGTATAAATGGCGAATGCCGACGTAGCGCGTGGTTTGGCGTGCGCGGGGGGAGCGGGAACAGAGAGGCCTTGATGTGAGGTTAGCCTCGGGGCCCGAGACGGAGGGGAAGTCGACGGGCCGTTTTTCCAGGCTGCGCCAGCACTACGAGCACACCAAAAAGGGTTCTGTCCCGAAGCTGACCGGGACCGGCCTGACTGACCCGCTCTAATTGGCCCACCTCATTAGGGCTCCTCAGACTCTAGAACAACAGCCATCGCTGTGGTCGGGCTGGTATGGGCCAAGCGGGCCTTGGAGAGGTGGGACGCACAGCGTAGGTCTTACAGTGACCGTGGCACGATGTTTTGATGGAAAATGTGTCCTGCAGGGGGAATGTGCATATTTTAAACTGTGGTTTGACGACATACATCCACTCCTTTTGTGGAGTGTCTCTCAGCATTCCACGAAGGGTCACATCCTCCAGTTAACATCCTGTCCAGGCCCTGGCGGCGGAACCCCAGTCAAACCACATTCATAAAAAATGTATTCTGAGGAGAAGGGAAAAAACCATCTCTTGAAATGAATTTTGAACCATAGCCCTGAGTTGGGCTTTGTCTGAGATGGAAAAAACAGGCCTGTGGTTACCATGCTGGGTTATTCTCCTATTTAGGCACAGCTCCGTCATTGACTTAACAGTCTTTGATGGGTGTCATATACACAGATGGAGCAATCTCCAGCATGGCCAACTCAAACAGCCCCAGACGTGCACACATACGCACTCCTATAGCACAGCGCACACACATGTGGCCAGGCAGGCACGCACATAGTGGAAAGCTAGGTGCGTCAGAGCTTTTTGTCATGATTAAACTCTGACACACATAATTGCCTTGAGTTTAAAGTTCAGCCAGGACATGTGATATATGACTGTTTTCTTATGAAAAGGATGGAACAGCATCTTGCTTCTGTTATAACTCAAATAGCATTTACTTAGCAAACACACACACACACACACACACAGGATGGGTTCATTACTTATAACGTATGACGCATCATTTTCATATCATTCTGTTCTACCTTCAGCCAGAGGAAGAGAATATAAATCATCCTCCTCAAACGTACTATATTTCTCCATCAATGCAAACTTTAATTGGCCATAATAAATGCTTTTGCTTATTTTGTGAGGCTTGTCCTCCAATTCATTATCATTCCAGCTGAAGTGGTTTTCATGATAGTGAGATTGAAGGTCGTAAATTTAAAAGAGACACTAATGTGGAACAGATGAATGCGTAACCACAGGTGATATTGGGATGGCGCCAAGACCTTACTTCCTTACAGCAAAGAAAGCAGTACACCCCCACCTCTCGCCCGACCCCCCAACACACACACACACACACACGCACACCTACACGCACATACACACGAAGAAGAAGAAGCTCTATTTTTCCACTGAAATCCAAGCAAGGCACCAAGCGGTTAAGCATATCACTGAAGATGAATGGAGCCCATCAAGCAGCAGTAATGCAACCTAGCATTTCTGTTTGTCTTTGGTGTGTCTCCTGTCCCCCACTGTGGCTTGAGATGGAGACACTACGCCTGTTTTGCCCCATAGGAGGAAAGAAAACCTTCTGCTCGAAACTCAATTTGAAAATCACTGAAACAGCACGAGGGGGCTGAAGCCTGTGTAGTCACTGACATTGCTCGCAACATAACATTGCCCTGGGTGGTGGTGCTTCATCCGTGCACTCAGACACCTGAGCTGGTGTCCCCCACCCCCTCTGCAGAGAGGTACAGTACGTACGGCAGTGTTTCTCCATGCACACGTCTCGGCTATAGTCGACTACAACATCTACGGGCATATTGGTACTTTTACCAACAGCTCTGAAAGGGTTTCTTATTTCATTTCTGTACCTGACATTTCAGTCATTGACTTTTTGGTATGTGTGAGCATAAAATTATAGGTATGTAAGTGTATTGTGAAGTAGAAGGGAACTGGTCTGCATATGGAGGACAGAGAAAAGGATAGATACTTTTAAGAACACTCAGGAGACATCCATGAGAGCGGACGAGAGCAGGAGAAGGCACCTAGGACAGGAGTCACAGCAGGGATTCAGCTTATTGAACTTCATACTGTCTATTAGGCAGTAGACGCTGTCTATTAGGCAATAAGAGGGATTCTGGCACTCACCCAGTCCTCTCCAAAGTCCCATGGCGGCGTGTGGAAAGCCATTACTGGGAGGAAGGCCACAATCTCCAGCCAGCGCGCATACAGCTCCACGTCCGCCACCAGCCCCTCCCCCAGCGAGCCTCCTGCAGCCCAGAGCAGCAGACAGTGCGTCAGGTCCGGGAAGATGAACTACATCATGCCAACATACCTTTCATATACAGCATTCCTTCACACAGAGAAGGCGATCTGGAGAAACGTGTGTGAAAATGTAGGAGCCTGTATTCACACTGCTGGCTACAAGGCGGAGCACTGCTGAACACTGTAAATGAATTCAGGAAACTGAATGCCTTAGATCTTTAAAAAGGCTCTTGTAACATATTAAACGTCTAGTCTAGTCAAACAGGCCCTGGTATATTGCACATGAAATTTGCCAAGAGAAGGTATTCAGTGCCCTGGGTAAAGGGGCATAATGCCTTTTGTACTCTGGCTCAAGAATTTAGAATATTTAGAGACACTACACCTGCCAAAAGCCAAAAATACTTAAGCTACTCCACATCTTGAAAGCATCAAAACACCAATACACAACTCTCTTCATAAATCAGTAAAATAGAGCAAACATTGCTGTTGGGGGATTACAAACAGCAAAACAGAGATACTCTACTCTCTGTCTGAATTCAAGTCATCTGGCCTCTCTAAAAATAGCTGGCCCACAATCAGCACTTCCAAAAGCTGATAAGATCATTCAAAAGAGTGTAATCCTCACTATAGAGACTCTTTGGCTGAGACTCTTTTTTCCACCATAAATGATAATGCTCTGCCCTCGTAATGATAAAACACACAAAACACAGCTGACAGGCCGTTTTGGGCTGGGGAGGACATTCTTGGCGGTTTGCTGAGGACTGGAGAGGCAATCGGTGCTTATTACCTACTGCGTCGGGAATGACAAAGTTGTATCCCAGCAGACTGTAGTGCAGCAGCGCTGGAATTATGCCCCTGATTCCCGCGTAGCTCCATTCCGACCGTAGACGCCCCATCCGGATGAAGTGTGGCCTGTGACTGGACCTGTAACGGGGTAGCAGTTTTTTAGGATTTGCATACACTGTTGACAGATTGTTTTTGTTTCCTAATGACTCGTTCAATGACACTGCATTTTCCTGTAGATTCCACAGAGGTCATCGCCAACTCCCAGCCCCCCTTTACTTTGTTCCTGACGTCACGATGGTTTTGTCCCCTATCCTCCCAGACCCCCCCACCATGTCCCTTAGGTCACTATGGTGTGGTGTCCTACCTTGTGCCTGAGGTCACTATGGTGTTGTCCCCTATCCTCCCCGCCAGCTCCACCAGCTGCTGGGCGTAGTCGTCCCCAGAGAGGGCGTGTGTGGACTGGGCCGCCTCCTCCAGCGGCCCCCCCTCACCCCCCTCCAGGATGACGTACTCCATGCTCAGGTGTGCCTGCAGGACGCTCACGCGCTCCAGGAACCAGTCCACGGCCTCCGCATTGCTGAGGTTCAGCTTCACACAGTACTTCCCCTTCCACTGCGTCAGCAAGGGCACCTGCAGCATGCGGATGGCAGGAATGATAGCACACCAGTCAATCAATAAACCCATCAAACAATCTACCTGTCAATCAATCAACCAATCAATCAATCAACCAGTCAATCAATCTACCTGTCAATCAATCAATCAACCAGTCAAGCAATCTACCTGTCAATCAATCAATCAATCAATCAGTCAACCAGTCAATCAACCAATCAATCAACCAACCAATCAATCAACCAATCAATCAAACAGTCAGCCAGTCAACCAATCAATCAGTTGTGCCGTGCGAGGAGGAGGGCCAGCTGAGCCAGTAGGCCTCGGTGCACACACACGCACACAGACATGCACACACACACACACACACACACACACTCACTCACACACACGCACACAGACATGCACACACACACACACACACACACACA
The DNA here is from genome assembly GCA_027475355.1 of Coilia nasus. Taxonomy (NCBI): domain Eukaryota; kingdom Metazoa; phylum Chordata; class Actinopteri; order Clupeiformes; family Engraulidae; genus Coilia; species Coilia nasus. The sequence goes on from CM050208.1 coordinate 1,059,521, forward strand.
CACACACATATGCACACACACACACACACACATGCACACACACACACACTCACACACACACACACACACACTCACACACACACACACACACATGCACACACACACACACACACACACACTGGTCTGGTGTGCGAGGGTCGGCTTAGCCAGTAGTTGTCGGTGCACACACACACACTCACACAGACACACACACACACACACACACACACACTCACAGACACACACACATGCACACACACACACACACAAACTCACCGGTCTGGTGTGCGAGGGTCGGCTTAGCCAGTAGTTGTCGGTGCCGTCCCGCATGGAGGTCTGGAACGGCCGCGTGTCCACGCTCAACAGAGGCGACAGCGTGACGGAAATGTTGAGAAGCTTGACGAAAGCGAGGTCCCTGCTCTGCCTCTTCGACAGGCCCCTTCTGCTGGGGGGGCCGTCATGGTCCTGTGGGGGGGGCACAAATCAGCCTCAGGGGAAGCAGGCATGTAGCAGGCATCCTGCACCAGTGGAGTATAGTGCCCTGAGAGGAAGCTAACATGTAGCAGACATCCTGCACCAGTGGAGTATAGTGCCCTGAGAGGAAGCTAACATGTAGCAGACATCCTGCACCAGTGGAGTATAGTGCCCTGAGAGGAAGCTAACATGAAGCAGGCATCCTGCACCAGTGGAGTATAGTGCCCTGAGAGGAAGCTAACATGTAGCAGACATCCTGCACCAGTGGAGTATAGTGCCCTGAGAGGAAGCTAACATGTAGCAGACATCCTGCACCAGTGGAGTATAGTGCCCTGAGAGGAAGCTAACATGTAGCAGACATCCTGCACCAGTGGAGTATAGTGCCCTGAGAGGAAGCTAACATGAAGCAGGCATCCTGCACCAGTGGAGTATAGTGCCCTGAGAGGAAGCTAACATGTAGCAGACATCCTGCACCAGTGGAGTATAGTGCCCTGAGAGGAAGCTAACATGAAGCAGACATCCCGCAGCAGTCAATGTAACACTCGGAGAATCTGAAAAAGCCTAGCAGGATTTCAGCAAGATAAAGAATTGCCTCTTTTTTTGTGAATCAGTCAAGAAAAACATTTTGTGATGAGTTCTTGTCTCTATTTAGGAATCTGTGACTGCCAAAGTTTAAAGGACAACTTCAGTGTACTCCACACTGATGGAGTGTGGAGTTTGTTCGAGCTGTTTTAATGGTTTAGAAATAGCGTAGTCGTCACGCTTCGTCTAAGGGCACCTACCACTTCCATTGTTAGCCTTCTGGGACAAACGATTAAAAATAGTTAAACTCTGAATGCAACAGGCTAAATCAATTTTGCTCCTCAGTACACATACCAACTCGGTATGATGTTAACATGCCAATTTTCATTTTACACCAAAGTTCTCCTTTAAGCAATGCTTTGTCTGAAATTAACTTTTTTTAAACAAACATACCTAAGAAAGAGGCACTACAAATGGGGTGATCTATACGATGAATTGAGATAATCCTAAGCAATACTAGACGCATTAAACAGAAGCAATAACTTAATTCCGTTCGTGACAAATGTATTTGTAATATGGAGATTATAGTAAGAGTATAGTAAGAGTATAGTAAGAGTATAGTAAGAGTATAGTAAGTAAGAAGTCATAGTTCAGTGTCGTGGTTTTTTCACTCCAAGTTGGCACTGCTGTAGTGTTTGGCTTGGACGCGTTACCTTTGGGAAGCCCAGCACAATGTCTTCCCCACTTCACCTGCGCTTCTCCACTTCACCTGTGCTTCTCCAGATTTACCTGTGCTTCTCCAGATTTACCTGTGCTTCCCCACTTCACCTGTGCTTCCCCACTTCACCTGTGCTTCCCCACTTCACCTGTGCTTCTCCACTTCACCTGTGCTTCCCCACTTCACCTGCGCTTCTCCACTTCACCTGCGCTTCCCCACTTCACCTGCGCTTCCCCACTTCACCTGTGCTTCCCCACTTCACCTGTGCTTCTCCAGATTTACCTGTGCTTCCCCACTTCACCTGTGCTTCTCCACTTCACCTGTGCTTCTCCAGATTTACCTGTGCTTCCCCACTTCACCTGTGCTTCCCCACTTCACCTCCGCTTCCCCACTTCACCTGCGCTTCTCCACTTCACCTGCGCTTCCCCACTTCACCTGCGCTTCCCCACTTCACCTGCGCTTCTCCACTTCACCTGCGCTTCCCCACTTCACCTGCGCTTCTCCACTTCACCTGCGCTTCCCCACTTCACCTGCGCTTCCCCACTTCACCTGCGCTTCCCCACTTCACCTGTGCTTCTCCAGATTTACCTGCACTTCCCCACTTTACCTGCGCTTCCCCACTTCACCTGTGCTTCTCCAGATTTACTGTATAGTTCTGCTTTGGCTAGCTCTGTACGCCTGCACAATAAAGAGAAGTCTGGTAATGAACAGAGAAATCTGGCACGCTTATTTATAAGTAACAGCCATTCGAGCCAAGTTGTTGTTCCAAAGTGCGACGTGTGTTATGTGCACTAATATGGAAACTAGAGAGGAAAGTGGCAGCATGACAGACAATATGACTTGTAAAACTAAATAAATAAATAAGTATCTATGACTTGTAAAACTAAATAAATACATAAATATTACAAGACATTCAGGCCCTATTCACACGTCAGTAGAGTGTGTCTTGAATAAATCTGACTGCAAGTGGTCAGCCAACACACACTTTGTTCACACCAGTGTGCTAATATGTGTCTCAGCTGATCAGTCAGATTTATGTTCAGACTGCGGCCTTTCTTGTTCCCACGCTACAGTGTACAATTCTAGTGGCCTATTACGTCTTGGGCAAAAAGGTCTCGCCACCTCAGCCAGTCTGGTTTAGGTCTGTATTCAGCATATTGCCTTTTTATCAGAGGGGAGGTATAATGCTGAAGCCGTGTCCTTCAAAAATATTTGTCAGGTATTCCCACAAATATATTTAGGATACCGTTATTTGATGGCCTACAGACATATTCAGGCAGACACACAAACACACAGACACACACACATATACACACACACGTTGTTATAACTGTAGCAAATGTGTAATCAGTGCATAGAATCAGTGCAAATGTGTAATCAGTGCATAGAAAATAAACACACCAAATAGGGAAATTTGATACCCATACAGTTAGTCATTCACAAATCACTACTCTCCTTGCCTTGCCAAAGTGCACAAGCCTGGAGACGAAGCCAGGCACTGTGTCCCTGCCAGTGTGTGTGTGTGTGTGTGTGTGTGTGTGTGTGTGTGTGTGTGTCTTTATACAGTGCGCCCGCTGCCACTGATCTTTCTCACGGAGCCAAGCAGCGGAGGGGGGGGGGGGAACGTAATACCTGAGCTGTGACGAGCGGCGCGTTTGGAAAAACAGCCTGTGAACTCCTGACTTGTCTCCCCGTGGTGCTGCGGGGTCAGACCCTCACGCCGGGCTCCCGTCTAACTCAGGTGGCCCACGATGCACTACAGCCCTCTACATCTATAAACACTACAGCCCTCTACATCTATACCCACTACAGCCCTCTACATCTATAAACACTACAGCCCTCTACATCTATAAACACTGCAGCCCTCTACATCTATACCCACTACAGCCCTCTACATCTATACCCACTACAGCCCTCTACATCTATACCCACTACAGCCCTCTACATCTATAAACACTGCAGCCCTCTACATCTATAAACACTGCAGCCCTCTACATCTATAAACACTGCAGCCCTCTACATCTATAAACACTGCAGCCCTCTACATCTATAAACACTACAGCCCTCTACATCTATAAACACTACAGCCCTCTACATCTATAAACACTACAGCCCTCTACATCTATAAACACTACAGCCCTCTACATCTATACCCACTACAGCCCTCTACATCTATACCCACTACAGCCCTCCACATCTATACCCACTACAGCCCTCTACATCTATAAACACTACAGCCCTCTACATTTATAAACACTACAGCTCTCTACATCTATAAACACTACAGCCCTCTACATCTATAAACACTACAGCCCTCTACATCTATAAACACTACAGCCCTCTACATCTATAAACACTACAGCCCTCTACATCTATAAACACTACAGCCCTCTACATCTATAAACACTACAGCCCACTCTCATTAATACCCACTACAGCCCTCTACATCTATACCCACTACAGCCCTCTACATCTATAAACACTACAGCCCTCTACATCTATAAACACTACAGCCCTCTACATCTATACCCACTACAGCCCTCTACATCTACAAACACTACAGCCCACTCTCATTAATACCCACTGCAGCCTTTCATGTCTATACCCACTGCAGCCCACTGTCATTAATACCCACTGCAGCCCTCTACATCTATACCCACTACAGCCCTCTACATCTATAAACACTACAGCCCACTCTCATTAATACCCACTACAGCCCTTCACATCTATACCCACTGCAGCCCTTCATGTCTATAAACACTACAGCCCTCTACATCTATACCCACTGCAGCCCTCTACATCTATAAACACTGCAGCCCTTCACATCTATAAACACTGCAGCCCTCTACATCTATAAACACTGCAGCCCTCTACATCTATACCCACTACAGCCCTCTACATCTATACCCACTACAGCCCTCTACATCTATACCCACTACAGCTCTCTACATCTATAAACACTACAGCCCACTCTCATTAATACCCACTACAGCCCTTCACATCTATACCCACTGCAGCCCTTCATGTCTATAAACACTACAGCCCTCTACATCTATAAACACTGCAGCCCTCTACATCTATACCCACTGCAGCCCTCTACATCTATAAACACTGCAGCCCTCTACATCTATAAACACTGCAGCCCTCTACATCTATAAACACTGCAGCCCTCTACATCTATACCCACTACAGCCCTCCACATCTATACCCACTACAGCCCTCTACATCTATACCCACTACAGCCCTCTACATCTATAAACACTACAGCCCTCCACATCTATAAACACTGCAGCCCTCTACATCTATAAACACTGCAGCCCTTCACATCTATAAACACTGCAGCCCTTCACATCTATAAACACCGCAGCCCTTCATGTCTTGTACCCACTGCTCACGCTGTAACCAGGCCCACGTATGATCCCTGCATGTATTTCACTACGTCTTTGTACAATTCTTTCTCCCTCTTTCCTCTCTTCTTTGCCCAACAGGAGGATTACGTTACGTAATAAGTAATTAATGGAGTCATTCCTCCTCTGTCCCTACTACAAACACAAGACCAAACTTCACCATTCTGGATCACAGTCTGCATGAAAGCTCAATGCTCTGCCAGTGTTTTTGTGTTTAGGAAATACAGCCTAGGAAATACTACCTTTCAGTAAAACCCACAGAAGCATTAGAAGACTTGAAAAATATTGTAAATATCGTAAAATTGTAATTGTAAAATATACTAATGCTATACTAATTGATGTATTCTTTAAATACATTAGTGTAGAGTTTAGAGTCCAGACCACCAAATACAGTAATTACATGCAAGCAACACTAGCAGAGGAGAGCTGGGGAAAACAGTCACCACAGCATGGGCTGCTCACTTCTGCACTAATCCGCATCTTACCGATTGAACCTTTGCAAAACCTAGTCATGCCACAGAGATTAGGATTATTCTGCTGGACAGAACAGCCTGTGCCTGAATCTGTCTGTGTGTTTTTGTCTGTGTATACAAAGTGTGTCCAGTGTGTGAGTGTGCTTGTATGGTTGGCTGAGGTCTTGTGTGTGTGTGTGTGTGTGTGTGTGTGTATCTGCATGGAGTGTGTGTGTGTCTGTATGGAGTGTGTGTGTGTGTGTGTGTGTGTATCTGCATGGAGTGTGTGTGTCTGTGTGTCTGTGTGTGTGTCTGTATGGTGTGTGTGTGTGTGTGTGTTTATCTGTATGGAGTGCGTGTGTGTGTATGTGTGTGTATCTGTATGAAGTTTGTGTGTCTGTGTGTGTGTGTGTGTGTGTGTGTTTATCTGTATGGAGTGCGTGTGTGTGTGTGTGTATGTGTGTGTATCTGTATGAAGTTCGTGTGTCTGTCTGTGTGTGTGTGTGTGTGTGTGTGTGTGTGTGTCTGTATGGAGTGTGTGTGTGTGTGTGTTTGTGTCTGTGTATGTGTGTCTGTGTGTGTGTCTGTATGGAGTGTGTGTGTGTGTGTTTGTGTCTGTATGGAGTATGTGTGTGTGGGTGTGTGTGTGTGTATGAAGTATGTGTGTGTGTGAAGTATGTGTGTGTGTGTGTGTTTGTGTGTGTGTGTGTGTAGTTATCTGACATGTTAGCCTATGTCTATGTGGCTGTGCCAGACAGACAGACAGAAAGAGGGAGACAGACAGAGAGAGAAAGAATGAAAGAAAGAGAGAGGGAGCGAGAGAAAGAGAGAGAAAGACAGAGAGACACACACACCCCATAGCCTAGGCCCACCTCCCAGGGGCCCTTCTCTCTGCCCAGAGGCCCCAGGGCTGTAGGGGTGTAGCTGATGCTCCTTCCTCTGTGTGTAGTGTGTGTGTGTGTAGTGTGTGTGTGTGTGTAGCTGATGCTCCTTCCTCTGTGTGCTTGTAGTGTGTGTGTAGTGTGTGTGTAGTGTGTGTGTGTGTGTGTAGTGTGTGTGTGTGTGTGTGTGTGTGTAGCTGATGCTCCTTCCTCTGTGTGGGGTGTAGTGTGTGTGTAGTGTGTGTGTAGTGTGTGTGTGTGTGTGTAACTGAGAGCCCTTCCTCTGTGTGGCAAGGCAAGGCAAGGCAAGTTTATTTGTATAGCGCATTTCATACACAACGGCAATTCAATGTGCTTCACAAAAATAAAAGCAAAGGACAATATATAAAGGCATAAAAGGATAAAGATAAAGTAAGTGTAAAAGCATAAAAGATATAAAAGCATAAAAAAACACACAAAATAAAAATAAATTTAGGAAAAATCATTACCAGAAAGCATCTGAAAACAGTTTGGTCTTAAGTCTAGACTTGAAACTGCTAACAGTAGGAGCATTTTAATGTCTTCTGGAAGTCGGTTCCAGAGCTTTACAGCATAGCAGCTGAAAGCTGCTTCACCACATTTTGTTCTAACAGCAGGTTCTACCAACAAATTTTATATAGTGATCTCAGAGACCTAGTTGGTGCGTATAACGGAAACATATCCAATAGGTAATTGGGTCCCATCCCATTTAGTGATTTAAACACAAGAAGCAATGCCTTAAAGTCAATTCTATAACTTACTGGGAGCCAGTGCAGGGACCTTAAAACTGGAGTAATGTGGTCAGATCTTTTTGTTCTTGTGAGAACCCTTGCTGCTGCATTTTGGATCAGTTGAAGCTGTTTGATGGTCTTTTTAGGAAGGCCTGTGAAAAGGCCATTACAGTAATCAACCCTACTGGAAATAAAGGCATGTACAAGTTTTTCTAGATGTTGTTTTGACATAAGACCTCTGAGTTTGGCAATGTTTTTTAGGTGATAGAATGCAGATTTAGTGATTGCTTTCATGTGACTGTTGAATGTTAGTTCACTGTCAATAAAGACAACAAGATTTTTAACAGTATCGTTTGCTTTAAGCCCCTTAGTCTCAAGAGCAGTAGTGATCCTACGTCTGTCTTCCTTTTTCCCAAATACAATTACTTCAGTTTTATCTGCGTTCAGCTGAAGAAAATTGTGTGACATCCAGTTGTTGATTTGATCGATACACCGAGAGACTCAAGGGGGGTATAGTCATTGGGTGACAGAGCTAAGTAAACTTGGGTGTCGTCAGCATAACTGTGGTAATTGACTGAGTTGTTTTTGATGATTTGCCCAAGCGGAAGCATATAAAGGTTGAATAGTAATGGTCCAAGGATTGACCCCTGTGGGACACCACAGGTGAAGGACATAGATGCTGAGGTACAGTTTCCAATAGCAACAAAAAAGTATGATTTTAACCAATTGATAACTGTACCAGTGAATCCAACCCAATGTTCCAGTCGATGTAGTAGTATGCAGTGATCAACAGTGTCAAAGGCTGCACTAAGGTCCAGTAACACCAAGACTGATGTTTTGCCAACATCAGAATTAAGACGTATATCATCTATGACCTTAATAAGAGCTGTTTCAGTGCTATGATTGGCACGGATTGGCACGTGTGGGGTGTAGTGTGTGTGTAGTGTGTGTGTAGTGTGTGTAGTGTGTGTGTAGCTGATGCTCCTTCCTCTGTGTGGGGTGTGTGTGTGTGCAGTGTGTGTGTGGTAGCCGATAGCTGTTCCTCTGTGTGGGGTGTGTGTGTGTGCAGTGTGTGTGTGGTAGCCGATAGCTGTTCCTCTGTGTGGGGTGTGTGTGTGTGTAGTGTGTGTGGCAGCTGGTAGCCTGCGGTAGGACAGGTGTGGGGTTGGGTTGTGTGGGGAGGGCAGCTGGTAGCCTGCGGTAGGACAGGTGTGGGGGGTAGGGGAGGGCAGCTGATAGCCTGCGGTAGGACAGGTGTGGGGTGTAGGGGAGGGCAGCTGATAGCCTGCGGTAGGACAGGTGTGGGGGGTAGGGGAGGGCAGCTGATAGCCTGCGGTAGGACAGGTGTGGGGGGTAGGGGAGGGCAGCTGATGGCTTCTAGCAGGACAGGTGTGGGGTGTGACAGATTAATCAGCTCCAAGAGCAGCCACACTGAAGGTCACAATCGCACTCTCTCTCTCTCTGTCTCTCTCTCTCTCTCTCTCTCTCTGTCTTTCTCAACTCTCTCTCTGTCTCTCTCTCACACACACCATCTTTCAGACACACAAACCATCTTTCAAACAAACTGCTGTTACAGAGGAGTAAAATTTCACTCCACTTACACAGGCAGATTAGTTTGGGAAGACTCTTGCTCACTCACAGTGACACATAACCAGCTTATGTGTGTGTATGCACACACACGCATACACACACACACACGCACACACACACGCGGACGCACACACACACACACACACATACGTCTTAGGTTGTGTGAGTCCACTGACCCTCTGTGATCTCTGATATGATTACATGAAACTCAAAACTCTCTTGCCACTCTTTCCCCCTCTTTCTCCCTTTCTACCTCTTTCTTTCTCTCTCTCTATTACACACACACACTCACACACGGTAGCACACAGGCACACACACACTCACACACGCTAGCACACAGGCACACACACACTGACACACACTCACACACACTAGCACACAGGCACACACACACTGACACACAGACACACACTCACACACACTAGCACACAGGCACACACACAGACACACACTCACACACACTAGCACACAGGCACACACACACTGACACACACACACACATACTAGCACACAGGCACACACACGCTGACACACAGACACACACACACACACACATTCACGCTGACACAAAGACACACACACACACATACACACAGGCACATACACACACACTGGCACACAGGCACACACACGCACACACTGACACACACAGACACACACACACACTGGCACACACACGCTCCTTCTCACTTTCAGTAAGCAGCTTGTGATAAAGGGAGCAGCACCCACCATGTTGGCGAGGAAGGAGGTGGAATGTTCGTTGAGGACGATGACCCCCTCCCCCAGGTGGTGCCTCCTCAGCCGATTGGAGAAGGTCCGCAGCTCCCGCTCCACCGACAGCCCCGAGTCCTCATGGGGCAGAAACTTCCAGAAGGTTTGCCTGGACAGACAGCGTTTGTGGGAGGGAGGAAGGGAGGGAGGGAGGGAAGGCAAGACAGACAGAGAGACACAAAAGCGGGGTTCCCATTACCGGGCCAAACCCGAGCCGACACGGGTGTACCGGTGCTAAGTGGTTTCACACCTTCAGGGGGAGGTGCTAACACGGGCCTACAGGGGCTGTCCTGGGTGCTAGTAGCCCGCGATTTCTGGCCCAACTAAAACGATGGTCCTACAGGGGCTAAAGGGGGTCTAGAGGCGGTGTCAAGGTCGGGGCGGCGTCAACATTTGGAAGCAAAATAAAGCGAAGATGGCATGAGTATTATCTGCACCTGTATCACCGTTGTTACTGAAGAATATGAAAAAGATGGATCACCAGTTCTGGTCAGCTGAACATATCCGTGCTCTCTCCGTGGTCTGGGCAGAAGACGACATGAATAAAAAAAAACGACGAGGTTTGCAGAAACGAGGAAGTTGGACATTCAGCAACAACAGCCCGGCAAATTCGCGAGAAGCATAAAAAACTACGGATATAAAGACATGGTATAACAAACCAACCCCCCCCACATAAAATAAATCTGAATTGCTTTTACTCAAGCGAGCTTAATCCTACATTCTCTGTATGTCTCGTGGCTGGTGGTGAATGCTTGGCTGGTAACATTTCAATTGCCCACCGTGATGCGGTGGATTAAATGACTCCTTGTCAAATTAATTGGAGGAAACAAATGACTAGGCCTATAACATTGCCTTGTGTCATTTTAGGCTACTTTTTAAATGCAGCTTCGCAGTGCTGAAGTGTGCAGCTGCCGACATAAGATCCCAACTTGCCAGTGTCTCTCCTATGCCTTGTGCATGGTAACGTGGTTCTCCGCGGTGACTTAAACGTGTGTGTCAAGCCAATAGGTCAAAATCACTTGTTTTTCTATTAAATTGATATATATTTGCCATTTCCGACCGTTTGGGCTGACGGTAGTGGTACCGTTGGTTTAAAACAAGACTTTTCTTCCTTTAGCAACCGTTGCCATCAGTAAACAAAAGTAGACTCTCTAATAGTCTACAATAGCCTATAGATGACCTATCTCATATTTGGCTGATAAAAATTGCAAGTTGTTGATCTAATTAGTATTAAAATTAACTGTTTCGGTCATTGTTATACCTTAAAGTAGCAGTAAATTGTGTAATTTGGCTACGTTTTGTTGGCAGCACTGTGTGGAAGTATCCGAATGTGAGACGCATTCCCTAAGCATTTGACGCTCCGTGGCCGTCGGTCTTGTTCCATTAAAACATGGAAGAAACAAAGGACTAGGCCTATAACATTGCCTTGTGTCATTTTAGGCTACTTTTTAATGCAGTTTTGCAGTGCTGAAGTGTGTGGCTGCCGATATAAAATCCAAACTTGCCAGTGTCTCTTCTTTAGGCTATGCCTTCATGCATGGTACCTGGTTAATTTTTCGCGGTGACACAGTTAACTGTTCTAAACGTGTGTGTCAAGCCAATAGGTCAAAATCACTCGTTTTTCTATTAAATTGATATATAGGCCTATTTTCCATTTCCGACCGTTTAGGCTGGCGGTGGTGGTACCGTTGGTTTAAAACAAGACTTTCTTCCTTTAGCAACCGTTGCCATCGGTAAACAAAAGTAATGCAATATAGATGACCTAGCTCATATTTGGCTGATAAAAATTGCAAGTTGTTGATCTAATTAGTATTAAAATTAACTGTTTCGGTCATTGTTATACCTTAAAGTAGCAGTAAATTGTGTCATTTGGCTGTTTTGTTGGCAGCATTGTGGAAATATCCGAATGTGAGACGCATTCCCTAACAAGCATTTGACGCTCCGTGGCCGTCGGTCTTGTTCCATTAAAACATAGGGACGGTGTATTTTTGCTTTATAGCCGATAGTAATATATAGAAATATATTTGAACATGAACAACAAGGAGGACGATCTGCGCCAGCAGAGGTTCCATGGCGTCTATTATCCTCCAAAGAAGTATTTTCAGTCAGAGATATCGGCAGTAGTTATAATCGTCTTCTATCTTCTACTGATGCTACTGAATTGCCCGCCTATCCTGCTTGAAAATGGGTTGTATCAGTGACGTTTTCGCAAACGAGGGCGTAACCCATTGGGTCTAGTAGCCAGGGAGTGGGAACACAACAGCTCTCAGGTCATGGGGCTAGTGCCCTGGGTCTACAAGCACCGAGGGTGGCCCCTAAAGGCCCGGGCCGGCACCGGCCCCGGAATGGGAATGCGGCTAAAGAGAGCCAGAGAGAGAGAGAAGCCAAACGCATTTCATTCACTACTTGCTTGACACTTGTTTGGCTTTTTGCCTTTAATCAGAGGGAAGTGGAGAGAAAACACAAAGTAAGTGGGGCAGAGAGATGGGGTGGCATTACCTGGAACCATCTGGACTTACTCACTTATGACCTTAATTAAACCTGACCCCTACCCCTAACCCCAACCAGACACAGAGTTTCAGCAGATAGTTTGTTAATATTCCCCCAGCGTCCGGTCCAGTGTGTAGCCCCGTTCTCACCGTAAGATGCCCAGGTCAGGCAGCTCTCGGCTGGGCAGGCTCAGCTGCGGCGCCACCTCCTGGTGGAGGTCTCGGAGGTTGTCTCCCACACACACGGTGTACTGCAGCGGCGGCCTGTCCAGGCTGGAGCCGCTCTGCAGGCAGAACTGCTCGCCGCTCTCCACTCCCACCAGCAGGGGGCCCTGCGGAGCAACCAACACTGCCACACCTACCACACACACACACACACACACACACGGACATACACACACACACAGATATATAAAGATATACCCACAATAATGCAATGTCTGTTGCTGGCCAGTGTATCAGTACAGAGTAAAAACTGACTGGCGATTGTAAATTCAGTAAAGGAATACAACAGTGTTCATATTTATGTAAATAAAATGACACCCTCCACTCAAGCTAACAACGGCAAACATATATGTTCTATGTGTATCTATGAGTGTATATGTGTACATATATGTTGTATGTATATCTATATGAGTGTATATGCGTACATATATGTTGTATGTATATCTATGAGTGTATATGTGTACATATATGTTGTATGTATATGTATATGAGTGTATATGTGTACATATATGTTGTATGTATATGTATATGAGTGTATATGTGTACATATATGTTGTATGTATATCTATGAGTGTATATGTGTACATATATGTTGTATGTATATCTATGAGTGTATATGTGTACACATATGTTGTATGTATATCTATATGAGTGTATAGTATGTATATCTATATGAGTGTATATGTGTACATATATGTTGTATGTATATCTATGAGTGTATATGTGTACATGTATGTTGTATGTATATCTATGAGTGTATATGTAATTAAAAGCTGACTGGGTGGTGACGTGCTTGATGTCAGCATGATGAGGTGCACAGCACATGGTCAGTGTTCCCCAGCTCACACACACACCAACGCACACCAGCACACACACCAACACACACACACACCAACACACATACCAGCTCACACACACACCAACGCACACACACACCAACACACACACAAGCGCACACCAGCACACACAAACCAAAACACACACACCAACACACATACCAGCTCACACACACACCAACACACACAACAGCTCACACACACACACACACACACCTCTCTCTGTCTGTAGGGGTTCGGGAGGACTTATAGAGGACCAGCATGTATTAGTAGCCCTCTGCCTTATAGAGGACCAGCATGTATTAGCCCTCGGTCTTATACGCCTTTTTCACCTGTGACGCCATCTTTAATTCGAGACAGCGCTTGGGTGGGTAACGGCAACGTTCTGCACACTTCAGCACACTTCAGCACTGCGAAACTGCATTAAAAAGTTGCCTAAAATGACACAAGGCAATGTTATAGGCCTAGTCATTTGTTTCTTGCATGTTTTAATGGAACAAGACCGACGGCCACGGAGCATCAAATGCTTGTAGGGAATGCGTCTCACATTCGGATATTTCCACAGTGCTGCCAACAAAACGTAGCCAAATGACACAATTTACTGCTACTTTAAGGTATAACAATGACCGAAACAGTTAATTTTAATACTAATTAGATCAACAACTTGCAATGTTTATCAGCCAAATATGAGCTAGGTCATATTGCATTACTTTTGTTTAGCCTAGCTACTGATGGCAACGTTGCTAAAGGAAGAAACGTCTTGTTTTAACCAACAGTACCACTACAGTCAGCCCAAACGGTCGGAAATGGAAAATATATATGAATTTAATAGAAAAACAAGTGATTTTGACCTATTGGCTTGACACACACGTTTAGAACAGTTAACTGCGAAGTCACCGCGGAGAACCATGTTAGCACGTTAGGAGAGACACTGGCAAGTTGGGATTTTATGTCGGCAGCTGCACACTTCAGCACTGCGAAACTGCATTAAAAAGTAGCCTAAAATGACACAAGGCAATGTTATAGGCCTAAGCCTAGTCATTTGTTTCTTCCAATTAATTTGACAAGGAGTCATTTAATCCACCGCATTACGGTGGGCAATTGAAATGTTACCAGCCAAGCATTCACCACCAGCCACGAGACATACAGAGAATGTAGGATTAAGCTCGCTTGAGTAAAAGCAATTCAGATTTATTTTATGTGGGGAAGGGGGATTGGTTTGTTATACCATGTCTTTATATAGGCCTACCATGGAGATTTTCGGTCCACGACATCTTTCATTCATAGATATGATCAGCTGATAGTTGTTTATGGTTGCCATAGAACGTTGGTTACCCACCCAAGCACCGTTTAGAATGCAAGATGGCGTCGCAGGTGAAAAAGGCGAATAGAGGACCAGCATGTATTAGTAGCCCTCGGTCTTATAGAGGACCAGCATGTATTAGCCCTCTGCCTTATAGAGGACCAGCATGTATTAGCCCTCTGCCTTATAGAGGACCAGCATGTATTAGTATCCCTCGGTCTTATAGAGGACCAGCATGTATTAGCCCTCGGTCTTATAGAGGACCAGCATGTATTAGTAGCCCTCTGCCTTATAGAGGACCAGCATGTATTAGCCCACGGTCTTATAGAGGACCAGCATGTATTAGCCCTCGGTCTTATAGAGGACCAGCATGTATTAGCCCTCGGTCTTATAGAGGACCAGCATGTATTAGCCCTCGGTCTTATAGAGGACCAGCATGTATTAGCCCTCGGTCTTATAGAGGACCAGCATGTATTAGTAGCCCTCGGTCTTATAGAGGACCAGCATGTATTAGCCCTCTGTCTTATAGAGGACCAGCATGTATTAGCCCTCGGTCTTAGCCCTCTCCTTAGGTGTGTTCTGTCTGGGTGGAGGCAGCATCCGTACAGGCAACAGCAACTATTCATACATCATCTCACTCACTCAGTCCCTCAATCACTCAGTCCCTCACTCAGTCACTCACTTACTAACTCACTCAGTCACTCACTCACTTACTCACTCAGTCACTCACAAACTCACTCAGTCACTCACTCACAACCTCAGTCACAAACTCACTCAGTCACTCACAAACTCACTCACTCACTGACCAATATGTCATACAAACAAGCCTTCAGCCGACTGCAAAAGAACTATACCGCTACGTTACGCTTTCAGTCTCACATGCTTTTAAATGCCCCCGACACGGATGTGACCTTCATTAGTCTCATGACTCAAAGCACATAAACAAGGGGACAATTTCAGTGCCAAGGGACATTTTATTGTTATATCAAACCAAAATGCAACCGCAGAGATCTATTTAAACAACATATATCTAAGAACACAGAGAAGTCTATTGCAATCTGTCACAGCAAAGGAAAGACTACTCTGAGAAACCCACATCAGATGAAACTCTTTTAAAGTGTCATTTACAAAAGGCTTAGATTTCAAATCTCCGTAGGCCTGTATGTAGGGCACGGCCATAAATAATCCTGCCGGGTTAAGCGCTCCTGCAAGGACAATGGAGCAATCTTAGAAAACGGGGGGATCTTAAGAAATGGAGCAATCTTAGAAAACGGGGGGATCTTAAGAAATGGGGGATCTTAAGAAATGGGGGGATCTTAAGAAATGGGGGGATCTTAAGAAATGGAGGGATCTTAAGAAATGGGGGGATCTTAAGAAATGGAGGGATCTTAAGAAATGGAGGGATCTTAGCTCGCATGAGACTAATAGGGGTAGAGAAGAGACAACGTCCAAATGCTGCTTCTGCATCACAGTCAACAAGGGGAAGATTTGCTAATACCTGCAAATGTGTGTGTGTGTGTGTGTGTCACTGCTGAAGAATCTGCAGTTTTGTGTGTAAGGGGTTGGGGGTGAATGTCTGTGTGTCCATGCGTGTACACAGGAGTGAGTGAATTGTGCGTGTGCATTTGTAAATGTTTAATAGTGCGTGTGTGTTTGTGTGTTCCCTTCCAACCCCCCTCTCTGTATGTGTGTGTGTGTGTGTGTGTGTGTGTGTGTGTGTGTGTGTTTGTGTGTGTGTGTGTGTTTGTGTGTGTGTGTGTTCCCTTCCAACCCCCCTCTCTGTATGTGTTTGTGTGTGTGTGTGTGTGTGTGTGTGTGTGTGTGTGTGTGTTTGTGTGTGTGTGTGTGTGTGTGTTTGTGTGTGTGTTTGTGTGTGTGTGTGTGTGTGTGTGTGTTTGTGTGTTTGTGTGTGTGTATGTTAGTCTGTGTGTGTGTGTGTGTTTGTGTGTGTGTGTGTGTTCGTGTGTGTGTGTGTGTTTGTTGGTTTGTGTGTTCCCTTCCAACCCCCCCTCCCTGTATGTGTTTGTGTGTGTGTGTGTGTGTGTGTGTGTGTGTTTGTGTGTGTGTGTGTGTGAGTGTGTGTGTGCGTGTGTGCGTGTGTGTTTGTGTGTTCCCTTCCAACCCCTCTCCCTGTGTGTGTGTGTGTGTGTGTGTGTGTGTGTGTGGGTGTGTGTGTGTGTGCGTGTGTGTGTGTGCGTGTGTTTGTGTGTGTGTGTGTGTGTGTGTGTGTGTGTGTTTGTGTGTGTGGGTGTGTGTGTGTCTGTGTGTGGGTGTGTGTGTGTTTGCGTGTGTGTGTGTATGTGGGGCAAAGCCTTGCCTCTGTTTTGCATGTATGGGGTCCCCATGTCCGTGTGAAAAGATGAGATTATGTGAGGCAGATAATGGTGTCCGCAGATGGAGCTGCCCTCCCAAGAATTCCTCCCCCCTCTCAGGTTTCCCTGCCATGCCAAAGAACCCCCTCCCACCCCCACCCCCGCCCCCAGCCTGTTATGCTCCCCCCCTACACACACACACACACACACACACACACACACACACACACACACACACACCACCCCCGCCCCCAGCCTGTTATGCTCCCCCCCTACACACACACACACACACACACACACACACCACCCCCACCCCCAGCCTGTTATGCTCCCCCCCTACACACACACACACACACACACACACACACCACCCCCACCCCCAGCCTGTTATGCTCCCCCCCTACACACACACACACACACACACACACACACACACACACACACACACACACACACACACACCACCCCCAGCCTGTTATGCTCCCCCCCTACACACACACACACACACACACACACACACACACACACACACACCACCCCCAGCCTGTTATGCCCCCCCCCCTACACACACACACACACACACACACACACTTCATCTTCATCTCTGCATCCCCTCATCTTCATCTCTCGTTCCCCTCTCATCTTCATCACCTCCTCTATCCCTCGTTCCCCTCTCATCTTCATCACCTCCTCTATCCCTCGTTCCCCTCTCATCTTCATCACCTCCTCTATCCCTCGTTCCCCTCTCATCTTCATCACCTCCTCTATCCCTCGTTCCCCTCTCATCTTCATCTCTCAGCCAACACCTCTTCTAGCTAAGGGCATGGGGGTGCTGTACAGGCTTTACACTGAACAGACAACCGATCCAACATCTAACATGATGCCACAAACATCTGTGTCTGTACTGCTCAGTCCACAAAATATCATGGTAGGTTTCTTTAGTCATGTACAAAGCGAAAGTGAAAGGAAATATGGCTTCTTCGAATTGTGTTGATTTTTCCTTTTAAAGAGATCTTCTATTAAGCTGATGTGGGTCTTTTTCTACTAAAAGGGGCTTTAAAAGAAACAACTCAAAGTTCAGTGAGATTTGCGTTTATCTCATACGTCTTAAAGTAAACTCCCATGGAACAATCTCCAGTGAAGCCTGATAGAGGTCCTAAGATATTGGTGTGTAGATACTGATAATGGCCCTACACCAGGGGTGCTCACTAATTTTTGGCTCGCGAGCTACTTTTAAAACGGCCATGTCGCCGCGATCTACTGAGGATGATGACGATGAAGATGACGACGATGATGAAGATGATGATAAATCAAATTTTAAATGTACCTTTATGCAGTTTGTTTATTGATATAAATGTTGCATTACATATGCAGCATAGTAAAATATATGCATCCATGCATAAACGGTCATGCATGCACAACTTTAATACAACTGTATTATGATATAACGAACGTTTCCAGCACAATTATAATACATTTGTATTACTTTCCAATGAACCTTTAGAGCACAACTGTAATACATGTGTATCTATTGCCAGGACTTAATTAATCTGATGATGACCTGCACTGGAGGCAGGCAAAGCAAAGTCCTGAAATCGTTTGTCAAAGTCCGACTGAACATGTTGTATGTGCTCAGTGTAGCGCGCAATGTCAGTTTGGGCACACGCCCTCCCTTGTTTATCCAGCTCCGACGCGAGGTTTCTGAAGTTTCCCAAATCACGGCGCTGTAACTTTGCGGACAGTGATGTCATTTTTAGTCTGAATCTGTTAACTGAGCTGATCATGTCGACCACGTTTTTGTTTTTGCCTAGCAGCTCCAAATTAAGTTCGTTCAGCATGTTAGTGAAATCTGTCAAAAACGCCAAGTCTAGCAGCCACTGGTTGTCAGTAAGTTGCTTGTGTTCCGCATGTTTAGTGACACAAAGAAACTCCTCAATCTTGGGACAGAGCTCTCGAAATCGCTGCAAGAATTCCCCCTACTAAGCCTTTCTCTGTCTCTGTTCGCTTTTCGTCGGGAAGTCACTGTCATAGCTTTTATGAACGATAGTGTCTCTATCATGTCGATAGTGCCTCTCCACATTTCCTTTCTTCGGGATAGCAATGGCAGCTCGACAGATAAGACAAACGCATTTGGAAAACGGCAGGGTGAAAAAAAACTCCTCCTCCCATTCCCAATGGAAATGGTATGTTTTCTGTTTCTTACTTGCTCCGGCTGCCAGACTCATTTTTCTATATCTTCTTTAGTCGACTAGGTGATGCCTGGAACATAGATAACTCCTCTGTCGTAAACCCAATGTTGGGACGCAGATTTAAACAGGGTCTGTTGATAGTGATGCTAATCGGGCAGGGCAGGACTTACACCTGCTAATGGGGGTATGATGGCCCACTGCCGGGGTGAGGTGTTGATTGCCCATCGTAATTTCCCGCTTCCCCCGCCTATGGGCTAGGTACAAGTTAGAGCACTAGCTAGGACTCATTTTTGTTGAAGTTTTTTAGTAGCCATTGTAGTTGTTATGGTAACCTAACAAAAAGTTGGAGACAACACGCGATCTACCGCCAATGCCTTAGCGATCCCCAGCCTTACACACGCAGGTTCCCACAGCCTTACACACGCAGGTTCCCACAGCCTTACACACACAGGTTCCCCCAGGTTCCCCAGCCTTATACACGCAGGTTCCCACAGGTTCCCCAGCCTTACACACATAGGTTCCCCCAGCCTTACACACGCAGGTTCACACAGGTTCCCACAGCCTTACACACGCAGGTTCCCCCAGCCTTACACACGCAGGTTCCCCAAGCCTTACACACACAGGTTCCCCAGCCTTACACACGCAGGTTCCCACAGGTTCCCCCAGCCTTACACACACAGGTTCCCCAGCCTTACACACGCAGGCTCCCCCAGCCTTACACACGCAGGCTCCCCCAGGTTCCCCAGCCTTACACACGCAGGTTCCCCAGCCTTACACACGCAGGTTCCCACAGGTTCCCCAGCCTTACACACGCAGGTTCCCCAGCCTTACACACGCAGGTTCCCACAGGTTCCCCAGCCTTACACACGCATGCTTACATTAAGACGGGCAAAACTTTTCCAGCAGCCAGGAGGACGACTGCGAGAGACACAGGAGTGGAAAAAGAAATGCCTCAGAATGCGTGCATGAGATGGCGCGCAGACTGGCGCACGCTTCTATTTTTGGCTATCGAAATGGCGGCGCGTCCAAGAGACTTGCTGAGAAAGGAGAAAAAAGAGGGAAGTTGGACCTAGCAGCAGCAGCACTTAAAAACGCTTCAGAGGCCCCATGCGAGGTGCATGTAGCACACAGGAATTCTACAGAGGAGGGAATCAATAACTGTCATTTGGTGAAATTTAAGAGAGTTTTAGGGCCTGAGTTATGGCCATGCTGGGTTCCCTGGGAGTTTAAGGGGTGGCGGGTGGAGGTGGGGCAGACAGTGGGCCGAAGCGAGGGGAAAAGGTGGAGGTATTGGGGGGGGGCGGTGGTGGAATGGTCTGCCTCCTTATTTTTAGAACAATTCCCCCTCAGGAAATATTGCCAACTTTCCTGAAATATTTTCCACAAGCTCTTTACAGAAAATATGAATAGCTAATGGTATCTCCTCTCTCTCTCTCTTGCCCCCAAAAAAGACGTGAGTGACTTAAATAAGGAAAATGTGAATATTTGGTAAATGTCTACTTCTACAATTTCACTGTTATTTACGCAAAGGCTTCTGAAAAGAAACATCAAAGTCAGAGCAAGCAGGCTCCTGGCATTTCTGTTTCTGAGGAGCTCTATTGTTCCCGGAGGTCAAAGGTCACACAGGCCACCCTCAGGACACCATGAAATGACTCTGAGAACACTGCGGCTTTCTCTGGCTTCAGGGACACTGCACTGTAGGTGGCAGGGGGGGAATGGTGGTGGGAGGGGGCTGAAAAGCCAAGCATCTCCCTGTGCAGCCTGGGGTAGCGTTCCAAGTCACTCAACTGGTGAGATCTTTGAGTCTGTGGAGATTGAGGAGATTGCGGAAACTAAATATCTGCGACTGATGAGATGGATAGACCGTGACGCCAGCTCTTCAAAACAAAGTTGAAAACAAACAGGTCCTCAAAACCTCTCGTGGAAGAAGATGTCTGATAATCCTGCATCTTTACGAGGCCAAACGACCACACAGGGAAATGAGTGTTAGACAGGAGTCTCAACAGGGCCTCAGTCCAAAGGCATACAGTATGTTTTGCACAACAGTAACCTGGCTAACACTTCACTTGGGTAGTCTGCTGCAGAGACCTCACAGATGAATTGCTGAAATGTAACAATATTTTCTCTCTTGTTCATTAAACATCATCTTAACCTGAACATCACCTTAACCAAACAGTTACCCTCTAACCCTACCACTGCATAGTGGTGTGACAGAGTTTCAACAGATACTTTATTTATAGTCTGTATACGTTGATGCCCTACAGGAAGCCATGTAGAGTGGCCATAACATACTGTTTAACTGATAAAATAGTCTCTTCAGCACCAATAAATAATCAATGCTGTCCGCACTCTAGAGGCCAAAAGCCACCTTAGAGTTTCCATGTGGGATTCAGAAATGGCCCACCCTTAACTCTGAAGTCTTTGCAGTGCAGACACCCATCATGGTCTCCAGCCAAGGAATCTCGCAGTGAGGAAAGGTAGAACAAAGGCTGCAGTTTGTCCCTGCTGTCCTGGAGAATTAATCTCAAACTCTAATCCCCCTCCTCAGCCTTCACCGAGGCACTGCGTGAAAAAACAAAAGCAGTCTGAATCAGGGCAGGAAAACGCTTTAACTGCTTCCAGGCTGGGTCTCTGACATGTGATTTCTTTAGCACGCCAATCACGGCATCTTCGGCAAGGGCCTGCTATAAAAGCAGCCCAGGCCAGAGGGTTTCCGAGGGCCTTATTTGTGTGCCTATTCCCCCTGAGCTGGGGAACGCCAGGCAGAGCCACACTATCCGTCTTCTTCAGGAGAGACTTACTGTGTGCTTCGTGTGGCAGAAATAAGATAACAAATGGAAAATACGGATCTCATTACCCTCAGGCAAAGGCAACCTTCATCTCGGCAGAAGAATAAAAGAAACCCTTTCCTTTAAAACAAGAATTAAAAGTTCTTTTTTTTTTAATTGTTTAAAAGACCCAAATGCCAAACATTACCCTGGTCGCCGAAATCATAACCCTCAAAGAGCCCCAAAAGAATGAAGGGAAGAATATTAATTAGGCGACCCGGAGCTGAGAACAAACACCTGTGAGATTTATAACCCACTCCTTACACAAGAGGGATGATTTACATTATGATTTGTTTGGATTAAGGCAGTAAATGTACTGACTGTGTGCACACATTTAGGCCAATTGAGTTGTTGTCTTGCAAATCGGAGACCACATGTTGACAAAGATGAGTGATGGCACTAAAGAAATGACCCGAGACATTTCCAAAAACAAGACTGTCTGACAAAAAGACCTTTGCACTGTGCTACAGGGACATTATATTTTAAAAAGTGTACTTGACAATCACTGTGCTGAGCGATCAGGAGAAATATAGGCGTAACGTTGTGTGTGGAGCTGAGCGCATGTCTGCATGGGAGGAGGCGTTTGGCGTAAAAATAGGAGCGAGCCCCTGAGGATTCACATCGTCTGAATGATGGCCGCCCATCCTCAGTTCTGCTCCTCAGCGATATCCAATCTGGACTTGGCCACTTACAGTCCCTCTGCACAGTCAGAGACAGGTGGGGGTGGGGTGGGACACCCCTGTCAACACCCCCACCCCACACACACACACACAACCCTTCTCTTCATCATCATCACAGCTGGTGAGGAATGTCACACTCTCGCGCTGAGGGGACAGACAGGGCAGTGTCCAGAACGGTGCCTCACGTGCCTCTGCTTGACAAGGCTGAGGTGGGAGGGGGACAGAGACAGTTGGGGACACCTCCGTGGGGACACCTAATAAAGGGGTCTAAAAATAAACCTAAATTTGATTATGGGGCGTGTAAGGCAGCACAGCAGCTGAAGTGACGTAACACCGTTCACCTGCTTAAGGACCACTCACCTGCTTAAGGGCCAGAATTTTAAGCGCCTTTCTCCAGTATGAAAGCATCTTAACTACAGTGCAAAGCAACACAACCCAAAGCACTGAACTGTTACCTTGTGGCTTGTTCTTCTCTTTTTCATTTTATTCTTCACAGCACAATAACTAAATAACCGTTTTACCTACAAACTTCATTCAACCTTCATTTTCAGTCTCAAGCACTGTAACTGACCTATGACTTTTCAGATTTCTGCTTTTTAGACAAGTGTAATAAATGAATGTGGAACTTTTGTTCACATTTTTCCATTGATTTCCTAACGGCCATTTTTCACATTTGGAATTTGTTATGAAATTGGGATGTTAAGAAACAGAACTCTCAAGTCATAATGCCATAATACTCATGCCATACCTGCACGATCTTCTGCCATGGGGCTCTATGGCAGCACACAGAACCAACTCCTAAAAGGTTTTGCTGGTGGAACTGGTCTTACAATAGCTACGTTCACATGGACACTTTTAGTCCGATTAGAAACGGAATAGCTACTCAGTCGGAATAAAAATGCACATATGAACACCTCGATCGGATTGAAACGGCCTAAACTGATTACAATGTTAGGCAGGATGTAGTCCATTAGGGACGTCATGTGTATACTTATTCCAATTTTTTCTGGCGGGGTTTTATGACGTGTTCAGGTCGAACTAGGGATAAAGCGTCCATTCGTAACCTGCTACCTGCGCGCTACCTGTGGCTATTCCAATGTATTGTACTATTTTTGTAACTGTCATGTAAACACTATACTGTTGTTAATTTGTACGTGCATTTTTGTAAACGCTGCTTTGCATGCCCTGTATAACTCCTGGGAACTGCAAGTCTGCTTTTATGTACGTTCCTCATGCAGGGACACCCATTGACCTCATGCAAGTATGACAGGACAACAGCATCTCACATCACTTAAAGACACCGCCACTGACAATAACAATAAACGTTATTATCCAACCCAGGCACTTCAGACTTCAGCTGCGTTATTCCTGTAAACCTCCAACATCCCACAGAAATGTGTTTCCCCTGTGTGTCTGGTTACCCGGCAACCGGTGACAGTCGGCCTTCCATGACAGCTTAGTATTCCTTCTTTCAAAACTGTGACAATGAGGTGGGGGTGTCCGCGGGGGGAGATGTCTGTGACAGTCAGATGGGGGTGTCAGTGGGGGGGGGGATTTCTGTGACAGTCAGATGGGGGTGTCCGCAGGGGGGGGAGATGTTTGTGACAGTCAGGTGGTGCTGTCAGTGGGGGGGGAGATGTCTGTGACAGTCAGATGGTGCTGTCAGTGGAGGGGGGGGGGGGGGGGGGGGTTGTAAGCTCCCGCCTAATTAAGACTGGCCTTTGAGAAAGGTGGCAAATGGATTAAAGTCATGCGACTCTCTCTCTCGCTCTCTGTCTTTTCCTCTCTCTAAGCAGCCCACCCTTGACTTACATAAGAGTGAGAAGGGGCCCACACAAACAAATGTCTAGGAATTAATAGAAGGCCTTTGTTTGGGTCACATGATCATAATGATGTCCTTTGCTTGATGCCACGCCCCTATTGTTGATTTAATGCCATACAGCTGTCTGGAACGCATATTACCACCTTTTAGCTGAGGACCACCACTCAAAGTCACACACCCACACACACACACACACCCACACACACGGTGTGAGAGAGAGAAACGTGCGGTACATGGTGCTGGATATTATGTTATGTACAATGTACTTAATACTTCAAAACAAAAACAGCAATCTGAACCAGCACAAAGACATGAGTAAGCTTACTGAGGAACATGCATTTAAACACAAGGGGATAGGTTATAGTGAACATGCGTTTAAACACCAGGGGATAGGCTATAGTGGACATGCGTTTAAACACCAGGGGATAGGCTATAGTGAACATGCGTTTAAACACCAGGGGATAGGCTATAGTGAACATGCGTTTAAACACCTGGGGATGTGTTTAACACCAAAGGACATGGCTACAGAGAAGGCTCGAGTGCACAATGGTGCAGCAAGTTCTGGAAGTCTTTCTGAGTGTGTTTACACACAAGGGTGTGTGTGTGTGTGTGTGTGTGTAAATATGTAACTGTGAACCTCCTTAAGAGTGTGTTTGGTGAAAGCAAAGGCCTGTGTAAGTGTGTGTGTGTCCACATTGACCATATGAACACGTCCTCCACAGGGCAGCACTCCCAGGCTACTGATGCAGGGCTCTGGCCAGGTTTGGCGTTCAGCTGCCGGGTCACACATGCCTCCCATAGCAGGGCTGGCGGCCTGGTGTCCCAGGGGTCATTACAATGCCCTCTCACTGACTCCCTTTAACCATTTACCCACATCCACATGGAATCTCTGCCCCCCCTGACAATCACACATACAACCCCAAAAATAGTTGAAAAACGCTGGCTGCACATGGCTCTGGCATGTTGTGTGTGTGTTTTTCAGCAGTTTGAGGTGATCATGGAGGTTTCAGTCGCGTTGCATACCTGCTGTACTTCCTGTACCTGTAGATTTCAGTGGCGTTGCGTACCTGCTGTACTTTGTGTGTGTGTGTGTGCGTGCATGTGTGTGTGTGTGTGTGTGTGTGTATGTGTCTGTGTTTTTGTCTGTGTGTGTGTGTGTGTGTGTAGAGGGCTTCTCATTGTGATTGTGGGACTAGAGCTGGAGGCAGACACACACCCAAACACATAAACATGCCACATAGGGTATACATAAGGCAGCGTAGGGGCTAACATATAGAGTAGAGTAGGGAATTACACATAGGGGAGAGTAGGGGCTAACACATAGGGGAGAGTAGGGAATTACACATAGGGGAGAGTAGGGAATTACACATAGGGGAGAGTAGGGGCTAACACATAGGGTAGAGTAGGGGCTAACACATAGGGGAGAGTAGGGGCTAACACATAGGGGAGAGTAGGGAATTACACATAGGGGAGAGTAGGGAATTACACATAGGGGAGAGTAGGGGCTAACACATAGGGTAGAGTAGGGAATTACATATAGAGTAGAGTAGGGAATTACACATAGGGGAGAGTAGGGGCTAACACATAGGGTAGAGTAGGGGCTAACACATAGAGTAGAGTAGGGGCTAACACATAGGGGAGAGTAGGGGCTAACACATAGGGTAGAGTAGGGAATTACACATAGGGGAGAGTAGGGGCTAACACATAGAGTAGAGTAGGGGCTAACACATAGGGTAGAGTAGGGGCTAACACATAGGGGAGAGTAGGGAATTACACATAGGGTAGAGTAGGGGCTAACACATAGGGGAGAGTAGGGAATTACACATAGGGTAGAGTAGGGGCTAACACATAGGGGGGTGTAGGGGCTAAACATATAGAGTAGAGTAGGGGCTAACACATAGGGTAGAGTAGGGAATTACACATAGGGGAGAGTAGGGGCTAACACATAGGGTAGAGTAGGGGCTAACACATAGGGGGGTGTAGGGGCTAACACATAGGGGAGAGTAGGGGCTAACACATAGGGGAGAGTAGGGGCTAACACACAGGGGGGTGTAGGGGCTAACACATAGGGGAGAGTAGGGGCTAACACATAGGGGAGAGTAGGGGCTAACACATAGGGGGGTGTAGGGGCTAACACATAGGGGAGAGTAGGGCTAACACATAGGGGAGAGTAGGGGCTAACACATAGGGGGGTGTAGGGGCTAACACATAGGGGAGAGTAGGGGCTAACACATAGGGGAGAGTAGGGGCTAACACATAGGGTAGAGTAGGGGCTAACACATAGGGGAGAGTAGGGGCTAACACATAGGGTAGAGTAGGGGCTAACACATAGGGTAGAGTAGGGGCTAACACATAGGGGAGAGTAGGGAATTACACATAGGGTAGAGTAGGGGCTAACACATAGGGGAGAGTAGGGAATTACACATAGGGTAGAGTAGGGGCTAACACATAGGGGAGAGTAGGGGCTAACACATAGGGGAGAGTAGGGGCTAACACATAGGGTAGAGTAGGGGCTAACACATAGGGTAGAGTAGGGGCTAACACATAGGGGAGAGTAGGGAATTACACATAGGGTAGAGTAGGGGCTAACACATAGGGGAGAGTAGGGGCTAACACATAGGGTAGAGTAGGGGCTAACACAAAGGGGAGAGGAGGGGCTAACACATAGGGTAGAGTAGGGGCTAACACATAGGGGAGAGTAGGGGCTAACATATAGAGTAGAGTAGGGAATTACACATAGGGGAGAGTAGGGGCTAACACATAGGGTAGAGTAGGGGCTAACACATAGGGGAGAGTAGGGAATTACACATAGGGTAGAGTAGGGGCTAACACATAGGGTAGAGTAGGGGCTAACACATAGGGTAGAGTAGGGGCTAACACAAAGGGGAGAGGAGGGGCTAACACATAGGGTAGAGTAGGGGCTAACACATAGGGGAGAGTAGGGGCTAACATATAGAGTAGAGTAGGGAATTACACATAGGGGAGAGTAGGGGCTAACACATAGGGTAGAGTAGGGGCTAACACATAGGGGAGAGTAGGGAATTACACATAGGGTAGAGTAGGGGCTAACACATAGGGGAGAGTAGGGGCTAACACATAGGGGAGAGTAGGGGCTAACACATAGGGGAGAGTAGGGGCTAACACATAGGGTAGAGTAGGGGCTAACACAAAGGGGAGAGGAGGGGCTAACACATAGGGGGGTGTAGGGAATTACACATAGGGGAGAGTAGGGGCTAACACATAGAGGGGAGTAGGGGCTAACACATAGGGTAGAGTAGGGAATTACACATAGGGTAGAGTAGGGGCTAACACATAGGGTAGAGTAGGGGCTAACACATAGGGGAGAGTAGGGGCTAACACATAGGCTAGAGTAGGGGCTAACACATAGGGGAGAGTAGGGGCTAACACATAGGGTACAGTGGGGACATCTTCTTGTCTCTTTAGGACCTGAGGACTGGCATGTCGGAGGACATCTTACCTGAGGAGCCCAGGAAGTAGCGTTCCAGGACCGAGCCATAGCCCGAGGGGTTGTCCCGCAGGTCGCTCATGATGAAGGCCTGCATCGACACGTTCGCCTCGTTGATGGGCCAGCTGGGCACACTGACGCTCGCACCCCCATACCATGACACATTCGCCATGGAGACACAGTCCTGTGACATGGGGACAGAGAAAGAAAAGAAAGAAAGAAAGAAAGAAAGAAAGAAAGAAAACCAATGTTTGTTTTGTTTAACAACAACATACAAACCACACAATAAAAACTATACATATGTATATATACTATGTTATTCTGCATTTGTCTTGTGTTAAATGTTATTCTGCAGCCATTGTGGGGCATCGCATAGCACAGGGCTACATGTGCTGCACGGGGCACCTGTGCGCCCCAA
Source organism: Coilia nasus (assembly GCA_027475355.1). Lineage (NCBI taxonomy): Eukaryota > Metazoa > Chordata > Actinopteri > Clupeiformes > Engraulidae > Coilia > Coilia nasus. Next base: position 1,087,632 of record CM050208.1, read on the forward strand.
TAATGTAGGGGGCACCTGTGCGCCCCAATAATGTAGGTATAATCACAAATCAGCTACACACTGCGGCTCTCAGGAACAATATCTCTCTACGTTTATAAGCACCATAAACACCATTTGTGTGCATTTATGCACAAGCTTGCGTTATGGGTGTGAAAAATGATTTTTTTTTGCTTTATTTAGACAGGACAGTAAAGATGGTGACAGGAAGTAAATGGGAGAGAGAGATAGGGTAGGGTTGAGAAATGACCGCAGGCCAGATTCAAACCTAGGTCGCCATGGGCAACAGCCCGTTGATGGTCAGGTGCTCTAGCCACTACGACACTACACCCCCATGTGTTTTAAGGGAACTCTGTATTTTGCCATAGATGCGCTTTCTGAAGTGTGGTGAGAGTAACTCTTTTATTTCTTTCAGGAATGTGTGTGAACAGTCTGCTCGCATGGCCACTATGGCCTGAACATGAGAAACCCTTTGAGATCCGACCCAGTGAGAATCAAACTGTCACATCAGCAAACGTATATGAAACTCTGAACCTCACCTGAGGCAGTTAGTGTGAGTGTCGCACAGGAGTACCTGATGAGTAACTGTATACGTTTGTCCAGGAGTATCTGATGAGTAACTGTATATGTTTGTCCAGGAGTATCTGATGAGTAACTGTAGTTTGTCCAGGAGTATCTGATGAGTAACTGTATATGTTTGTCCAGGAGTATCTGATGAGTAACTGTATATGTTTGTCCAGGAGTATCTGATGAGTAACTAACTGTATATGTTTGTCCATGAGTACCTGATGAGTAACTGTATATGTTTGTCCAGGAGTACCTGATGAGTAACTGTATACGTTTGTCCAGGAGTACCTGATGAGTAACTGTATATGTTTGTCCAGGAGTATCTGATGAGTAACTGTATATGTTTGTCCAGGAGTACCTGATGAGTAACTGTATATGAATATGTTTGTCCATGAGTACCTGATGAGTAACTGTATATGTTTGTCCATGAGTACCTGATGAGTAACTGTATATGTATATGTTTGTCCAGGAGTATCTGATGAGTAACTGTATATGTATATGTTTGTCCAGGAGTATCTGATGAGTAACTGTATATGTTTGTCCATGAGTACCTGATGAGTAACTGTATATGTTTGTCCATGAGTACCTGATGAGTAACTGTATATGTATATGTTTGTCCAGGAGTATCTGATGAGTAACTGTATATGTATATGTTTGTCCAGGAGTATCTGATGAGTAACTGTATATGTTTGTCCAGGAGTATCTGATGAGTAACTGTATATGTTTGTCCATGAGTATCTGATGAGTAACTGTATGTTTGTCCAGGAGTACCTGATGAGTAACTGTATATGAATATGTTTGTCCATGAGTATCTGATGAGTAACTGTATGTTTGTCCAGGAGTACCTGATGAGTAACTGTATATGTATATGTTTGTCCAGGAGTATCTGATGAGTAACTGTATATGAATATGTTTGTCCATGAGTACCTGATGAGTAACTGTATATGTTTGTCCATGAGTACCTGAGGAGTAACTGTATATGTTTGTCCAGGAGTATCTGATGAGTAACTGTATGTTTGTCCAGGAGTACCTGATGAGTAACTGTATATGTTTGTCCATGAGTATCTGATGAGTAACTGTATGTTTGTCCAGGAGTACCTGATGAGTAACTGTATATGTATATGTTTGTCCAGGAGTACCTGATGAGTAACTGTATATGTTTGTCCAGGAGTATCTGATGAGTAACTGTATATGTATATGTTTGTCCATGAGTATCTGATGAGTAACTGTATGTTTGTCCAGGAGTACCTGATGAGTAACTGTATATGTATATGTTTGTCCAGGAGTATCTGATGAGTAACTGTATATGTTTGTCCAGGAGTACCTGATGAGTAACTGTATACGTTTGTCCAGGAGTACCTGATGAGTAACTGTATATGTATATGTTTGTCCATGAGTACCTGATGAGTAACTGTATATGTTTGTCCAGGAGTACCTGATGAGTAACTGTGTATGTTTGTCCAGGAGTATCTGATGAGTAACTAACTGTATACGTTTGTCCAGGAGTACCTGATGAGTAACTGTATATGTTTGTCCAGGAGTACCTGATGAGTAACTGTATACGTTTGTCCAGGAGTACCTGATGAGTAACTGTATATGTTTGTCCAGGAGTATCTGATGAGTAACTGTATACGTTTGTCCAGGAGTACCTGATGACTAACTGTATATGTTTGTCCAGGAGTACCTGATGAGTAACTGTGTATGTTTGTCCAGGAGTACCTGATGAGTAACTGTATATGAATATGTTTGTCCATGAGTACCTGATGAGTAACTGTATATGTTTGTCCAGGAGTATCTGATGAGTAACTGTATATGTATATGTTTGTCCAGGAGTACCTGATGAGTAACTGTATATGTATATGTTTGTCCAGGAGTACCTGATGAGTAACTGTGTATGTTTGTCCAGGAGTACCTGATGAGTAACTGTATATGAATATGTTTGTCCATGAGTACCTGATGAGTAACTGTATATGTTTGTCCAGGAGTATCTGATGAGTAACTGTATATGTTTGTCCAGGAGTACCTGATGAGTAACTGTATATGTTTGTCCAGGAGTACCTGATGAGTAACTGTATATGTTTGTCCATGAGTACCTGATGAGTAACTGTATATGTTTGTCCAGGAGTACCTGATGAGTAACTGTATATGTATATGTTTGTCCAGGAGTATCTGATGAGTAACTGTATATGTTTGTCCAGGAGTACCTGATGAGTAACTGTATATGTATATGTTTGTCCAGGAGTACCTGATGAGTAACTGTATATGTTTGTCCATGAGTATCTGATGAGTAACTGTATATGTTTGTCCAGGAGTACCTGATGAGTAACTGTATATGTATATGTTTGTCCAGGAGTATCTGATGAGTAACTGTATATGTATATGTTTGTCCAGGAGTACCTGATGAGTAACTGTATATGTTTGTCCAGGAGTATCTGATGAGTAACTGTATATGTTTGTCCAGGAGTACCTGATGAGTAACTGTATATGTTTGTCCAGGAGTACCTGATGAGTAACTGTATATGTATATGTTTGTCCAGGAGTACCTGATGAGTAACTGTGTATGTTTGTCCAGGAGTACCTGATGAGTAACTGTATATGTTTTTCCAGGAGTACCTGATGAGTAACTGTATATGTTTGTCCAGGAGTACCTGATGAGTAACTGTATATGTTTGTCCAGGAGTACCTGATGAGTAACTGTATATGAATATGTTTGTCCACGAGTACCTGATGAGTAACTGTATATGAATATGTTTGTCCAGGAGTATCTGATGAGTAACTGTATATGTATATGTTTGTCCAGGAGTACCTGATGAGTAACTGTATATGTTTGTCCAGGAGTATCTGATGAGTAACTGTATATGTTTGTCCAGGAGTACCTGATGAGTAACTGTATATGTTTGTCCAGGAGTACCTGATGAGTAACTGTATATGTATATGTTTGTCCAGGAGTACCTGATGAGTAACTGTGTATGTTTGTCCAGGAGTACCTGATGAGTAACTGTATATGTATATGTTTGTCCAGGAGTATCTGATGAGTAACTGTATATGTATATGTTTGTCCAGGAGTACCTGATGAGTAACTGTATATGTTTGTCCAGGAGTATCTGATGAGTAACTGTATATGTTTGTCCAGGAGTACCTGATGAGTAACTGTATATGTTTGTCCAGGAGTACCTGATGAGTAACTGTATATGTATATGTTTGTCCAGGAGTACCTGATGAGTAACTGTGTATGTTTGTCCAGGAGTACCTGATGAGTAACTGTATATGTTTTTCCAGGAGTACCTGATGAGTAACTGTATATGTTTGTCCAGGAGTACCTGATGAGTAACTGTATATGTTTGTCCAGGAGTACCTGATGAGTAACTGTATATGTATATGTTTGTCCAGGAGTACCTGATGAGTAACTGTATATGTATATGTTTGTCCAGGAGTACCTGATGAGTAACTGTATATGTATATGTTTGTCCAGGAGTACCTGATGAGTAACTGTATATGTATATGTTTGTGCATGAGTACCTGATGAGTAACTGTATATGTATATGTTTGTGCATGAGTACCTGATGAGTAACTGTATATGTATATGTTTGTCCAGGAGTACCTGATGAGTAACTGTATATGTATATGTTTGTCCAGGAGTACCTGATGAGTAACTGTATATGTATATGTTTGTGCATGAGTACCTGATGAGTAACTGTATATGTATATGTTTGTGCATGAGTACCTGATGAGTAACTGTATATGTATATGTTTGTCCAGGAGTACCTGATGAGTAACTGTATATGTTTTTCCAGGAGTACCTGATGAGTAACTGTATATGTTTTTCCAGGAGTACCTGATGAGTAACTGTATATGTATATGTTTGTCCAGGAGTACCTGATGAGTAACTGTATATGTTTGTCCAGGAGTACCTGATGAGTAACTGTATATGTATATGTTTGTCCAGGAGTACCTGATGAGTAACTGTATATGTATATGTTTGTCCAGGAGTACCTGATGAGTAACTGTATATGTATATGTTTGTCCAGGAGTATCTGATGAGTAACTGTATATGTATATGTTTTTCCAGGAGTATCTGATGAGTAACTGTATATGTATATGTTTGTCCAGGAGTACCTGATGAGTAACTGTATATGTATATGTTTGTCCATGAGTACCTGATGAGTAACTGTATATGTTTGTCCAGGAGTACCTGATGAGTAACTGTATATGTATATGTTTTTCCAGGAGTACCTGATGAGTAACTGTATATGTTTGTCCAGGAGTATCTGATGAGTAACTGTATATGTTTGTCCAGGAGTACCTGATGAGTAACTGTATATGTATATGTTTGTCCAGGAGTACCTGATGAGTAACTGTATATGTATATGTTTGTCCAGGAGTATCTGATGAGTAACTGTATATGTTTGTGCATCCCCCCCGCATGCAACCACTGGGGGCCAGATTCGCTCTGCGGTCTGCAATTACTGACAATCAAGCACGAGGATTCTGTGGTGTCACTGCTGTCATAAATTAACCGGGACGCTGTTTATGTCCATAATGAATATATCACAGCAGCGCTGTGCACTGTGTCCAAGAGCTTCTCGTCTGACAAGGGAGGAGGCAGGTGCAAGTTGTCCAGAGAGCACTAATAGGATTTAGGAATGTTGTGAAGCACTTTGTCCAAAACAGCAAGATTTAGGGGGGAATTTGAAGAAACACACAACAAGGACTAATTCCGGGAATGTACAAAATGGAGAGATTAAACGCTCAGAACATCCGGATTTATGTGAAACCCATCTGAGAAACAGAGAGCCGTAAATAACCACAGGTAACAGGCAAAACACTGCATTAGGAAGGCAACTCTTACCGCACAAGTAGTATTACTGACATTCATTCACAGTCATTATTTGCTTTGTATGGGCAACATGTTTAGTAAGATGAAACTTTGCTTAGAGGTGCAAAATACATGAATATCTTGGTAAGACAGTAAAATATGGGGATGTTGTATAAATGGTAGATGAGTGGCACTCTGGTATGGTATTTTTTGGATTGACATTAAATATTACATGTAAAATAATGGAAAATATTGGCCAGTATAATCATTAATTTATAACAATATGTTCACCACAATTCTACAATAAAAGTTTGCTACATGAGACAGTACAGTTTACTTTAAACACTAAAACACACACCTAGACAGCAACTTTCTCTACCAGGAAAACACCGGTACCTACCTTCAAGTGTACATGACAGTGGACTGGGGTCCATGTCATGCTATAGCACTCCGTTCGGTGGAGCGTGTCAGGTATATCCAGTGATATCTTCACGTCTGCCACCGAATCCCATGTGTAACAGAACTCGGTTTTGTTGAGCCAACATAAGTTCCTAACAAACGGGACCTCCGTGTCAGGATTACCCACATTGCCCACGTCAATCTCCACAAACGTCTTGTCCTCCGTCAAAGTCTGGATCACGAGCGTTTGACTCCTTCTCTCCCATATCAGTCCGCTGAAACTGCCCTTCAGGATCCAATTCTTGTTGGGCTGATCCACAACTTGCCAATAAATGATCCCAATGGTCATGACAAAAAATATTGCTACTCCAAGGCAGGCAATTGCTCCCTTCCAAGTCTCGTTCATTTCTTTCAAGCCCGTGTCCCATGTTACCTCTGGGATAGGACTGGGGTTCCTATTACGAGCATGGGGCATGTTGACTTGAGAAAGTGAAATCTAGTCAAAAAAGGTCAAGCAACTTCTCCAGGCACCTAATTTGAAATGCTCCATGATGTCATTGCAGGCCAAGTTGACCAAAAAAGTGTATTTACGCTCAGCAAGAGTTTCTGTTGCGTTTACCCCGTGCCGAAGACCTGTCATGAGTGTAAATAAAAAAGAACTGCCAGTATCCCCAAATGTTTTATATTTGCAGGAGGCAGATGACTTACCACATGCTGCAACACAAACGCTAAACGCAGTGATAGCAGGAATCTCTGAGGAGTGCGCTGGGGCTCTCACCCGGGTTTGGCAGCTCTGCCTACGAATAGCTCCTTAGCCGCTTATTTGCTTGCCCTGCACTTTTGGCCGAGGTCTGACGTAACTCCTGACTGCTTCTTCGGTAAGGTACAGGGGGAAGAAATGAAGAGACCAACAGCTTGGCGGTTTCCTGGCCACCGGCTGCTGCAATAAGGGGACCAGGAGTTATCCATAGCGCGTGCAGACTGAGCAGCTCGCGCAAATTGTCTGTCCTCTGTTGCGTCTCCAGACTACTCACAAGTTTGAGGAAAAGGGCTATCATCATCATCATCATCATCATCGAGCAGACCACGGATAAGAACATTGTACCAGCCCACGGATAAGAAAATTTTTTATGTGAAATATAAAGAAAACGTATTTTAGGAGTAACCGAAGTATTAAACGCACACAGCAAATGAGGCATTGATAACATCTGTTAAATGACACATTGAAGTAAAAAAACTAAGTGACCAAATACAGTATGAGTGGTACGTTTTTGTGGGACAATTTAAGATATGCCACTAACTCTATAAGGCTTAACCTAAACCTGTTGTGCAATTATTTTGCATATATAACGTACGTAGCCGCATAACATTTCCAATTATCTTTCTGAAGAAGTAGCTTAGAATACTAATACTTTGTCTTCTGGTCGATTCCACAGAATAGGCCTACTAGTTAAGACAGAGAGCTAGGAAGCTCCGTTCTTCGATATGAAAGATTTGACTAATACAATGCTGTACTGCAGTGTACGCCAACCCAAGGGCACGTTATCATTATGGCCAAACGCGTCTTTGTTGATAGACATCCTACACACCTTGTGCACAATAGGCCAATCACACGCGACTGTTCTTATGCAAATCATTTTTGAGAAAGTAGTGAGTCCAGTTTATGCAATGTGTCAGAGCTCACCGGCCTGGCATTTGCAGTTTGAGGGCCTTCACTACCTCTTGATGAAGTTTGGCTATGTGACTGTGCATCTGCATAGCCTGGTAAACCAGCCCCTCGTACTTCATTTCATTTTGTACAGAGGGTCGCCAATTTGCTATTTTTACGCAGTGATTTTAATACACCGAAATTACCACAAGGACACAGTACCGCACACGTCCCAGTCAGGAGAAATACAGCTTGTGCTATTACTGCTTCTGGGAATTAGCCTTAAAATCTTATGTCAACATTACGCAGGGTGAAGGACAAAGGATCAGAATATGGTACAGTGCAACACCTGCTCACCTTGTGTGGCTAAAGTACAATGCAAATGCATATGTGTGCTCAATAAATAGCCTACATCAATTATATAATTATCATACAATAAAGTATTCATTGAGAACAAAATATACTCATCCTAAATGCACCTGAGGGTTTTCCTTTTGAAAGAGAAAAGTAGGCCTGTCTCCTTTTTATTGAGATTTAACAATCCAAATGATGAAGGTACAGTATATGCCTTATGTAATTTCCCTTAATTTTTTAAAGATTTTTTTACCAGTCATTTTATTGACTATTCATCCGGGTCGTTATTGCTTTGTTGATATAAATGGACTTTAGGCCTATGTAGGCTAATCATACTGCCTAAGGGCTGAGCTAGCTGTTTTTCTATGTAGTAAATTCATCGAAGTGGTCATCCACAAAAGAAGAACAGGCGTGGGTAAACGGTTAGTGGCGGTTGGAAAATAAATGGTTTGTGGGGATGACCAGGAGTGGCATCTAGTCTATTCAGGCTATCAACAGCCACTGCGCATGTGGCCAGCACAATCGCTGGAGAAGAACGCCATGACTATTTGGCCTGATGCACAGCTGTTGCGGTTTGGATTAATGGTTTGGTGATGCTTCACAGTATTGCTGTCATTTGATTTTAGGATTTGGCAAATAAGAAAGGGGACATCTCCAAAAGAAGAGGGCTTTGTAATTTCTTCTGATGTTAGAGTTCTGTTTTTATTCTGTGTTTTAGGGAAACTGGACAGGCATGTCCTGTTGGACTACACACACCTCTGTTGAGGACCTACATTAACAGGAGGGAGAGCACATAAGCATGACATAAAGTCACCTATGAACCTCAATGCATGAAGACATTCATTTGGTAACAATATTAGAGAGCTTCAAGCTGTGTTTAAATGTTAGTGTAGGAACTCACACTTCTACTTCTCCCTCTCCAAAACTACAGGTGTTTGTGAGGGCAAATCATGTCAGCTGACAACCCCAGAGAATTACAAAACAACACATGAAGTACATGGAGTAAACCTACAGCACACGACCATCATGTGAAACTCAAGTTCAAAGGTAGCCACTGTAGGGTGGGGGTGGGGAGCCACTTTAAGGGGGGGGGCACCGTAGGGTGGGGGTCGGGGGTCAAAGTTGAACATGTGTAGCAGGGGCCCATGTGACATCAGGGAGGCGGCCATTGGGGGGGGGGGTCTAAATTTACTCCCTATATTTGCCCCTCTGCGCCCCCTCCCCTCCCCCATGCCCATTCCCAATGCCACAGCCCCCCACCCCCCCCACCAGTCGATGGAGGCCCCTATAAATAACAGCATGACTGTGGGCTGGCATGCGCTTGATCCAGTGTTAACACACTCACTCATAAAACAATATTATGACCTGGAGGGCACACAGAGTGAGCGCAGCTTAAGGCTCGCACATCAGGCACGCACGTCTTAAGACTCTACGGAGGAAATGACCCCCTTGTGTCTGAAATGTAGCTATGTTCACACTGCTTACTTCGCTTCCTTACATTACCATGCCATCTTTGAACAGCTGATCCCATATGATTACATTAGTATTATATATTACCAGTGTGTTATTATTATTATTATTATTATTATTGTTTTATATATGTATTATTGCTATCAATACTACTACTACTAATAATAATAGTAATAATAATAATAGTAATAATAATAATATAGGCTGCAAGTGGGTAATCATTCTCCTCCTGGTGTAACATTATATACCAATCTATGACTGCACAAGCACTTGGGCTCACCACGCCAGCCTTAGCTCCACTTTGAGGAAATATAAATGCCGCTTGACAAAAGCAATAAAACTCTGGAGGCCTTTACAAGCAAAACTATTCACTTCAGCTGTCAAACTTTTCCATCTTCCTGTCTGGATCTTCAATTTACAATTTCCCTTTTCCTTTTGGATATTTAATATAGCGGACCCCTTTCCCCCCTCACACGGGGAAACTTTCCATGGCCCCCGTGGCTCCCTGCGCTCTTGGCGGGGAGCTCAGCTCCACACAGACAGCCCTAGACCCCAGCTCCACATGGTGAGACAGACAGCCCTAGACCCCAGCTCCACATGGTGAGACAGACAGCCCTAGACCCCAGCTCCACACGGTGAGACAGACAGCCCTAGACCCCAGCTCCACACGGTGAGACAGACAGCCCTAGACCCCAGCATCTCACCTCTCTCCTCCTGTCTCCGTCCCCACACACCGCTGCTCAACACTTTCCACACCACAGGCCACTCGTATAGCACACCAAATGGAGGTGGGAGTCTGGAGGTGGGAGTCTGGTTGATGAAGGAAAAGGCCAAGCCTCATTCTTGAGTCTAGTTGATGGAGGAAAAGGCCAAGCCTCAGTCCTGTAGTGCTGCTATAGAGGAAAAGGCCAAGCCTCATTATTGAGTGTGGTTGATGGAGGAAAAGGCCAAGTGTAAGTCTTGATTGTGGTTGATGGAGGAAAAGGCCAAGTGTAAGTCTTGATTGTGGTTGATGGAGGAAAAGGCCAAGTGTAAGTCTTGAGTGTGGTTGATGGAGGAAAAGGCCAAGTGTAAGTCTTGAGTGTGGTTGATGGAGGAAAAGGCCAAGTGTAAGTCTTGAGTGTGGTTGATGGAGGAAAAGGCCAAGTGTAAGTCTTGATTGTGGTTGATGGAGGAAAAGGCCAAGTGTAAGTCTTGATTGTGGTTGATGGAGGAAAAGGCCAAGTGTAAGTCTTGAGTGTGGTTGATGGAGGAAAAGGCCAAGTGTAAGTCTTGAGTGTGGTTGATGGAGGAAAAGGCCAAGTGTAAGTCTTGAGTGTGGTTGATGGAGGAAAAGGCCAAGTGTAAGTCTTGAGTGTGGTTGATGGAGGAAAAGGCCAGCCTGAGTCCTGCAGTGCCACTATGGAGGACGAGCCCACTGTGGAGTGACTTCTGTCGTCATATAGGGTGAGTAGAGTGGAAGTCTTTATCATCACTATACAAAGTATAGCGAGATGTCGTTGGGAGCAGCCAACAGATGCACAAGAAGATAGTATATACTAATATATATATATATAATAAGATACAGTATATACTAAAATATATATATAATAATAAGATACAGTATATACTAATATATATATATATATATATAATAAGATACAGTATATACTAATATATATATATATATATATAATAACATGCAGTATATACTAATATATATATAATAATAAGATACAGTATATACTATATACTAATTATATATATATATATATATATATATATATATATATATATATATATATATATATATAATAAGATACAGTATATAATAATATATATAATAATAAGATACAGTATATACTGTAAGAATAAGAATTGAAATTGATAAAAATAGCTAGGTAGAATTAAAAATATAGGTTCAATTTACAGCAAGATGTAAGACTGTAAAACAATATAAAAAACAATATGTAAATTTTACACTATCAAGCTATGGATAAACTAGATGTACCGCATAGCGGTACATGGTATGACCGCCGCAGTGTATTGAAATGTGGGAACTGTTTGGTATGATGAGTGTGTGGTAGAGCAGTGTTGTGAGGTGAGAATTTGTGTGGAAATGATTTTCTGGAAGTGGGCATGAATGTGGGTTTTGAATGAATGACATTGTGTGTGTTTGTATAGTGTGTAGGAGTGATTTGTGAAAGGAATAGGCAAAATCAGATTTTGTACAATTACAACACCCCCTATGGACCAAATTGTATGGCACGTGCTGTGGTGTTAGAGGTCTTTGTGCTGATCATGCATGACCTATTTTGTGCAGTTCCCACCTTCTCGGTCCAAGATATTAGCAACTCAAAATCCCAATTTTTGCATTTACCCTTATCACTAGGTGGTGCTATGCTTCAAGTGAGTGTTTATGGGCTGGGCTGATACACCTCTGTAACACCGACATACTAACACAAAATTGTTGTCTTGGGCAAAATTGTTGACAAATTATTTAACAAAAACTGTTTTTTGACACCTAGTTTCGCCAATAAACATCGCCCCCTATGACGAAATGACACAAAATTTAGTACACATGAAAAGAAAGTTGTTTAGAGATGGCAAGTCAACTTTGACCAAATTTGAGCAATTAAAAGCCAAGATATGGACTTTTGAAGAATTTTAAGCTACGTGTTAAATGTTCATTGACATGTAACTTCGAAACGGTTTATCTTAAGATAAATCCTTTGATAACTTTTTGTCAGCATTGTCTGTAGATGACATATACCAAATTTGGTGAGATTCACATGAACGGCCTATGACGAGTTCGTTCAAATTCGTTTTCGCAATGTTAAAATTTCACGGAAATTGTTTTCGTTGGAAGTGGGCATTGACCAGTGCTTTCAATGCGTGAGGGTCAATAGATTTCACGATAAAAAAAAAAGTTGTTGTAAACATTAGCATTCTCTAGATAATAGGCAAAATGACATTTTCTACAATTTCAGCGCCCCCTATAGACCAAATTGTATGGCATGTGCTGTGATGTTAGAGGTCTTTGTGGTGATCGTGCATGATGATTTTGTGCAATTCCCACCTTCTCAGTCCAAGATATTAGCAACTTAAAATCCCAATTTTTGGAATACTTTAAAGATATTAGATTGTGTATAGGTACAGGGGAGTTTGTATCAGACTGGCAGAAGCTAGAAGTAGGCATTATGGCGGGGTGTACGATCTCACCACTGGCTTTTACAATTGCAATGGAAATGGTAATAAGAGCTTCTAAGTGGGTGGTGGGAGGGGAAAGGCGTCGGGAGGGACTGCGTCTCCCGCCGATTAGAGCTTTCATGGATGACATGGCTCTGTTAACAACAATGCCATGTACAAAAAGGTTGTTGAGATTAGTGCAACCTAGGGCTGTTTGTGCAGATAAGGATGGGCACCCCAGACCAGCAGATGGCAGTAGTGCATTTAGTGGGTCAATAGAAACACAGAAGAAGAAAGAGGCTTATAAATGGCAGCCAGCACACACATGGGCAGCTTAGAAGCAGGCTCTCTGGGATCGTGCGGTGTATTGGGATACAGAGTGGCCAAGTTTCCCGGGGTTTTGCGGTGTATGGAACACGGGATAGCTGAGCATTAGACACCATTAGATTCAAGAGGTGGATACATCTAATGGTAAGTCAATGGGTAGAATCGTCTTTAGAACTAGCATTGGCAGTGTCGTTTGTGTAATGGCGTATGCGTTAATGACTGCAAAGTGATAGTATCTGTGGTAAAATGGTGGTAAATATGTGCAAATATTCGATGTCCTAATTAGTAAGTAAGCAGGTCATTATGACCGCCGCTAGCGAAGCTAGCGAAAGCAGTCATTATAGTGTTGCCGCGACTTTTTTCCCTTTTTTTTTTTTTTTCAGCAATTTTCCGTCAACGGTTTCCGGGACACTGGAAGTCAGGGGGACATGAATCTTTGTAGGCATGTAGCCCTAGAACTTCTTCAGCGAATAGAAGCTTTTGGCCCCCAAGGGCCACCCCCCCGCTGTGCCAGTGTCCGTCAAAGAGGGGGAGACCGGCAAAAGTTTCTGCTGAATAACTCAATGAACGTTTCACCCAACGACATGACATTTTTGTGATATGTCGGTGTTACAGAGACGTATCGACCCAGGCCATAAACACTCACTTGAAGCATAGCACCACCTAGTGATAAGGGTAAATGCAAAAATTGGGATTTTGAGTTGCTAATATCTTGGACCGAGAAGGTGGGAACTGCACAAAATATGTCATGCACGATCACCACAGACCTCTAACATCACAGCACATGCCATACAATTTGGTCCATAGGGGGCGCTGTAATTGTAGAAAATGTCATTTTGCCTATTATCTAGAGAATGCTAACGTTTACAACAACTTTTTCTTTAATCGTGAAATCTATTGACCCTCACGCATTGAAAGCACTGGTCGACGCCCACTTCAAACGAAAATAATTTCCGTGAAATTTTAACATTGCGAAAACGAATCTGAACGAACTCGTCATAGGCCGTTCATGTGAATCTCACCAAATTTGGTATATTTCATCTACAGACAATGCTGACAAAAAGTTATCAAAGGATTTATCTTGAGATAAACCGTTTCGAAGTTAAACGTCAATGAACATTTAACACGTAGCTTAAAATTCTTCAAAAGTCCATATCTTGGCTTTTAATTGCTCAAATTTGGTCAAAGTTGACATGCCATCTCTAAACAGCTTTCTTTTCATGTGTACTCAATTTTGTGACATTTCGTCATAGGGGGCGATGTTTATTGGCGAAGCTAGGTGTCAAAAAACTGTTTTTCTTAAATAATTCGTCAACAATTTTGCCCAAGACAACGATTTTGTGTTAGTATGTCAGTGTTACAGAGGCGTATCGGCCCAGCCCATAAACACTCACTTGAAGCATAGCGCCACCTAGTGATAAGGGTAAATGCAAAAATTGGGATTTTGAGAATTCACAGAAATTGTTTTCGTTGGAAGTGGGCGTCGACCAGTGCTTTCAATGCGTGAGGGTCAATAGATTTCACAATAAAAAAAAGTTGTTGTAAACGTTAGCATTAAAAAAAAATGCAAAAATTGGGATTTTGAGTTGCCAATATCTTGGACCGAGAAGGAGGAAACTGCGCAAAATACGTCATGCACGATCACCACAAAGACCTCTAACACCACAGCACATGCCATAAAATTTGGTCAATAGGGGGCGCTGTAATTGTACAAAATGTCATTTTGCCTATTATGTAGAGAATGCTAACGTTTACAACAATTTTTCTTTTATCGTGAAATCTATTGACCCTCACGCATTGAACGCACTGGTCGATGCCCACTTCCAACGAGAAAAATTTCCGTGAAATTTTAACATTGCGAAAACAAATCTGAACGAACTCGTCATAGGCTGTTCATGTGAATCTCACCAAATTTGGTATATGTCATCTACAGACAATGCTGACAAAAAATTATCAAAGGATTTATCTTGAGATAAACCATTCCGAAGTTACACGTCAATGAACAAATAACACGTAGCTTAAAATTTTTCAAATGTCCATATCTTGGCTTTTAATTGCTCAAATGTGGTCAAAGTTGACATGCCATCTCTAAACATCTTTCTTTTCATGTGTACTAAACTTTTTGACATTTCGTCATAGGGGGCGATGTTTATTGGCGAAGCTAGGTGTCAAAAAACAGTTTTTGTTAAATAACTCATCAACAATTTTGACCAAGAAAACGATTTTGTGTTAGTATGTCGGTGTTACAGAGGCGTATCGACACAGCCCATAAGCACTCACTTGAAGCATAGCGCCACCTAGTGATAAGGGTATATGCAAAAATTGGGATTTTGAGTTGCCAATATCTTGGACAGAGAAGATGGGAACTGCGCAAAATACGTCATGCACGATCACCACAAAGACCTCTAACACCACAGCACATGCCATAAAATTTGGTCAATAGGGGGCGCTGTAATTGTACAAAATGTCATTTTGCCTATTATCTAAAGAATGCTAACGTTTACAACCAATTTCTTTTTATTGTGAAATCTATTGACCCTCTCGCATTGAAAACACTGGTCGACGGCCACTTCCAACGAGAACAATTTCCGTGAAATTTTAACATTGCGAAAACAAATCTGAACGAACTTGTCATAGGCTGTTCATGTGAATCTCACCAAATTTGGTATATGTCATCTACAGACAATGCTGACAAAAAGTTATCAAAGGATTTATCTTGAGATAAACCGTTCCGAAGTTACACGTCAATGAACAAATAACACGTAGCTTAAAATTCTTCAAATGTCCTTATCTTGGCTTTTAATTGCTCAAATTTGGTCAAAGTTGACATGCCATCTCTACTGGAACACTGGAAGTCAGGGGGACATGTCGGTGTCGCAGAGGCATATCAACCCAGCCCAAAGGCACTCACTTGAAGCATAGCGCCACCTAGTGATATGGGTAAATGCAAAAATTGGGATTTTGAACTGCCAATATCTTGGACCGAGAAAGTGGGAACTGCACAAAAAACATCATGCACGGTCAGCACAAAGACCTCTAAAACCACAGCACATGCCATACAATTTGGTCCATAGGGGGCGCTGTAATTGTACAAAATCTGATTTTGCCTATTCCTTGCCTTCACAAATCACTCCTACACACTATACAAACACACACAATGTCATTCATTCAAAACCCACATCCATGCCCACTTTCAGAAAATCATTTTCACAGAAATTCTCACCTCACAACACTGCTCTACCACACACTTATCATGCCAACAGTTCCCACATTTCAATATACTGCGGCGGTCATACCATCTAGTTATCTAGTTATTTTAATTGTTAAGGAAATGTTGGAGGAAACTGCAAAGACTTGCCAGTGGTCCTGGATGAGATGCATGTTGTTGGCATGGTGAAAGCCATGGGGGAAAGCGATAAGTAGGTGCTGCTGAGTGGATCATGTAAACGGCCCCAGCAGCCCCAGTCACTGTAACGGTAGCCGGCTGGTTCAGGTTAACCCTTGTTGAGCATCTGTCTGTACGGCTCCAGTAGGCCATCCCCTCAGCTGCTCTGTCCTGTACAGCTCACATGAGGTTGCGTGAATAGCTGTAGTCAGCGGCCAGTTGTGCATGTTACACCTGGGAGTAGGGACTAACAGCCTGAACTATTTACTTGATTATAGATAGTGTAGGGGTAGGTGTAATAGCTATAGTTTCTCCCTAAGGTGCTCTTCCTACATGCACAAGTACTTTGTGTTCTTTGTAAAATTGCATTTACCCTTATCACGAGATGGCGCTATGCTTCAAGTGAGTGTTTATGGGCTGGGCCGATATGCCTCTGTAACACTGACATACTAACACAAAATCTTTGTCTTGGGCAAAATTGTTGACGAACTAGATGTACCGCATAGCATGGTATGACCGCCGCAGTATATTGAAATGTAGGAACTGTTGGTGTGATGAGTGTGTGGTAGAGCAGTGTTGTGAGGTGAGAATTCCTGTGGAAATGATTTCCTGGAAGTGGGCATGGATGTGGGTTTTGAATGTGTAGTGTGTAGGACTGATTTGTGAAGGCAAGGAATCGGCAAAATGAGATTTTGTACAATTACAGCGCCCCCTATGGACCAAATTTTATGGCATGTTCTGTGGTGTTGGAGGTCTTTGTGGTGATCGTGCATGATGTATTTTGTGCAGTTCCCACCTTCTCGGATATTGGCAACGAAAACAATTTCCGTGAATTCTCAAAATCCCAATTTTTGCATTTACCCTTATCACTAGGTGGCGCTATGCTTCAAGTGAGAGTTTATGGGCTGGGTCAATATGCCTCTGTAACACCTACATACTAACACAAAATTGTTGTCTTGGGCAAAATTGTTGACGAATTATTTAAGAAAAACAGTTTTTTGACACCTAGCTTCGCCAATAAGCATCGCCCCCCTAAGACGAAATGTCACAAAATTGAGTACACATGAAAAGAAAGCTATTTAGTCATGGCATGTCAACTTTGACCACATTTGAGCAATTAAAAGCCAAGATATGGACATTTGAAGAATTTTAAGCTACGTGTTATTTGTTCATTGACGTGTAACTTCGGAACGGTTTATCTCAAGATAAATCCTTTGATAACTTTTTGTCAGCATTGTCTGTAGATGACATATACCAAATTCGGTGAGATTCACATGAACGGCCTATGACGAGTTCGTTCAGATTCGTTTTCGCAATGTTAAAATTTCACGGAAATTGTTCTCGTTGGAAGTGGGCGTCGACCAGTGCGTTCAATGCGTGAGGGTCAATAGATTTCACGATAAAAAAAAAATTGTTAATAACAATAGGCAAAATGACATTTTGTACAATTACAGCGCCCCCTATTGACAAAATTTTATGGCATGTGCTGTGGTGTTAGAGGTCTTTGTGGTGATCGTGCATGATGTATTTTGCGCAGTGTCCTCCTTCTCGGTCCAAGATATTGGCAACTCAGAATCCCAATTTTTGCATTTACCCATATCACTAGGTGGCGCTATGTTTCAAGTGAATGTTTATGGGCTGGGTCGATACGTCTCTGCGACACCGACATGTCCCCCTGACTTCCAGTGTCCCGGAAACCGTTGACGGAAAATTGCTGAAAAAAAAAAAAACAAAAAAAAAGGGAAAAAGTCGCGGCAACACTATAATGACCGCTATCGCTAGCTTCGCTAGTGGCGGTCATAATAAATAAGGTGCACAATATGCCAGCAGCAAAAGTGGAGTGCACGACAGAGTCATATACTGTAGCACAAAGTCCAATGTAATTGCACAGTGGAGTCACAGTGCACGGGGTCCAGTACAGTCCCAGGCAGCAGGGATTCAAGTACTCAGGGACTCAGAGTCAGCAGTATAGTATGTGTTAGAGTCAGTGCAGCAGTATAGTATGTGTTAGAGTCAGTGCAGTAGTATGTGTTAGAGTCAGTGCAGTAGTATGTGTTAGAGTCAGTGCAGCAGTATAGTATGTGTTAGAGTCAGTGCAGTAGTATGTGTTAGAGTCAGTGCAGTAGTATACGTTAGAGTCAGTGCAGCAGTATAGTATGCGTTAGAGTCAGTGCAGTAGTATGTGTTAGAGTCAGTGCAGTAGTATAGTATGTGTTAGAGTCAGTGCAGCAGTATAGTATGTGTTAGAGTCAGTGCAGTAGTATAGTATGTGTTAGAGTCAGTGCAGTAGTGTGTGTTAGAGTCAGTGCAGTAGTATGTGTTAGAGTCAGTAGTGTGTGTTAGAGTCAGTGCAGTAGTGTGTGTTAGAGTCAGTGCAGTAGTATAGTATGTGTTAGAGTCAGTGCAGTAGTATGTGTTAGAGTCAGTGCAGCAGTATAGTATGTTAGAGTCAGTGCAGTAGTATAGTATGTGTTAGAGTCAGTGCAGTAGTATGTGTTAGAGTCAGTGCAGCAGTATAGTATGTTAGAGTCAGTGCAGTAGTATAGTATGTGTTAGAGTCAGTGCAGTAGTATGTGTTAGAGTCAGTGCAGCAGTATAGTATGTTAGAGTCAGTGCAGTAGTATAGTATGTGTTAGAGTCAGTGCAGCAGTATGTGTTAGAGTCAGTAGTATGTGTTAGAGTCAGTGCAGTAGTATAGTATGTGTTAGAGTCAGTGCAGCAGTATAGTATGTGTTAGAGTCAGTGCAGTAGTATAGTGTGTGTTAGAGTCAGTGCAGCAGTATAGTATGTGTTAGAGTCAGTGCAGTAGTATAGTATGTGTTAGAGTCAGTGCAGCAGTATAGTATGTGTTAGAGTCAGTGCAGCAGTATAGTATGTGTTAGAGTCAGTGCAGTAGTGTGTGTTAGAGTCAGTGCAGCAGTATGCGGGTGATACCATGTGAAATTATGATGGAACAGTGGAAGATGGAACATACAGGGATAGGTGTGCCTTAAGTAAGTAATTCCAGACACGCACTCACACACACATACACATACACACACACACACACACACACACACGCACATACACCATACACACACCTACACACGGGGGGGGGGGGGGGGGGGGTTAACAAGTTGGGTGCTAAGGGAGGGGGTGAGTGGAAGCAGCAAGTCCTGGGGTAGTGAGGGGGCAGGTGTCACAAGGAGTTCAAGAGTCTGATGGCAGTAGGGTAGAAACTGTATTTAAGTGTCGTAGTCCGAGTGCGCTGTGTCCCGAAGTGCCTGCTGAATGGCAGCAAAGTGAAGAGTCTGTGCCCTGGGTGTGTGTGGTCCTTGTGTGAAGAGTCTGTGCCCTGGGTGTGTATGGTCCTTGCGGATGTGTTTTTGCTCTGGTATGCAGGCCATGCGTAGTGCCAGTGTGTAGAGGATTACTGTGTGTGCAATGCTAACGCCAGAGCAACTACAAGACTTAATAACACAGTTGTAATATGTGTATTACCTGTGGACACAGATTCATTTTAGTAGTGGGGAAGAAAGTCAGACGAAGACCGTGAAGATGGCCAACCCAATTGCCTGGCTGAAACCCTGAGACATGAAAAAAAAGTCAATGGGAAAAATACTATGGCACAATTTGTGTGTGTGTGTGCATGTCCATGTGCATGTCTGTGTGTGTCTGTGTATGCGACAACTTCTCACTGTAAATGCTCTACCCAAAAACTGGATGTACTGGATGTAACCCATGATACACTGTTCACATTGTCAGTACTTCATTAGAGTTTTAACACTAGAAGTCCCAGAGAGGGGCCATTTGGCCTTTTTACCTAGAAAACCCACAAGAGGGCCAATTGGCCCCAAGTCCCCCCGTGGACACTCATTTTGTTATGGAAATGTGGCTGTTAGTGGCACATGGCCAGAGCCACTTGAACCTGTGTGGGGGAGGGGACACACCTTACAGCTCAGGAGGTTCTTTTAAGAGCAAGCTTTAGTTCTGAGATGGATAAATACCTCAGTGAACATAGCCATAAAGACTTAAACTGGACTATGAGCTGTATGCAGTGGATAGGATCAACAGGAAGTAAGGGATCAACACACTGACATTTATTGTTAAAAAAAAAAAAAAAACCATATTTACAAAGAATGAAAAGGCAACTTTTTTTACCAGTTTTGGTGTGGAGGGTTGTTGCAGAAGTAATTGTTATTATTGTGTGCTAAAAATTGTAAAAAAAAAAAAAAAAAAGAAACCCAAGCATATTTACAAAGAATGAAAAACCATGCATTATGAGTGAAATACATTTGAGCAGTCACTCACAATCCTGGCACTGCCATTGCTCCTTTCGGCAGTCAACACAGCGCACAGTTGCATGATTGGCCTTACATTTAATTTTAGCCTGACACTTGGCTCTTTTTCCTAGTTGTGGTGTGGAGGGTTGTTTCCAAAATAATTGTTCCTTTTGGGCCTTTTTCAGACCCACATTTTAGAATAGAATTTGTTTTTATTCCTCATTCTCACATTCACACAGAAGTAGCCAACATGACTTCACCACTGTAAGGTGTGACCCCCTCACCCC
The DNA here is from genome assembly GCA_027475355.1 of Coilia nasus. NCBI lineage: Eukaryota > Metazoa > Chordata > Actinopteri > Clupeiformes > Engraulidae > Coilia > Coilia nasus. The sequence continues at coordinate 1,108,312 of CM050208.1, forward strand.
ACACACTGCCACTAACAGCCTCATTACCATAACAAAATGAGTGATTAGTGTATTCGGGAAAAGCGGTCAGGCCAAATGGCCCCTATGTGGGTCTTCTAGGTAGACAGAAAAATTCTGGGACTTCTAGTGTTGAAAGTCAGTACTTCATTAGGGCTTTAAAAGTCAGTACTTCATTAGAGCTTTAAAAGTCAGTACTTCATTAGGGCTTTAAAAGTCCTTTTTGTGACCGAGGCTGAATTCATTAGGCCCCATTTCCTCTCAAATGCTTTCAAAGGGGAACTTCAGGCACAAACTGCTCACTTGGATCTATAAATGGCAGAGTTGGACAACAGTGTGTGACCAAACCTTTGGCTGAGCGCTGACTGGGGTCAAGTTACAGCAGAGCAGCTACTGTGGCCCCCCCCCCCCCCATCCACTACTGCCCCCCTGGCCCCCCATCCACTACCCACTGCCCCCCCCCCCCCTCCCCCATCTACTAACCACTGGCACCATGTCATGTCAATGTCCCTCCTGTCCCCCCCATCCACTAACCACTGACACCATGTCAATGTCCCTCCCCTCCTGGCCCGCCGTCCACTACTCCTGGCCCCCAGTCAATGTCCCTCTGGCCCACCGTCCACTGACCACTAGCCTGCAGTTCACTACCCACTGGCACCCTGTCAGGAAACCAAAACCTTGAGGTCCCCCGCCGGCCTGCACAACCGAAGCATGCCATTGATGATGACTGACCAAAGATCACACGCTTGATACCTTAGCTATGTGGGTGGGGTCAGCCATTGTCCAGGAACCCTGGTGGCCACAGGAAACAGTAGGAGTGGGAAATAATACTAGAAATGGTTGATTTCCCATAGTGGCGGTTCGCTAACTTTAATGAATTGATGGTGGTGGTCTATTGATGACTGAGGCGTTAAACATTAACTGGTATGAGATTCTATGGCGGTCAGTACACTATTTTACCCAATTTAAGTCTTTGTCTGAACAAACAGAAGAAAATCAAAACCAAAAAGATTGCAAAGGATGATACATTTAGGGAAAGAAGACACAAGCTGTTATTTACCATTATGCTGCAATTCACTTAATCAGTGTGAAAACCCCTTTTTCAGCATTTTATGAACACTTCTGAAATGCGTGATTCAAAACAAGTTGTTTTCCTACGCTAAACACAGGATGCCTGTGTACAGAGCTCTGTGATGCTTCCAGAGGAGATGTCACACGGCACAGACGTGAACCTCTTTTATTTCTCTCTGCCTTGGGCCAGTGGTGATTGGGTCAGTGCTGATTGGGCCAGTGGTGATTGGATCAGTGCTGATTGGGCCAGTGGTGATTGGATCAGTGCTGATTGGGCCAGTGGTGATTGGATCAGTGGTGATTTGATCAGTGCTGATTGGGCCAGTGGTGATTGGATCAGTGCTGATTGGGCCAGTGCTGATTGGGCCAGTGGTGATTGGATCAGTGCTGATTGGGCCAGTGGTGATTGGATCAGTGCTGATTGGGCCAGTGGTGATTGGATCAGTGCTGATAGGATCAGTGCTGATTGGGCCAGTGGTGATTGGATCAGTGCTGATTGGGCCAGTGGTGATTGGGCCAGTGGTGAGTCCTTCGACCAGTGCTTATTTGGTCAGTGGTGACTGGGTCAGTGGTAATTGGTGATTGGATCAGTGCTGATTGGGCCAGTGCTGATTGGGCCAGTGGTGATTGGGTCAGTGGTGATTGGGTCAATGCTGATTGGGCTAGTGCTGATTGGGTCAGTGGTGATTGGGTCAGTGCTGATTGGGCCAGTGGTGATTGAACCAGTGGTGAGTCTTTGGACCAGTGGTGATTGGGTCAGTGGTGATTGGTAATTGGCCAGTGGTGATTGGGCCAGTGATGAGTCCTTCGACCAGTGGTGACTGGGCCAGTGGTGATTGGGCCATTAGTGATTGGGTCAATGCTGATTGGGTTAGTAGTGAGTGAAGCTCCTTTCAGCCAGAGCCTGGGAACCCTGGGGCATGTGAGACACAAGTCATCAGAGTCATCAGGGTCAGCTGGTGCCTGCGCTAAAAAGTAGCAGAGACCTGGTGACCCGGGAGCCCAGCCAGAGCTGGAGAAGTGACTGTAACGTATCCCCCCCCGACACACACACACACACACACACCATCATCCAACACCTTTGGCCCAACCACGTGAGGGAACCCCTGACTGGACACAGAGGGGCAGCAGGCTTCCAATGTCTTCTGGTTTTCTCAGGAACTGAGACGTCTGAGCTCCAGGAAGCAGGTCTCCGTCTTAAATTATAGCAAAATAAATGTGACTGCATGTGATGGATGGGTATAACATTAAAAGGGGGTTTTATGTTATATCTATTTTCTGATGGTCATAAATTGTACAGCAATAAGTATTGTACCAAAGACAATTTTTTAAACCCCTTAAATGATTTTCAACACGGAAACTCTATCTTTCTGATACACTGTAATTAGTTCATTACATTTAACTTTTCCTAATGCATTTTTGCTTGCTTAACAATTTATCAGAGAGAGGTCGGTTGTTGAGGCAAAGGCTCAAGTGTAGTCTCTATGCTTCGATGTGCATGGTGAGGCATGAGGGGGGTCGTAAGAGTTGAAGTCTCCCTCTTCTGCTTAAAAAGAGAACTGCAGGACTCTGCACTACGCTCTCAGGACCAAATCTTGCAATAACACCTAAACCTTGCCTTTAAGGCACTTGTTTCTGCCTCTTGGTTAGGGTTAATAAAAACACAGACTTGTCTGTCCATTTCAAAGCCTTCAGATCACCAAAGCTGACACCATATTCTGAGTAATGGGAGGCAGACCTTGACAGAGTTTAGGGCAATGTAGTCTGCAGGTAAATCTATGTGAGTGGTCTGACAAATTACATGTGCAATAATTTAGATTTGAGAAGGGACAGCTTAAAGACATGTCCAGAAATTTTGCAACAAGAATAAATAAAGACTTAAGGAATAAATAAAGACTTAATAAATAAAAACTTAATGAATGAAGACTTCATGAATGAAGACTTAAGGAAAAAATAAAGACTTGTGCTCCATGTAAATAAATGTTTCCACAGCCTTCTCTGGCCCAGAATCCCCACGTTACTCACATTTACATATTCTTAACTTCAACATGATAATGCACACATTTGAGATTTGATCAATTCATAATCTTTAAATGTATATATATATATATATATATATCGCTTGTAAGGGAGTCGCTTCTTCTTATTGGCTGGCGGATTAAATGGTGAGTGGTGGACTAAAGTTTACATACATTCATATATATAACATTCATATATATATATATGAATGTATGTAAACATTTCACCACCATTTAATCCACCACTTACTATTTAATCCGTCAGCCAATAAGAAGAAGCGACTCCCTTACAAGGGACTTCCTCATATATATATGAATGTATGTAAACATTTCAGTATATTTACATAATAATATATCTATATTAATATAATTGTACATTTCCATGAAGTAGATCTTGAGTTCTTCTGGTGCACATTCTGCTGCTATATAAACCGGTGTGCCCAACAGCGACTCACCATTTAATCCATCAGCCAATAAGAAGAAGCGACTCCCTTACAAGCAATCCCAGTGATTAAAAGCAAGATATCCCAATTATATGATATAATTATATGAGGCATTGGGACCAAAGAACACCTACCTGCACTTACCTACCTCCCCACTCACCCCCCTACCTCCTCACTCACCCCCCTACCTCCGCACTCACCCTCTACCTCCCCACTCACCCCCCTACCTCCCCACTCACCCCCCTACCTCCCCCCTACCTCCCCACTCACCCCCCTACCTCCCCCCTACCTCACCACTCGCCCCCCTACCTCCCCACTCACCCCCCTACCTCCGCACTCACCCTCTACCTCCCCACTCACCCCCCTACCTCCCCACTCACCCCCCTACCTCCCCCCTACCTCCCCACTCACCCCCCTACCTCCCCCCTACCTCACCACTCACCCCCCTACCTCCCCACTCACCCCCCTACCTCCCCACTCGCCCCCCTACCTCCGCACTCACCCCCCTACCTCCCCCCTACCTCCCCACTCACCCCCCTACCTCCCCTCTACCTCCCCACTCACCCCCCTACCTCCCCACTCGCCCCCCTACCTCCCCACTCACCCCCCTACCTCCCCTCTACCTCCCCACTCGCCCCTCTACCTCCCCACTCGCCCCCCTACCTCCCCTCTACCTCCCCACTCGCCCCCCTACCTCCCCACTCACCCCCCTACCTCCCCACTCACCCCCCTACCTCCCCCCTACCTCCCCACTCACCCCCCTACCTCCCCACTCACCCCCCTACCTCCCCACTCGCCCCCCTACCTCCCCTCTACCTCCCCACTCGCCCCCCTACCTCCCCCCTACCTCCCCACTCGCCCCCCTACCTCCCCACTCGCCCCCCTACCTCCCCCCTACCTCCCCACTCGCCCCCCTACCTCCCCACTCACCCCCCTACCTCCCCACTCACCCCCCTACCTCCCCCCTACCTCCCCACTCGCCCCCCTACCTCCCCCCTACCTCCCCACTCACCCCCCTACCTCCCCACTCACCCCCCTACCTCCCCACTCGCCCCCCTACCTCCCCTCTACCTCCCCACTCGCCCCCCTACCTCCCCACTCGCCCCCCTACCTCCCCCCTACCTCCCCACTCGCCCCCCTACCTCCCCACTCGCCCCCCTACCTCCCCCCTACCTCCCCACTCGCCCCCCTACCTCCCCCCTACCTCCCCACTCGCCCCCCTACCTCCCCCCTACCTCCCCACTCACCCCCCTACCTCCCCTCTACCTCCCCACTCACCCCCCTACCTCCCCACTCGCCCCCCTACCTCCCCACTCACCCCCCTACCTCCCCTCTACCTCCCCACTCACCCCCCTACCTCCCCACTCGCCCCCCTACCTCCCCTCTACCTCCCCACTCGCCCCCCTACCTCCCCACTCGCCCCCCTACCTCCCCCCTACCTCCCCACTCGCCCCCCTACCTCCCCACTCACCCCCCTACCTCCCCCCTACCTCCCCACTCGCCCCCCTACCTCCCCACTCACCCCCCTACCTCCCCCCTACCTCCCCACTCGCCCCCCTACCTCCCCACTCACCCCCCTACCTCCCCCCTACCTCCCCACTCGCCCCCCTACCTCCCCCCTACCTCCCCACTCGCCCCCCTACCTCCCCACTCACCCCCCTACCTCCCCACTCGCCCCCCTACCTCCCCCCTACCTCCCCACTCGCCCCCCTACCTCCCCCCTACCTCCCCACTCACCCCCCTACCTCCCCACTCGCCCCCCTACCTCCCCCCTACCTCCCCACTCGCCCCCCTACCTCCCCTCTACCTCCCCACTCACCCCCCTACCTCCCCACTCGCCCCCCTACCTCCCCTCTACCTCCCCACTCGCCCCCCTACCTCCCCACTCACCCCCCTACCTCCCCACTCGCCCCCCTACCTCCCCACTCACCTGAGGCAAATCTGAATGCAGAGCAAAACCAAAAATGCATAACTAAATAGATGCGCAAATAGATGCACACTGCAAATAACAACACAATATCCAAGTTAGTGTAAGGCCTCACACACAAACGTCCTTTCAAAGGCCCTAAATTACCGTCCTTCAACACTCTTTGGTCCTACTAGGGCTACGAGAAGCCTGCCTATTACAGAGCAAAGTCGTACACCCCCACTAGATGGCAGCGTTTGCAAATGTCTGGGAGAAGGTTACATTTCAGTAAATGACAGCAGCTGGCTTGAGGCAGTGAAATCGCTTACTTGAAAAAGATCTCTTGAAGAAGATCTCTGTAACTGTATGTTTTAGAACGTATACTGATTGTCACTTCCGAGTCCGAAAACTATTTACGCCAGACTCCACTGACATTCTTTAGTCCCACAGGGGATACAAGCCAAGGACTGATGTTCACTCCACTGATGTCGACAGAGCTTCTACGTAGGCCAAAAGCTGGATTTGTCGACTGATGAAGCCAAATAAGAAAACCAGCGGTAATGAATAAACTACTTGTGCGGTCACAGATGGCGTGACACGAGGCTGTCACAAAGTCAGGCCTGTGCCCCAGCCAAAAGGCGCGCTGACGAGCCGTCGTGCCCAAGACGGAGTAGTGGGCTGAACTCTCTGCTCCTTTTGGCCCGCGGAGTTCAGATGACAACGCTGATAAATCACAATAGTGCTGCTGAGCGTACGACCCTGTGAATGATTCATGAGCGACCCGTGCCAGGCCGTGAGGATTTCCTGCTTCTTTTGATTGATTAGATATCCTAGGACCCCGCTGAAAGTTTTGATGTCTTTGAGGTCGCGCTTACGGTAAATCCCAGCATTTATTATTGATGCAAACTGAGCCCTTCATTATCCAGCCTGCTGCACAGGTCTCCTGTGACAGCTACAACTCTGTGCTCATGATCCCACTTATTTCACAATCATGTGTGTGTCTTGTCTGTTTGTCCAGTCTGTAATGAAGTATAAAAACATGTATATTGTCCATCTTATAGGGAACAGTGGCATTACCAGGAGCATGTAATCTGTTTTCCTTTCATACCATACAGTCTGTGCAGGTCAGGCTTACCCCACGTGGAGTCTGTGCAGGTCACGCTTACCCCACGGGGAGTCTGTGCAGGTCACGCTTACCCCACGGGGAGTCTGTGCAGGTCACGCTTACCCCACGTGGAGTCTGTGCAGGTCAGGCTTACCGCATGTTCTCGCATTGCGTCCATGGCTTACAGATTTATGGAGTTAGTGGTGAGGGTTGCTAGTGGTTACAGCAGAATTCTATGTCAACCTCTGACAATTCGCCCCATTTCTAAAGGCCCGACCACAAATGTAACTTTTACGTGGAAACCCCAAAGTTCTAACTAAAACAAAACCACAACACGGTACATCAGCTCAGAGTATCAGTAGAATTACAATAAAGTCAAAGACCCTTCAACACCTTAAAACACTCGTGTAGGTGCTGCCATCCATTAGCAGTTTACTGGCCTTATTATTGGATTGGGGGGTGCAGGGCGATATATACTGTATCTGCTGTACCTGAGCCATAAGTGTGGGCGCACAGGGCATATACAGGGCATATACAGGGCATATGTGTGCCATAAGTGTGGGCGCACAGGGCATATACAGGGCATATACAGGGCATATGTGTGCCATAAGTGTGGGCGCACAGGGCAGGTGTGGATGCACAGGGCATGTGTGCCATAAGTGTAGGTGCACAGGGCATATACAGGGCATATGTGTGCCATAAGTGTGGGCATGTATAGGGCATGTGTGCCATGAGTGTGGGCATATATAGGGCATGTGTGCCATGAGTGTGGGTGCACAGGGCAGATGTGGACGCACAGGGCATATACAGGGCATATACAGGGCATGTGTGCCATAGGTGTGGGAGCACAGGGCATTTACAGGGCACCTGAGGGCTTGCCATCTGCAGGGCGCATGGTTATGTAATCAAGGTTTCACCTTTAGCTTGGTTGACTTTGTGTGGGTTCTGCAGTGACTGTGCCTTGTCATGTGTCCAGAGCTCCTACACTAGTCAGTCTTTTTGTCCTTGTTGACGTTTTAATGGGAAGCTCTACTCAGTGCCGGCACAAATGACCAGGTCTCTCCACATTTCACATCTCACAACCTGAGAAACACAGTGCAAACGCTGTGCCCCAAAAGAACAAATTATGTTACTTTATTCCTAATAGGTATTCCTCCTTATTTTTGTACTTTTAGACTACAAAACAGCTTATTTTGAAAATATCTGATAACAGTGGTCCATCAGGTACTGGTATGGAGGCTGCTGTCTAAACGAGAGTGGTAATTTTTATAGTTATAAAGCTGTTATCAGAAGTCATACAATTTCATGCTAAGTGTTTTCAAATGTATCCCCAACAATTGTGTTTCCTTTCAGTGTGTTTACACATGGAATAGCTGTCAAACAGGAATACCCATTTCTAGAATAATCAATACAGTTAATTTAGGCCAATATCCTTAACAAATACTAAATCATTTCCCCGTATCATATGCATGTCCGTACGGTTGCCAGTGTAAAGGCACTGACCAGGGCAGGTAATTCAAAACCCGTCCAATGAAAAGGCTTTTGGAGAGGCACAAGAACTCTACCTCCCTGTTAATGTCGCTGCCACTTTGATGTTTATATTCCCATCTGTGTGAAGGTGAATTCAGTCTTCCATGTAGTGAACTTGAAGGCAGCCACATGGCCAAATTATACAAGGGTATCCAGGGGGTCACTTTCCTTGATGCTGATAACATTTAAAGGCAATTAAGGCGATTACAATATCTTGACTAATCACTATGTTTGTAGGCTACTGCTAGTCTCGCACCCATGTCTCTAATGGGTAAAAAACGTGAACTTTTGTCAAATTCAAATGTAACTGGTTTTCAAGGGAAAACAAATCATAATGTTGCAATGTAACATGTTCGCATTCTTCTTCCAATCGAGTGTTTTTTTTTCGAAATGGACATCAAATAAAAAGTCATGAATCATAACCTCACGTTGAGTTCGACTGCTACAGACATTTAAACATTTAAACAACTGCTACAAACATACTGACAATTGTCTAGTCGTCATTCAATGCTCGCAGGCTACGTTCACCACCTAATTAAATAAAGTAGCCTAGTACAGACAATTTCTACGTGACAACAAAAATAACCTGTTTAACGTCTTTATTTTTTGGCTATTGTCATAGTTGGTCTCAGAAGAGACGATCTGTCAAATATACTTCCCTCGAGACATGCAAAGGTAGTAACACCTCCTGGACCAATCGGAATTGAACACATCTTTGTCTTGTTCCGTTCAAGTTTCCCCTACCCTTTTGCGAATAATAGTTTCGCCAGCCGATTAAACCTGAATGTCAGCTTGTATTTAGTCATGCGGAAGATAAAAGAGCATGAAAGTGATCCAGACGTCTGAAAACGAATCTCTGGTTGATGACTAGGGTTTCTCTGGTTAGATTCATGGACCACCTCTCAAAGCTTAACTCTTCATGCAGACATAGGCAGGGGATGGGGGTGGGAGGTAAGGGATAGGGTGGAGGTGTGTGGGGGTGGGTGGGGGGTAAAGGGGCGGGTTTTGGTATATAATACTTCTCGCTCTCAAGTTTTGCCTGTCGCCTGATTACCGGGACAGCTTCACACAACATCTCCACGTAGCTTCAGCAGCTGGGACAGGCAATTCACCTGCAAACCCTTTTTAACCAAATACAACTGACCAGTCTGAGCACTGATATGGAGACGCAACACAAACAAGGCTACCACTCAGTATGCCACACCTGCCTAAGGACGGGGACTTGCAAGAACAAGGTAAGAGAATCTCTCCATTTCTCATCCGAGACAGCTGGAGGCGTCGACCAAGAAAGTGAAATGACGTAGCCCATCTCTGTTACCCGAGCGTATAGCGTATGCTTCACATTGATGCCAGAGTGTGATTCAAGCTGGAGCCTGAATATGACCCAAACCTATTTGCAGACTTCACTGACAAAAGCAGGGGGTCGCATAGCAGTTTTCAGAGACCATGCGTGGCTCAGCTGACTGGCTTTCCATCTGACAGTCGAGATGCACGTCGGTGTTAGGCTCTAAGATTTGTCAAGAAGCGGTTGTTGCTGGGCTGTCCTGTTGCAGCGTCCCCACTCTGAACTCAGGGCAGGCGGGCGAGGCGGCTGTCCGCCAGGGGGCATCGCCACTAAGGGGTTACTTGTGCTCGGAGGCGGGGAACCAGCATAGAGCCCATAGTGCTGAGTCGGGTGATTTAAGATAGGTGAGTGTATTGAGCAGACAGTCTTGCAACTTGTTGAGCATTGTGTAAGACAGCGGGGCATCGCAGATAAAAGTCGCCCCACTACAAGCAGTCACTTTTTTGAGGTGCAATAAAAGAGGACCAGAGTAACATGGAGACTGGATTGTGGAGTCTAACTACTAACAGACTAACTAACCTGCAAAGAGAGAGGCGCCATATAAATGTAAACGCTTTAGAGAGCTTACTTTACTTTATATCAACATAATTGAATTGCTGTCAGTAGTCTTTCTGGAACAATTTTGAACTTTTCGTTATCTTCTATCGTCTAATGCTATTATTTTCTTCGTTCGTGTTCATCTGCAATGCTGCACTCAGCTTAATGAAGTTTAGTAGTAACTCAAGATGTGTTTTATGGCATGTATGGTAACGTGCCTTTTTTCTTCACAGATGAGAGTAATGTCCTCGTCAAGCCGGATGCTGGTGTGCGCTCTGGCTCTCGCGCTGTACTTGGTGGAAGTTGCCTCGGCAGAAACGCTGTGTGGAGGAGAGCTGGTGGACGCGCTGCAGTTCGTCTGCGAAGACAGGGGGTTCTACTTCAGTAGGTGGACACATTATTACTACTGCGTGATGATGGATGACTCATCAATTGTATTAACGCTTACGCCCCAAGCGTAAGGGCCTGCTTTGTAGTTGCTGTTGAGCTGCGCAATTAGCTTGAGAATGTTTATAGAGCTGGCCAAGACGCTCGTGTGTGCTGACTGTGCACTCTACTGCCTATCTCTCCGTAGTGTATGAAAGGGCCGCCCGCTCCGTAAAATCAGCCACAATGGCCAGTTTGTTTACTCGCGCATTCCGCCAGGGAAAGTAATAGCACCCAAGTGGCATTCCGTTCAGCCCCCCAGAAATGTTCCCAGGCTACGCTCAATTGAAAAGTTGTTTGTCAAGTCAGAGGAGCGATTGGACTGGCCATTATTAGCGTCATTATTAGCAATACTACTCGTTAACAGGGTTGTCAAAGTGGAATAACAATAGTCGAAGCGTAATGGGATGGGGGTGCTAATTGCAGTGCCCCAATTGCCATGCTTGGTGGTCAACACTGGATGTTTCTCAATGTGAAACTTTGCATGTTCATGCCATTCCCACATCAAATGTTGCTTCAGGGAGATAAAACATATTTACATGTTAATAAACATGTTTTTCAGCATTTGACCCCTTGCTGTATTCTGTTGTTCAAGCTGCAGCATTGAAAGATATTATTACTCTATTGGGCTTGTGTAGCTCTCCCTCTCCTGTCTGTCCTCTGAGTCAGAGTTCAATTCCATCTTCAGAAGGTCTATTGGGCTTGTGTAGCTCTCCCTCTCCTGTCTGTCCTCTGAGTCAGAGTTAAATTCCATCTTCAGAAGGAGCTTGTTTGCCAAAGCAGCAGTAGAACATCATTGCGTTCCTTCCTACAAGAAAGCGTGACGCTGCTACTCCGCAATCCCCCGTTCCCCTGTGCCCTGTGCCTGGCCTGCACTGCATGCTGTTGCTCCCTCCCACTCTCCCCTCCCCTCTCTGTCCCTATCAGGGCCTGGCCCCTCTCCCTCGCTCCGCTGTCTCTCTCCCCGCTCACGTTATCTCTGCTGAGCTGGCAGAAGGGACAAGGTCAAAGGATATTAGCCATTTTGGTTATTTACTCATTGAGGCAAAAAAAGGGTGAGAGAGAGGGAGAGAGAGGGGGGGAGGGAGGAAGAGAGAGAGCGAGAGAGAGCGAGAGAGAGAGGGTTTCTGCCCCTATACTGTCCTCTCTGAATCCATCATGGAAAGTCTTTGTATCTTTGATTTATGTTTGGACAAAGGAAGCCACATCAGACAGCTGAAACCACAGTGACGTGGGCAGTGTGCCACACTATAATGCTGTCTGGAGACATATCAGGTGTTCTGCATGTAATGGTGCTCTTAACAATGCCAGTGTGTAACTGTCTGCGTTGCTGCTCCACAGGTAGGACAACAATCAGGACTAGCAATCGCCGCAATCCGACTCGAGGGATCGTAGAGGAGTGTTGCTTCAGGAGCTGTGACCTCAACCTCCTGGAGCAGTACTGCGCCAAGCCCGCTAAGTCAGAGAGGGACGTGTCGGGGACAGCTCTTCAGGTCATACCCGTGTTGCCAGTGCTAAAGCAGGTACGCAGCCGTGAGAACTGCCGCCCTTGCACGCGTATCTCAACTGCAATCAACGCCAGAGGATCATATGTGCTGAACCCGGGTGTACTTAGCATGTGGGATCTAATAGAAATCCATGCAAACCTGCCTTGCTAAGCAAGTATTGTCCCTGGCAAAAGTGCTGACCCTCGTGGAAAGTGTTGTGACTCAAGAGAACTCTGTAAGGCCGTCAACTTCAGGTTTCCACAGGGGTCAACTTCAGGCTTCCACAGTCAGGGTGGCGTCTGTTGCTCAGCTCTGACAGAAGGATTTTGTGATCTAGTGGCCTTTGTTCTTTTCACTAGTTTAGTGTCCACACAACAAATCCCCCAAAAATGTTACAGCAAATACGTGAAAACAAAACAGTATGCTGCTGTTTGTCATGTGTGTGTTACACTGATTAGACAGAAGCTTGAACATCCTGTAGGTCTTAATGAAAGCTGTCAGGGCCTAGAAAATGCCTCTTAAATGATGTCATTAGCGTGCGCAGAGCCCCAAAAGAAGCATTACTCTCATTCCATTAAGAAGGTCTCAAGCTCTTGGCACGGAAATTTGCTCAAACGCTGACAACTTTGTCGGCCAGCTGTTCCTAAGCCCCGAAGCAGCCGTGAAGAGTTTGAGAGAAATAAACACGGCAGTGGATCTGGGCCAGGCTGAGGAGCCCGCCACTCACTGGGCCATCTATGCAGGGTCAGGATGAAAGCCGCCATTGACCAGAAGGGCTTCTGCCACATAAATCATACTACTCTCTTTCCCCTCCAGGGACATTGCAAGTCTGAATCCACTGTTAGGGACTTGCTGGCCAGGAAAGAGGGTTTGAACTGGAATGTGTTTACGATGTTGATAGTGGTGTGTGTGTGTGTGTGTTAGGAGGGGGGCTCTGAGAAGGGGGTTCAGTCAGAGAACAATGGCTAGTCTCGCCTACATACTGTCAGAGGGCTTGGGAACCTAGCTGCCACCACTACCCCAAATTCTTTGAAGTTGGGGTCAGAGAGGAGTTCGTTTTAGTACTCGCGTACCAAAAAGGCCTGTGCACAACGTAACCTCCGAGGAATCTAGGATCATGGTCAGACAGAACATTCTACTAGCACTTTAAAGCAACCACACAAACCATAGAGGGGGAGCCAGGTGGATTTAGACAGCTTTGAGGGCCTTATGTTCCTGCGCATACATACCATTGTTATTTGAAACCCTCATGTGCGGCTCCCATATACGTGGGAAAGGAAGACTTTGGTGCAATATCATACAGGGCTGTAGAGCCACACATACAGCAGGCTAGTGTCCTAATGCCGTCCAGATCCGCCCTAGATTTGCGACCCAGAGAGGAGACACTTAAGTGCTGTTCACTAAAAATCAATAAGGTTCATGAAGGAGTGTTCACTTATTGACAAATGAATAATGTGTTGTTTTTGAGAAGTGTGTGTCAATTTGTAATAATCCGACTTCCCTTTCTGTCTTGCTTTTATTTCCCTGTGGCGTGGGATGTGGACCATTGGCAGGAAGTCCCAAGGAAGCATGTGACCGTGAAGTATTCCAAATACGACGTGTGGCAACGCAAGGCTGCGCAGCGGCTGCGGAGGGGCGTCCCCGCCATCCTGCGGGCTCGCAAGTTCCGGCGACAGGCGGAGAGGATCAAGGCCCAGGAGCAGGCCCTGTTCCACCGACCCCTCATCACGCTCCCCAGCAAACTGCCTCCCGCCCTCACACACACAGAAAAGTACGTCAACCACAAGTGAGTTTGGGATCGTTTGCACAGGAGAAGAGTCGGAAAAGAAGAGGAAGAAAAAAACAAGGGGATTAAAGCTTTGTCTCTGTCGTCATCTCTGTGGCAGTTTTCTCCTCTCCATCAGCCCCAAGCCCCCGCCTCCCCCACCCCACCCATACCAACATCATCCAATACTTCCCCCCACCTCTGTTCACGCTCTGTCATTCAAAACACAAAAGATCACCACAAAACAAAGAGAGAATAAAGACTTAGCCGTGGAGTAAAGGCCGAATGCCGTTCAGGTGGAGCAACCTACACCAGAAGATGGTCAGAAGGAGACCTTTTTTCTTTTGATGTTTTTGTGACATCTGAGGACACCAGAATGTGCTTAGCATGAAAGAATTCATTCCACACCATTTCTCTCGAGACAAAAGTACATTTTCTAGTCCTTTTTCTGATTAGTTTGCACCTAAACTATAACGGAACATCCACACTGTGAGGAATTCCTTTGTAAAATTAGATTCCTGTTCCAGCACCTTGTGATCACAAACAAAAAGCAGAAGAAAGTCTGCAAATTGCACATCGCCACGGATTACGTCAAAGTTCTTGTTAAGTAAATTAAAAAAGGCACTATTTTTTTATGGACTATGAACATGTAGCTCAAAAAAAATGTCATGGTGCTAGCTTTGGGGACGGACGCAAAGAAGAGGAGGTTGAAAAGCATGTTTTTTTCTTTGAATAGTTATTAAAGCTTTCCGTTTTAAGGAAAGTGTGACTTCAAGCATAAGGGGAGAGGGAGTGAAGAGGGTCTGTACCGACGGAACCAGCAAAGAGTGGGGAAGTGACTGCGTGTGGTGGCACTGGTGGCACTGGTGGCACTGGTGTGCTGTGACACACACACGCCATGCTTCTGATCCCTGGAGCCCTGCAGGAGCAGAGCATTGTGGGATAGCGCGGGGAGGACGTCACGTCTGCGAATGACTGCTCTTCCTGTTAGTGCTGGCTGCGTCACAGTATCTTACCTTGCACTTCAGGAAGTGAAACCTTAAAAGACATGGAACAAGTGGGATGTTTCTCTTTTTATTCACTTTTTGTCCTCATCATGGAAGTGTTTCAAGGAAACAAATCTGTCAGTTTCTGGTACCGTGACATTCCTGTTTTTGGTCTTGTTTTCCTGATTTTTGTGGTAATGTTATTTTACAGTTCTGAAGAAAGGCACAAATTTAAATTCAAAGGGAAAAAACGCAATAATGTCAACTAACAATATATTTTTAATGTATATCAGTAGTATTCACATGCTTTTGCCTGAAAACAAATACTTGAATATATATAAATATATAATTAGTTTCCAGGGACGTCATGTTATATTCTTTTAGTCTGAGCTGTATCATGCGTAATGAGCCGCAAAGCTTTGTTTGTTTGTTTAAATACAAATAAGGGCACTGTATAAAGGCATTATTTATTTTGTTATAAAAATATATATGAAAATTGGTCCAAATAATATACGTAGCACTGATGCTCAACTGACGGATTTATTTTATATGCTCTAATTTTTTCCCGATTTACTTGTAATGCTTTTTGTAGATGCTTTGTACCAAAAATATTTGCTTTTCTCCTTGTGGTGTGCCACAGAGCGAGTTCAAATGAATATTTCAGCAGCAGCAGTAGCCTGGGTTGCTTAGGCGTGTTATGTCACAAAAATAGGCACATATTCTGATTCCTCTTTTCGGCTTGGCTCTGTGACCTGCCAAATGGGCTTTTTGCTAAAAGGAGAAAAAACCCCCATGCTTGACTTCCATCCAGTGCAGTAGCAGTTATCCAGACAGACCCGCTCCAAGTATGCACAGCTTGTACCCACCCACTACAGTTTAAACCACTTCAGTATCAGTCATGGTGACACAGTGATACTATCTGTATATCGCGTTTTCTTTTGTTCATTTGTAATGTTTGTTTGTCAGACTTGGTTATGTGTGGACGAGTTTCCTCCATGCAGTGCCTGGCTGGGTGTCCACTGTGTTGGGGCGGGGAGGCTGAGGTCAGTATAGCAGAATAGGGCCTCGTGTTAGGAAGCGCACTATGGTCCCACCACACCGATGCTCCATGCCAGCATCCAGCCAGCCAGCCAGCCAGCCACTCTACACAGTCAGGCTCCCTTCATCCTAGCCCTAGGTCACTTAGAGGCCATCAATGCGTCCATGGTGGAGGACGAGAGGGTGTCCCAGGTGTCCAATCACTCACTCCTCAGAGTGTCTCTTAAATCTCTCGTTTTTATCAACAAGACCCAAATCTGCCTCTTACCCGGGGTGGGCCTGCGCCCTGTGTCGCATCAGTGTGTATACGATGAAGGGCTACCATGCTGATCCTCACCTTAAGCAGTCGATGTACTCAGGAAACACTACGGTTTGCCGGAGAGACTAAAGAGAGACACTGCCTCCACCCCTGTAGCAGCTTAGCAGCGCCCGTCCACACGATGCCTCGTAGCTCGTACCTGTAGCAGCTTAGCAGCGCCCGTCCACACGATGCCTCGTAGCTCGTACCTGTAGCAGCTTAGCAGCGCCCGTCCACACGATGCCTCGTAGCTCGTACCTGCATACCTTAGTGCTGCGTGGGCGGCAGCGTTTCTGTTGGTTTGGCTCACCCAGATTCTACCTAAGGAGGCTGATGGATGCGTTTTGGGGACAGGCGGAGTGCTGCCTGATGTCACGCCCGGGTCCTCTGTCACACTGTGTCCCCTACCTGCTCTGTTGCTGTCTCTATCAGTGTGCTAGGCTGGGCCACCACTGCTTAACGTCACTGCTGAGCCTCCCTGCGACTAGGCCATGTAATAGCTGTGACAGCCACATCTGTTTGATCGCCCCATTTCAGTTGTATAACAAAACAGTGCAATTATTATTATTATTATTATTATTATTATTATTATTATTATTATTGTTATTATTATTGTTATTATTATTATTATTATTATTATTATTATTATTATTATTATATCCCATATTTCAAGTTGAGACATTACAACATATTTTCTTTAAGTTCTACTGCTAGGACTGCATTCATTATTGTTGTTGAACAGGCTACTGCTCTATTGAATGGCATCGAAGAAAAACTCTTTTTTGCTGATATGAAGGGATCTCTATTTGCCTGTCAGTGGCAAGATGTTAGTGTCAGTAGCCTTCTCATCCTGTGCCAATCTCAGTACTTTAACCTCTGCACGCTAGAACGTCCGATGCACAATTCATGTACCTTCATTTTTAATATCAATAAAAGAACATTTTATCAAAAGTCTTTTAAGTCTTTCTGAGATATTTCTTTTCATGGTGAATGTGGGCCTGTGTGTGTGTGTGCGTGCGCTTGTGTGTGTGTTTGAGCGTATGTTGGTGGGTGTGCTAGTGAAAGCACATTTTATCTTTTTTATCTCAAAGCTGATGTGCACTCTAAATCATTTAGTAGAGCTGGATTCCCTGAGCCGTGGCTTACTGGTGCTTTTAGCATCTTTGGTGGTGCTAGCAGTGTCCCAACGAGAGAAGTTGCACTTAAAGTGAGACCAACCCATCTCTCCCTCAGTCCTGACACTGACCCATCTCGCCCTCACCCATCTCCCCCTCACTTCTGACAGGGACCCATCTCTGCCTCAGTCCTGACACTGACCCATCTCGCCCTCACCCATCTCCCCTCACTCCTGACACTGACCCATCTCCCCTCAGTCCTGACACCGACCCATCTCCCCTCACTCCTGACACCGACCCATCTCCCCTCACTCCTGACACTGACCCATCTCCCCTCACTCCTGACACTGACCCATCTCTCCCTCAGTCCTGACACCGACCCATCTCCCCTCACTCCTGACACTGACCCATCTCCCCTCACTCCTGACACTGACCCATCTCTCCCTCAGTCCTGACACCGACCCATCTCCCCTCACTCCTGACACTGACCCATCTCCCCTCACTCCTGACACCGACCCATCTCCCCTCACTCCTGACACTGACCCATCTCCCCTCACTCCTGACACTGACCCATCTCTCCCTCACTCCTGACACTGACCCATCTCCCCTCACTCCTGACACTGACCCATCTCTCCCTCAGTTCTGACACCGACCCATCTCCCCTCACTCCTGACACTGACCCATCTCCCCTCACTCCTGACACCGACCCATCTCCCCTCACTCCTGACATGGACCCATCTCCCCTCACTCATCTCCCCTCACTCCTGACATGGACCCATCTACCCTCACTCATCTCCCCTCACTCCTGACACCGACCCATCTCCCCTCACTCCTGACATGGACCCATCTCCCCTCACCCATCTCCCCTCACTCCTGACACCGACCCATCTCCCCTCACTCCTAATATGGACCCATCTCCCCTCACTCATCTCCCCTCACTCCTGACACCGACCCATCTCCCCTCAGTCCTGACATGGACTAGGGAGCTGCTGTATGCCAGCCCCACCCCTCAGCATATTAACCACACCCATCAGTACAGCAGCCCCACCCCTCAGCATATTAACCACACCCATCAGTACAGCAGCCCCACCCATCAGCATATTAACCACACCCATCAGTACAGCAGCCCCACCCCTTAGCATATTAACCACACCCATCAGTACAGCAGCCCCACCCATCAGCACTCCAGCTCCACCCATCAGCACATCAGTCCCGCCCATCAGCACTCCAGCCCCACCCATCAGCACATCAGTCCCACCCATCAGCCCACCGGCTCCACCCATCAGCACATCAGTCCCGCCCATCAGCCCACCGGCTCCACCCATCAGCACGCCAGTGCTTCATCCAGACCCAGATTCAGCCTGTATGTGTTTGCGTGTGTGTGCTTGTGTGCATGTGCGTCGTATTGGGGTGTGTGTGTGCATGTGTGTGTGTGTGTGTGTGCATGTGCATGTGTGTGCATGCTCAGCAGTGTGAACTTTGTGCAGTGAGCTGTGTATGTGTGTTTGCTGCTGTGTCAGAACTGAGTGCTTACTATTTAGGGTTCTCCAGTGAATCACGCACATACCAGTTTCCTTCATGTCAGCATTCTGTATGCTGTTAGATATGAAGAAGGTTTTTATTTGAGAAAATAAAGCCTACTAGAAGAACAAAAATTGTCCACACATTTAACTAGACCTAGCTAGTTAGCTTATTGTGCACATAGGGGCTAATGGCATTAGTTATCTATTAGTTAAATTCGGTTAAGAGGTGGTGGTAGTCTTTATCAGTCTTCATCTTTCGCTCCCTCACATGCCAACACGTCCAGCCTGCAAGGTTCTGGACCCGATAGTCCCGCACACCAAAGATACAGTCCCCCTCTATTGTCCACAAGTCAGAAACTATGGTTACATAATTAGGAAGCCCTTCTCACAGTTCCTGGTTGATTAGGAACTGACAATTAGATCGGTTTGTGCAGCACTGAAGAAATACAATCTCTTCTTTATGCCGTGGTCCTGCTCTAACAATCACAACACAGGCGAGGATGTGGAGTGAAATTGATTTCATTATGAAATCAGCATTAGAGGAGAAAGAGTGCGAGAGAGAGGTACAGAGAAGCAAAGAGAGAGAAAGTGAAAAGTGCTCTGCTCTTATTTACCCCTAGTATAAAAGACCAAAAAACAAGCCAATGCTGTTTGCAGCGTTGAGGAACACATTGTCCAGGTCAGCATGGGTTCTGGATATGACCCCCTTTTCTCCCTCCTCCCTCCCCACTGGAGACCACAGCAATTAGAGGCACCGTCGGCCTGGCAAGGCATGCGTGAGCACGCTTGGGTCTCGGGAGACTTCAGCTGCCCCCCGACCCCCCCCCCCCGGGTGCGCTCCTATGGCCAACCTGGCTCGAGCTCCTCGACCCCTCCATACCGCTGCGCTCCTATGGCCAACCTGGCTCGAGCTCATCCCATTCAGCCGACCAGCCACAACTACTCCTGAGCTGGCTCAAGCTCGTCCCGTGCAGCCGACCAACCACGGCCAACCCCTGAGCTCGCACTGAGGAGGAGACCTACGTGCCACCCACGGCCAGCCTGCTGCTCTAGTCTGCCCAGGCCCCAGCCTCCTGCTTCACAGCCTCCTGCCCCAGTCTGCCCAGGCCCCAGCCTGCTGTTGGGGAAGGACTGGGCGTGTCAGCCCCAGCCTGCTGTGAGGGAGGGGCTGGGTGTGTTGGTGGCGGTGGTTGTGGTGTGGTGGTAGCTGGCTCAAGCTGAATCGGTGCTTGTGTGGTTTACTTTTCAGTCACACCTTTCTTTCTAAGTGCTGTGTTACTGGAATATTCTGTGCCTGAGTTTAAGGACCATCAAAGACGATGATGCACACCTAAGGAATGCAAACACACAATTAAAAACCATCCGGGCCCAAAATTAACCACAAAAATCAAACCAAGCCAGTCCACTAATTTGCTTGTCTGAACTTCAACCAGATTTACTTTGAGGGATTAACTCAGAGTTTAGTAAATTATACTGTTTTGGAAATACAGTATACAAAAGCTGTATTGGTGTGTGCAGACATGCAGTATCGCAACTTTCTACTGTCTGTTTTCACTTTAACTAAAAGTGGATGTGTTACCAGTGTGTGGGTGTGTCACCCATATATCACATCTGTCACTCTGTGTCAGCAGTTACAGGGTTAGAAGGTGCACGGAAAAGGGAGACAGGAGTAGGGTTTCAGGGTTAGGGTTCCAGGCCTAGGGTTTCAGGACTAGGGTTTCAGGACTAGGGTTTCAGGACTAGGGAGACAGGACTAGGGTTTCAGGACTAGGGTTTCAGGACTAGGGAGACAGGACTAGGGTTTCAGGCCTAGGGTTTCAGGACTAGGGTTTCAGGACTAGGGAGACAGGACTAGGGTTTCAGGACTAGGGTTTCAGGACTAGGGAGACAGGACTAGGGTTTTAGGACTAGGGAGACAGGACTAGGGTTTTAGGACTAGGGAGACAGGACTAGGGAGACAGGACTAGGGTTTCAGGCCTGCACCTGCAGCCTTATCCCAGGGCACTGTGATAACAAACCAAACACCAGGGGCCTCATGTACAAACCTTGCGTACGCACAAAAAAGCTCCGTACGCCACTTCTCACGCCAGAGTTCGGATGTACCAAGACTGACTTGACGTGAAAAAGTGCGGGCCTCCATGCAAACTTATGCAATAACTTCAGGTGTACTTACCCACGAGTCATGACGTAATATTGCAATTTGCGGCTAGTTATTTGAAACGCACTTCAATCATGGGTTATTGTTTACACACGTAATGTGACACTGTTGGGTTAACTTGAACAGATTCATAAAATTATAATAGCTACATTGGAATCAAGGAAATCAGAAGCCCTGGTAAAATTATATTCAGGGATGACTGTTTATTAAACATTGCATATTTTCGGGACTATGAATGTCATTCATGCTAATAGATATCCCATGATATGTTTGTCGCTCAATTCTTGACAGTGATATAATGAGACTAGACTTGCTGGTGTTGCGTGGAGTAACCATAATATTTACTTGAAATCAATCAACCAGTTGGTGGATTTCCCATTGCCTACATATTATTAACACCTTGGATGTATGAGAACAGCCAATCATCAACATGTATCCAAAAATGAGAATATTAAAGCATGCACAAAAGGTGGCACTAATCAATAGGTTGACAATGGCAGTGTTGGCGTTGTAGGAGGACATCGCGAATGGTCGCATTAGGAGGGAACAGGTGTTCCATGACTATAATGATTTTTTGGCTCATGATGATGACTGGCTTATCAGTCGATTCAGATTCCCAAGATCTATTCTCTTGGAACTCTGTGCTGAGTTGAGCCCGGCCCGGTTTTGGAGAGGGAGACAGCGAGGAGTCACGCATTGCCAGTACCAATCCAAGTCCTAACTACGCTTCTGGCAACGGGATCATTCCAAAGGGAATTGGCTGACCGGTCAGGAATGAGTCAGACAGCTCTGAGCCACACTGGCTGAGCTGCTGTTCTGAATGGCATCATCCGACTGTCAGCCAGGTATATAGAGTTTCCCTATAATATAGTGAACCAAGCAAACATTAAAGCGCAATTTGCAGCGATAGCCAGTTTTCCGGAGCGATCGACTGCACACATATTGCTATAAAGGCGCCATCTGAGGGTGAATATGCGTACGTTAACAGGAAACATTTCTATTTAATAAACGTACAAATAATATGTGATGTCCAAATGCGCCTTACAAATATCGTAGAAAGGTGGCCTGGGGCAACCCATGACTCCTTCATCCTGACTAACAGCGTGGTTGGGAATAGGCTGGAAGCTGGCAGAGTGCGTAATCGTTGGCTACCTGGTAAGATATTTAACACCTAAAGTGACTGGAAAATATACACATGATGTATAGTTTATGCTGTAATTATTCCAATCACTCCTAGGAGACAGCAACTTTCTTTTTCACATCCACTTTTATGTCGGACCAATTTTTTTACATCAGCGGCCCGTGTTTCTGACCCTACCGCACTTACTGCCTTTGCCACATTTGTCCAGGCAAGTTGTTTTGTTTTGGTGCCGATTCCGGTGGAAACGTGAACCAAACAAGATTTTGTGTCTGGCCTCCACCTCCGAAATCAGCACCTCCACCTCGCATGCCGAAGTTTTTTTTCCTTCCTTTCTCCATATCCATTCTCTCAACAGGGGCACTACTACAGGCCTATTTATACTAATTAGCATATTCAATGTGGAGGGAGGAGACAAGGCGGAGAGTCGGGCTCGTGCATGTGCGCTGAATTTCACGGTAATTGGGATGTACAAAGAGAATGTGCGTGGAAACCTGCTTACGCACAGATTGATACATGTAGATTTTTTTGTACGTACGCATCTTTCCAGCTTTTTCGCGTACGCACAGAATCAGTAGGAAATACACGCAAGTGTTAGTACATGAGGCCCCAGGACATAGAGCGAGGAGACAGAAACCTCCCATCTGTCATCACCACGATGATACGGCCCCATGGCGCTGGACACCACACCATGCCAACCTTGCCTCACTGTTCCTTGTCCTCGGCTGTGGCACAGAGTCACAGAGGAAGGAAAAACATCCTTATCTGACCTGACTGGGTGAAGCTCACAGATACTGCAGCCCTCTGGCTGAGCCAGGCGCTCCCTCACC
The DNA here is from genome assembly GCA_027475355.1 of Coilia nasus. Lineage (NCBI taxonomy): Eukaryota > Metazoa > Chordata > Actinopteri > Clupeiformes > Engraulidae > Coilia > Coilia nasus. The sequence continues at coordinate 1,131,028 of CM050208.1, forward strand.
TCATCTGACCTTTGACCTGCAAGATAGCAGAAGTTGCTGGGAATTCTACTTGGACTGCAGTGTGTTGCAATGTCTTGGCAGGGCGATGTGTGGAACTTTGTTTTCACCAGCAGTTACAATGAAGCTTCAGTTTGGAACTCTGAAGAATCCTTTAATTGACAATGCTGAGGTCAAACTATCAGAGGTCAAACTATCAGAGCTCTTCTGATTCACAATGTGATGAAGATCAACTCCAGCTTTGACAAGCTTGATGTAGTGTTATATATGGGCACAATGTTGTTCAGATTGAGCCAGGATCACCAACTCATCTATCCTGTGACAAAAAGTATATCATTTGCATGCTATTTATGTTTGCAGGCAAAATGTAGCTAATCGTTGTTGAGTGGTAGCAGCATTAGCGTTGGACATTTAAAAAGCAATCTTACCATGTTGACTGATTAGAAGTTTCTCAGTAAAGGTATCATTTCAAGTAAAGGTATGGCTATGGCGGTGGTTGACATCAAAATACATCCAATGCAAACTTTTAGAGCAACTGATGGTGTAAGATTAGTATGCAGTCAATCTAAAAGACATGCCAACAGCTTGCAAACAAGCATTGCTAGTTCAGCATCGGGTGCTACATGGTCCCTCTTCATCACTCACTTGTATTCGATATCTGACTCAGCAGACAGCATTATTAGGAGAGGGGCTACCAACCGACCAGTAGAGATGATGCAATCACGTGGAGATGGTGCAGTCACGTGGAGATGGTACAATCAGATGGAGATGGTGCAATCATTTGGAGACCTGTTGACCTGTGGCCACCACACATTTTAAAGCCTCAAGGGTAGCTACAAATAGATATACAAATGCTTTTAATGTTTTTATCATACATTATATATTTATACATACATTATGTAATATGTTTTAGTATAGTATTATTATATATATTGCTAATACACATAATGATAAAACACAACACACATCACATGCACAGAACTGTCATTTCTCATGGCTAGACCTCTTCAGGTAGATATTCTTTTGATCAGCAATGGAAGGAGAAGTTCACTGAGTAGGGACATTTCCCTACTCTTCACAGAGCTGGTATGCTTGCTAAAGATGGCATTTGCTTTAAATTATATGTTTTCCATTTAGCATTAAAGCGACATTTAGTAGACAGTGTTTGTTTTTCTTGGACTGACTAGTGCTTTCTGGTCATCTCTGTGTGGTTTTTAATGTACTGGCCCACTGATGTTTTTAAAGATGGCTGCCTGGCATAAGCCTTTATGTTTGGTTTAAAGGCCTAATTGTTTTATTTGTGTTGACATACAATATGCTTTCAAGTGTGGATATATGAGTTGTTGACCAAATTTGGTTTGGTTGTTTTAAAGATTAAGCACCCTCTCATCAGAAGGACTAGAGTCGTTTTTTTTTATTCCCATCAAAAAATCTCCTACTGCAAGGCCACTGTGTGAGGGATCACCACCAACAATGCATGAAGTATCAGCAGACTACGCCTTGCTCATCGTACCACAACCAGTGATTTGTTACTGTTCATTTATATTGCTGTAATTTGTTGTATTATTCGCTGTCTGTTTGTTTTTGGAAACGATTGGAAACATTCGGAAGGAATTCAACCACACAATAAGCATAACATCCCTGGAACAGTTCACCCCTCAGAGGCATGAGATGTAGGCCTTCTCAATTACACATCTCTGCTATTATAAGATGTAGATCTTCTCAATTACACATCTCTGCTATTATAAGATGTAGGTCTTCACAATTACACATCTCTGCTATTATAAGATGTAGGTCTTCACAATTACACATCTCTGCTATTATAAGATGTAGGTCTTCACAGACAGAATGTAGAAGACAAACAATGCTGTGTACCAGTTGTTACGACCCTGTGCCAAGGCCGCAACAAAAAGAGGGAGGCGAGAGGTTGGATTTTTAACAAAATATATTTATTAACTAAATTACAAACAAAACCCAACACAATGTGATGGGTCAAAGTCAGTCATCAGTAATGCATGCATGTTGGTGGATGTGAGATGTTCTGAGTGCGGTGTGGCTGCGTCAAAATCAAAGAGAAAATGGCCCCAGAATGGGAGAGGCAGCCGTCTTTTAAAGCTGTTGAGACACCTGGAGCAGCTCACCAGCAATTAGCCAAGTCCAGCCCCCTAGAAACCTGCAGGTAGTTAATCAGTCAGGCACAAAAACAGCAAAAGGCCTAGCGGGCCGTAACACCCTCCCCCATAAAACAGAAACCATAGGTTTCTGAAACGGTACAAAACAGGCCAAAACAAAACTAGACAATATGGAAAATACTAAAACTACATTATGCAGTGCTTAACTATACAAACAGTCTGCACTTTCCACCACTCATCAGTCACAGCATTTCAGCTTCCTGGGCCCTAGAAAGCAAGACTTACAAGATGACATGGTAGAAAGACAAACTAAAATTACACACGGACACTAAGGCTGATAGAAAGCCACTAAGCAACTCCAAACTGTAGACAAAGGGACAAGCACATTTGCTCACAGAACCATTACAAGATGTCCTAAAATCCAGCTGTATCCAAAATGCCCAATACAAACCTTCCCCATACTCTCTAGAACATGAAGAGCTACCTTCCTAAGTAAACCCTAATCTTCAGGCAGTCGTGTGGCGGGTACTTATCAACAGTTAACCCACAGACCTGAGAAAACTACCAATTGGCGAGTAGTTACCCAAGCCTTGGAGGTGCCCCCGAGACAACTGCTCACAACCACGTTGACTGCCCAAAAACAAGAAAGGCAAAATAACAAAATAATGCACCCAGAAGGATACATTCTGTACCTGACAGGGGAAGTCTGTATGTAGCCTACACACTTTATACAGCTAGACAAAAAAAACACATTAGCAAAGTGCAACTCCAAAATCAAGATGGTGAAAAAAAAATCAATGAAATTACACCACCACAGCAAAAGGCCTAGCGGGCCGTAACAGTGTATCATTATAAAACAGTGGTTGAATAGCATAAATGGACTGCATCTATATAGCACTTTTCCACTCCTCCAGTGTACGCCTCACATTCACACACTCACACACACATTCACACACTCACACACACATTCACACACACATTTACACTCACACACACACACATTCACACACTCACACACACATTCACACACACACTCACACACATACATTCACACACACATTCACAAACACACTCACACACACATTCACACACACACTCACACACACATTCACATACACACTCACACACACATTCACACACTCACACACACTCACTCATGCAGGGTTCCAACTGCCACCGGGAGCAATTTGGGGTTAAATGTCTTGCTCAAGGACACTTTGAGGAGGTCAGGCAGAGCGGGGCTCGCAGCAATGTGGGGTTAAGTGTCTCGCTCAAGGACACTTTGAGGAGGTCAGGCAGAGCGGGGTTCGCGGCACCCCTACCACCTGCGCCCCATAAGCATGAGCAACTACAGAGAGACGGCCCGCTCCTACAAACATTATTTTAAGGTTGAAAAAACTAATAGTGTTGATTTAAACAACCGAAACTAACTAAACTAACAACTGAAAATCACTTAGTTGTACAGTGGCTATTATCACTAGCTAAGCAATGCCACATGCACTTTTAAAGCGAAACAGTAAGCAACTTTGCTACATTAGCATTAGTATCATCTGAAACAATACTACACCACAACAACTTGTGTCCCAAAATGTCCCTTAATTAATAGATCTATGTTCCATGTTAGATCCATGTTAGATTGCAGGTAGCTGTGTAGGCCGCGAGGTTTCGCTGTTACAGACGGAGTCTGTGCCCCTGTAACTATTGAAAGTGACATTTACTGTGTCTACTGTCTCTGCCACCACTTGTCTGGTGGTATTTCCCATAAGTTGGGCGCTGGATCCAGGTTGAGCTGGCAGTCAGTCAGGACTGTGGGTTTGGGAACATGATGCAACAGAATGATATCAAGAATCATGGGCCATAGGCTATAGTCATTTTTGCTTCAATAACTTTCCCAAGCACAGTGATACTGCAGTGATTCATTTATTTTGAAACTTTTTCAAAAGCATTGCAATAGAAGCCCAAGAGTATGCCCTGACACGCTATATCTGATTCCCAGGAAGATGTTGACAGATGCACACCAAATTAACTTCAAAACCATTCCACTACCCCACATAAGCCAGTAATGTGCTTTGTATTTGGTCATTTTGTGGTGGCACAGTGGTGAAGCCGTGGTAGGAAAAAAAACTAATTGGACCTTTTCTGGTTGTTCACCAGGTGGTTTTACACCTGTAGATAAACATGCCAGCTGTGGCCTAGTGGTTAGGGAGTTGGTCTTGCAATCGGAAGGTTGCCGGTTCAAATCCTGCCCTACCCATGGTTGAGATGAGCAAGGTATCTAATCCCACACTGCTCCAGGGACTGTAACTGAAACCCTGTAAATATCTGTAAGTCGCTCTGGATAAGAGAGTCAGCTAAGTATAATGTAATAGGAATAATAACATGGAGAGCCATCAATCTGAAATAAAGAGTTTTTTATGAGCCTGGATGAGAGATATCCATGCAGTTTCTTCCACATAAACCGGCCCATGATTGTTTGTTTTTCCCCACTCTGCCCCGTCCTTGTCCCTGCTTTTAAACAGACTAAATCATTCCCCCTTCCCTCCTCTTCCCAACTGGGACCTGTGGTCAACAATATTTGTTTTTGCCATCTTTACTAGTACATGTTTCTGTCCAGACAAAAGACAGGTTTGGAAAAGAGATGCTTGTTGGTTGTGAGTAATTTGTTGGCCTTTGGCACTGATCAGGTCGCTGATGCTAGTCGCTGATGCTAGCGCTGATGCTAGCATGTTGCACAATGCTACTCACGCATCTCTTTTTCAGCACGCCACGCCACTGTGCTTTCGCTTCCTTCCCGCGTCCCATCCTCCCACAAACCTCCCGCAGCGCAGAGAGCCCTCCTTTCATACACCAGCGCCCCGGAGCTGCTTCTGAGGCAGTTTCTACTCTGGCCTCTGCAGAAATGGAGACACCAAAGTCCTCTTAAAAAGATTTACAAAAATAAGCAGTGGTTACCAGCACTGTCGGGAAACGGCTAAACACGTGGAGGACGGGTTCAACCACTGAATCAACAAACTGAAAGAGCTTCTACACTTCATCTATCTGTCATATGCCGTTTATTTGCTCTCCTCTTTCTCCCACCCATCTGTCCATCCATCCATGCACATGCATACACACGCACACACACACACAAATAATGCTGCAAATATTTGTGGTGAAATTGCTGGAAAAGGACATTACATTGGTACCATTTGGCTACCCCAAACAATTGCCTGTTGAGCCCTTGCGAGGAGTCTGGCAGGCTGGCTTTGTGTGCGTGGTGCCCTTCTCCACCCAAGCACTGCCAACGTCGCTTTCATGCTTCAGTAATACGGGCGGGAAAGCGTCCAAGCTGCCCGCGCGCCCAGGAGCCGGAGTGCTACCCCAGGGAGCAGGGAGCGCTGTACTACCACACTGTGCAGGGCGCGGGGTACTACGACAGGGAGCAGGGAGCGGGGTACTACGACAGGGAGCAGGGAGCGGGGTACTACGACAGGGAGCAGGGAGCGGGGTACTACCACAGGGAGCAGGGAGCGGGGTACTACCCCAGGGAGCAGGGAGCGGGGTACTACGACACTGTACAGGGAGCAGGGTACTACCACACTGTACAGGGAGCGGGGTACTACCACACTGTACACGACAGCGTCTCTTCTGTTTGCACCGCACACAAGACGTTCAGACTAATGATGAAGGAAGCATGTGCAAATGTGTGTCTGTGTGGGTGTGTGTGTGTGTATGTGTGTGTGTGTGTGTTTGTGTGTGTGTGTCTGTGTCTTTGCATGTGTGTGTATGGGGGGTCATAGATTGGCATTACCAGAATAGTTGAATCACCAGCCAACTGAAACACAGACTATTTAAAATGCTGCAACCCATTTCCTTTGTTTCTCACTTTGTTTCTCATTAGTCAGCTTCTTGTTTGTGCTTATAGACCTCCCGCACCTCAACGCCAGTGCCAACAGACCTCCAGGCCAGCCTTGTCTGTGTGTGTGTGTGTGTGTGTGTGTGTGTGTATGTGTGTGTGTGTGTAACCTCCAGGCCAGCCCTGTGGGTGGCTAATACCACACCACCACTGGCCATCGACATTAGCAATGCTAACCCAACTACTAGCATGGAGGCCACAGTTTTCTTGCTCTCCTACATGGTAGCAGTTACCCCTAATTACAGGACACCACAACTGTGGGAGCCGACGTGAGGTAACTAGGTTGCCTTGGGTGCTGCTCATCCTGGTGTGGTGGGTGTTCCTCAGATGACATACAGGAAATCTGTCAGGTAGGCGGAAAAGACTCTTCTGACCAATGGGGTTGCTCTATTAAGTGAAACCCATGTCGACAGAAGTGTTCCACACTAATTTCCCAGGAATTTACACACTCATATTTGCATGACTGCATGATTCACACGTTCTCTGAGCATTACTGAGATGTCCTTGTTGGGGCATGCAGGTCTCAAAGCGGTCTCTGGAACGGCCCAGACACACACTGCGGCAGTGGGAATGACTGACTGATACACACAAGTGTGTCACAGAGGAATGTGGAGTCACTCTCCCAGTCACAGTGACTCTGAGTGCTGGGTGGCCCCATGGGAAGAGCAACAGTGCTGACACCTTCACATCTCCATAGACGCTTGGCCCATAGAAGCCTGCATGCACTAATTATTCAATTTAGGTATTGGAAAGATATGTGGTCTGATAGGTTAGAAGAGTTTTGTTACGATGTATATAAAAGTTAAATATAAAACATTTAATAATCACAAGACGAGAGAGACGAGATGGGACGAGACAACAAAACCACCCACTCCTGAAACAAGTCTTCCCGAAAGCCGCCTGATTCTGACAGCAGGTGTGTGTGTGTGTGTGTGTGTGTGTAGGGGAGCATATGTACGAGCAGACAGAAGGGATGACCCTATCTCAGTGCAGACAAACTAGACCAGTGGCACTGGTGCTGGGGCTGAGAGGTGGCTAATAGAGAAACATTAACCGCATGTCATCTATCCGTCAAAAAACACTTTGCCCAGCAGGGGAATGAGACATGCTGGTCATGTTAAGCAAACACAGCCAACTATGGCTCACACACCAATCAAACTAGCCTGGCAGATGCGCCGACCTGGCTCATAATATATAAAAATATATATTTTTGCAGCTTTAAATATCATTGCAATATTGAAAATTGTTAAGCTATCAAAATGATGCAGAGATTTAGTTCAGGAGTTATAGTTCCTAAGAAGTTTGTGAACCTTCTCCAAAGACCCCACCAATGGGTCAAATTAAGTCCTAGTCTCCAGCCTTTGTGAAATGCCTGCAGGCCAACCAAGCTCTGTTCCGTGGGCAAGTAAACAGGCATTATGGCATAGACTGTGCGTGTGCCACGCGCCAGGAGTGTAATTTTGGGCCTAGTGCGAGAGTTTAGCTGTCTGCTGTGTGCCGGGGGTGTTATTAGTGTATTAGCGAGCGAGCGGCTTGGAACAGGAGCTGCTCAGGCTGGGAGCAAATACATGCACTGGATGCCTCCTGTACAGAAACAGGCCGGCTCTCATACACACACTGGATATCTCCCATACACACACTGGATGCACACACTGCATATATCTCATACACACACTGGAGACCTCTCATAAACACACTGGATACACACACTGCATATATCTCATACACACACTGGAGACCTCTCATACACACACTGGATACACACACTGCATATATCTCATACACACACTGGAGACCTCTCATACACACACTGGATGCACACACTGGATACCTCCTGTACTGAAGCCCTTGCATGGCCCCGCAGAGAGCACAGATGTGTGTGAAAGCAGGTGATGTGGCTCCTCTGTGAGCCGCTGAGATGTGTACTTGTCCTGTACAGTTTAAAGGAAGTTTGTTTTTCTTTCTCTGGATTTTCTTCTTTTTTGCCCTCGTCCTCTTCAGCTTTTAGTTAGCATTGCTGCTATTGTTCCTCTTCAGCTTTTAGTTAGCATTGCTGCTATTGTTCCTCTTCAGCTTTTAGTTAGCATTGCTGCTATTGTTCCTCTTCACCTTTTAGTTAGCATTGCTGCTATTGTTCCTCTTGCTTTTGTCGTTATCAGTAGATAAAACCTAAAAAGAGGGAACATTTTGAAAAAGAAGATGAAACTAACTTTGATATGCTATTTCCTGGAGGGTCTTCTCCCATGCCAACACATAGCATATCTCCATGTGCCAAGCAAGGCTGCTTAGGTGCCATTGTCAGTCGTGCAAAATGGCCTTACCAGTGATGACATGCACTATATAGGTCACAACTGCATTTATTTGGTCTTTAGTTTACCTACCTACCCACCCACCTATCAGCTGTCTTCCAGTCTTGAGTCCAGTACACGGTCAGCAAAGCTACAATGCTTATACACGGTTACATCTTACTGTTCCTCTAGGTCTTCTTTTAGGATTTCTTTCAAGTAGACATTGACCATAAGCCCAGATGTCTTACAGCATGTCTGATTGACCGTAGGCCCAGATGTCTTTGGCTACAGCATGTCTGACTGACCGTAGGCCCAGATGTCTTACAGCATGTCTGATTGACCGTAGGCCCAGATGTCTTTGGCTACAGCATGTCTGACTGACCGTAGGCCCAGATGTCTTACAGCATGTCTGACTGACCATAGGCCCAGATGTCTTACAGCATGTCTGACTGACCATAGGCCCAGATGTCTTACAGCATGTCTGACTGACCGTAGGCCCAGATGTCTTACAGCATGTCTGACTGACCGTAGGCCCAGATGTCTTACAGCATGTCTGACTGACCATAGGCCCAGATGTCTTACAGCATGTCTGACTGACCATAGGCCCAGATGTCTTACAGCATGTCTGACTGACCATAGGCCCAGATGTCTTTGGCTACAGTGCAGACTCCACACCAAGGGGACACCGTCAGTGAGGCGTCCTCATCTGCCTCGTCCCCTCTTGACGCAACTAACTACAACAGCCACAGACACCCACTTGGCCAGATTAAGCAGCTCTACAGGGAAACGAGATGTCGTGCATGGCCCACTTTCAGTAGATATCATTAAATATCAGATGTTTTGCAACTTAATCAACTTGCAAAATGTTCCACAGGAAAGTCTTTTCAAAGCCAGGGCTGGACCAAGTAAAGAAAGAGCTGAGCTCCTGATTTATTTCCTTGGAAAATCCCTGGAGGTCCCTGGAGGTGTTTGAGGTGTTTCTCCAGTGGTACCACACCCATGTATATATCACTATTTAACACCCATGCCAACATGTCCCTGTGTGTAATATCATTATTTAACACCCATGCCAACATGTCCCTGTGTGTAATATCAGTATTTAACGCCCATGCCAACCCGACCCTGTGTGTAATATCATTATTTAACACCCATGCCAACATGCCCCTGTGTGTAATATCAGTATTTAACACCCATGCCAACATGTCCCTGTGTGTAATATCAGTATTTAACACCCATGCCAACATGTCCCTGTGTGTAATATCATTATTTAACACCCATGCCAACATGTCCCTGTGTGTAATATCAGTATTTAACACCCATGCCAACCCGACCCTGTGTGTAATATCAGTATTTAACGCCCATGCCAACCTGTCCCTGTGTGTAATATCAGTATTTAAAGGTGTACTTCCATCGTGTTTTCATTAATTTTGCGGTGTTCTCTAGTATTAATAATTGCCCTGTGCGCTGGTTTTGATGAAAAAAATGTTCTAGTGCTTCTGTTTCAGGCTGTTTTAGTTTGGTGGAGGGGGTTGGGCCGGGAGAACGACACGATTTCACCAGAGGTGTGACACGCTCCCTGCAGCTTCCTTTGCCCCACAGTCAACTTGATAGCAGAGTAAGGTAAAGGGGAAAAGTCAACTTGACAGCGCTAAAACTGCACACAGAATGTCTTTGGAGATACAGCCTTATGTGTTTGATCCTGAATCCGAAGAGGAAGGAGAGATGGCATTGCATTGGGTCGTTTTTCCCGCCTATTGTCTTTTTTTGACTGATATAGAAAATGGGGGTAGAAAAACATTTTGATATGCAGCATGCATATGCAACTCGGGGTGACCTATCATATTTCAAAAGAGCAAGTACTAAACGGTTTCTCGTGGAAGTACACCTTTAACGCCCATGCCAACATGTCCCTGTGTGTAATATCAGTATTTAACACCCATGCCAACATGTCCCTGTGTGTAATATCAGTATTTAACACCCATGCCAACATGTCCCTGTGTGTAATATCATTATTTAACGCCCATGCCAACATGTCCCTGTGTGTAATATCAGTATTTAACACCCATGCCAACATGTCCCTGTGTGTAATATTAGTATTTAACGCCCAGTTCCCAGCCACGGCATCTCTGTGCTGTTGTAGACATGATGTGATATTTGGCAGAGGAGCAGCCTCGACTTTGTGAATCAGCTCTGGCCGATTAGCTCATTCGTAGCACCGCATTCCTGTCATGAGTGACTTTTACCAAATAACTTGCTGTCATAATAATACAGCCCATACCGCTATGCAGAAACTTCTGGTGTTTTCCTTGGAAAATCGTTTTGAGGCACTCAGGCCATTTTGCAATGTGTGAAAAACATGCAGAAGACAATGCCATCTGTGGAAGACAATGCCATCTGTGGAAGACAATGCCATCTGTGGAAGACAATGCCATCTGTGGAAGACAATGCCATCTGTGGAAGCCATCACTGAGACAAAAACATATTACTCAGCATGAGGGTTTGACTTCCCGACTGGCCTGCACACTCCTCTGTGTGTGTACATCATGGCAAAGGTATGACTGGCTGTGGCTCGTCACTTTCTCTTCGTCTGCTCGCATTATCACACACATTTACACACACTCACACACATTCCAGAACAGCCTGGGGTTGCAGCCATGCCAGTAAACTCCTCGGCCCTCTTTCCAAATCACGGAGACGTCATCAGATGAGCACCACCCAAGCACACACACACACACAAGCAGACACGCATACCATCGTACTCAAGGGGGGCTTGATAAGAGTGAAACCCCAGAAACGGAAAGTATGACAGCTGTGAGAAGCCCTTAGCACGAGAGTGTGTGTGAGTGAACAGTGGCACGAGGTGAAGCGAGAGTTGAGTGTGTGTCCTGATTACTGTAAGGGGCACGCGGAGCCAGAGCAAACAGGAGCCGCATGCCCAGTGAGCTCAGCTTGACAGGAGGCCAGGGGACATGGCTACACACACACACACACACACACACACACACACTCCACATCTCAAGCATGAAACTGACGACATCTGTATTTACAGTGTCTGTGTTTGTGTGTATGTTTCTGTGTGTGCGTGCGTTCCTGGGTGTGTGTGTTTGTATGCGTGTGCAGATGTGTGTTTGTGCACGTGTGTGTGTGTGTGTGTTTGTCTTAAATGTGTGTATCTGTGTATGTTTGTTTGTGTTTCACAAGTTGTGCTTGGAAATGCAGTCACTGCGAAAGTGCTGCTGAATTTTATTTCATTTTGTTTGTTTCCCGGCAGACACAGTCAATTCAAAGCTTATGTCTGCAAGAGTGTGTGAGTGCCTATGTCAGTGCTGTGTGTGTGGTGTGTGTGTGTGTGTGTGCAAGGCTCAAGAATTATGCCTGGAAGAGTGTGTGTGTGTGTGTGTTCAAGGCTTATGCTTGGAAGAATGCGTGTGTGCCTATGTCAGTGTGTGTGTGTGTGTTCAAGGTTCAAGGCTTATGCCTGGAAGAGTGTGTGAGATGCTGGCATTATATCGTCAGTCAAATGTCATAAATCATGGCCTTGAAAATGCGCTAAGACTGAAAGAATGTGTCGTATTTGTCTTTGTGTGTGTGTGTGTGTTAATGCATGTGTGTACATGTGCGTTTATGCCTTAACACCAACTGTTAAAAAATATAGTCACGCCTGAGCACTAGCCTTCTTATAGGTGTGTGTGTGTGTGTGTGTGTGTGTGTGTGTGTATGTACGCCTTCGTAAAGCAAAGTAAATTTTATTACACTCCTGCTTTAAATGAAGACATTTGGCCTCTAGGCTCACTTTTCTGGTTTCAAGTCACCTTTTTAGTTTGTGACAGAAATTGAAAGATGGCCATTATTAACATTTAAGAAGCATATTACATGTCACAGAAGTGAATTTTACCATTCATAACTATGCACCTTTAATAATGAATGAACTTCACCAGCTAAGTCTTCCCAACTCTGAATTTGCCATTTTGAGAGTGTAAGCACCAACAGTGGCCACCACTATGAAAAGGAATATAAATATAAAATACAGCTTTTGCATTTTTGATTGTGATGAGGAAAAACCTACGCAGAATAGCTGAAGCAACCCTAACCCTAAGCTAATGAACTTGCACCAATTAAAGTATGAACTGAACAAATCCTGCTGAACAAATCCAAAAACATCCCTTAACCTTTGGATTCTTCGACACCGTGCTTGCGTGTGACAGTGAACCTGAACCCTGATTATTTTGGGTGGTTGCGCCCGTGCTTTCGTCTGTATTGGTAGTTGGGTTGCAACTTAAGTTTACAGCCTCATTTCACAAGTGTTTGTTTGCGTCATAAATACTTCTGAAATGCGTTGACATGCATTAAAATGAAATGCGTTGACATGCATTAAAATGAAATGACACAGAGGACATACAGAACAGACACGTTGGAGGAAACTGTTTTATGAAAACGCAGATTACATGCGATGGAAGAAAACCAAGGCTTTCATCTGCATTTTTACTGATGGGGTTGATTCTGGTCTTCTACTGTTTTCTTCTTTTTGTTAGGGAAGCTATTTCTTCACACATTTCTTCAAGGGAGATAGCAAACAACGTTGTGTGTGTGTGTGTGTGTGTTTGTGTGTGTGTGTGTGTGTGCCTGTGTCAGTGTGGTGTGTGAGTGTGCCTCTGTCAGTATGGTGTGTGTGTGTGTGTGTGTATGTTTGTGTCCGTGTGTGTGTGTGTGCCTGTGTCAGTGTGGTGTGTGAGTGTGCCTCTGTCAGTATGGTGTGTGTGTGTGTGTGTCTATGTTTGTGTCCGTGTGTGTGTGTGTGTGCCTGTGTCAGTGTGGTGTGTGTGTGTGTGTGCCTCTGTCAGTATGGTGTGTGTGTGTGTGTGTGTGTATGTTTATGTCCGTGTGTGTGTGTGTGTGTTTGTGTGTGTGTGCCTGTGTCAGTGTGGTGTGTGTGTGTGTGTGCCTCTGTCAGTATGGTGTGTGTGTGTGTGTGTGTGTGTATGTTTGTGTGCGTGTGTTTGCGTGTGTGTGCCTGTGTCAGTGGTGTGTGTGTGTGTTTGTGTGTGTGCCTCTGTCAGTACGGTGTGTATGTGTGTGTGTGTATGTTTGTGTGCGTGTGTGTGTGTGTGCCTGTGTCAGTGGTGTGTGTGTGTGTGTGTGCCTCTGTCAGTACGGTGCGTGTGTGTGTGTGTGTGTGTGTGTTTGTGTGTGCGTGTGCCTGTGTCAGTGGTGTGTGTGTGTGCCTCTGTCAGTATTGTGTGTGTGTGTGTATGTTTGTGTGCGTGTGTGTGTGTGTGTGTGTTTGTGTGCGTGTGTGTGCCTGTGTCAGTGGTGTATGTGTGTGTGTGCCTCTGTCAGTATTGTGTGTGTGTGTGTGTGTGTGTGCGTGTGTGTGTGTGCGTGTGCGTGTGTGTGTGTGTGTGTGTGTGTGTGTGTGTGTGTGTGCCTGTGTCAGTGGTGTGTGTGTGTATGTGTGTGTGGCACTCGGTGTACCACCCACGTGCCCTTGCTGCTCGCTCACTTTAGCCAGCTGACCTTTCCCCAAGCACCATCACTTTCACTTCATCTTTAAATGCCCCCCCCCTCACACACACACACACACACACTCACACACGCACACAAACATACACACACACACACACACTCACACACACACACACACACTCACAGAAACACACTCATACACACACACACACTCACACACACACACACTCGCACTCACACACATACACTCACACTCACACACATACACAGACACACACACACATACACAAACACACACACACCCACCCACACATACACACACTCACACACATACACTCACACTCACACACACTCACACTCACACACATATACACACACACACACATACACTCACACTCACACACATACACTCACACAGACACACACACACACACACACACACTCACATGCATACACTTACACACACACACACGCACACACACACACACACACACACACTAGTCACAGCCTTACTGCACAAAGCCACTGAAGGCCACAGCAAGCCTCCTGCCACCACAGGAGCTGCCATTATGAGCTCCCACGCTTGGGAACAAAGCCATAAAGCCATTCACTTCAATTCTGCCCACTATGGTGCCCACGGTTTGGTTTTCCTCACGCCACTTCGCTTTAGTTCACTTCCTCTAAAAACACTAAAAATCACCCCCCTTCTGAAATGGTCATTCCCTGAAACGATAAAATTCACCCTCCCCTATGAGTTTCTGACTACGGGTCTTTAGACATTAGAGCCGAGTTTTAGTGGGAGAACCTATGTTGGCTATTTTTAAGTACAATAACATGGACTTTGTGCAGCCCCCCTCCACCCTACCCAATCACCGCTGGCTTTCAGTTCACACAGTAGACTGGATGGTGCAAGGACCAATCAATGCAGCTTGAGTGATTGAATGTTGTTCACTTCTAAGTAAAACACACACAGCTGAACAGCTGGCTTTCACAATGCTAGTCTACAAATGCAACCTGCTTTTTTAGGACAGCAGAAAAACCCTTGGGAACTGCATGCAGAGCTGAAACACTGTTACACTGGATCGACATGCTCCATAGGGCACAATGCAGTCTGCATGCAGAGCTGAAATACTGTTACACTGGATCGACATGCTTCAGGGTAGTGGCTCCATAGGGCACAGTGCAGTCTGCGGCGTGTACTGCAGACAGCAGTGGTAGTGCTAGAAGAACCTAGAAGTGTTTTAGGGGGGAAGAGTAACTGCAATGGGAAGAAGAGCCAAGTTACACGTAACGCTTAAGATGCCTACAACTGCAAATTGGCTTCTGTGCAGGCATATCATGACACATGTTAGCATGCTATATACTACATTCTGTGCAGGCATATTATGACGCATGTTAGCATGCTATATACTACATTATGTACAGGCATATCATGACGCATGTTAGCATGCTATATACTACATTATGTACAGGCATATCATGACGCATGTTAGCATGCTATATACTACATTATGTACAGGCATATCATGACGCATGTTAGCATGCTATATACTACATTCCAAATGACTGGAATGTTTGGTTTTGTCTGAAGCAAAGCAAGGAGAAGAGGTCTGACTAATATCCATCTTCAAAAGTTCACAGCTATAGCTAAAGACTGTTTAAAAGCATTATATTTGTTATATATTAAAATTTTACAGATTGGCAGTGTCTCTATTAAGGTACTGAAAATACGACACACACCATGAAATATGTTTTCTAAATTTAGACTGTCGGTGATGTGCATTGTAGATTGTATTTTTTCTGTACACACATCAGTCATTTGTCCAAGACTGATTAATATGTTTTACATAAATTTCCACGTTCATGTAAGTGGCTTATTGTTGGAGAAAGTTTACATGTAACTTATAGTCTGATGTGCTGATCAGGTTCTGGAAACTAAATGTACTGAAATTGCTCATGTTTATTATTACATTATTACATTATACTTAGCTGACGCTCTTATCCAGAGCGACTTACAGATATTTACAGGGTTTCAGTTACAGTCCCTGGATCAGTGTGGGGTTAGATGACTTGCTCAAGGGCATCTCAACCATGGGTAGGGCGGGATTCGAACCAGCAACCTTCCGATTGCCAGACCAACTTCCTAACCACTAGGCCATAGCATGGTTTTGGAGGTTCTGGAAACCCAACTAAATGTACTGAAATTGCTGATGTTTATGGGGCAAAGCTGAACGCTACATTATTTGCATTATACAGTTTATCATAGTTTGAATCATAGGTTAGTCTTAGTTGTGATGTCGTAGGGTCTTTTCACCCCCTATGGGTCTTGTCAGTGAAGTTACATTACATTACATTACACTTAGCAGACGCTTTTATCCAAAGCGACTTACAAAAGGAGGACATAATAGCAAACAGATGTGTAGGGAACATCGAAGGTACCTATGTAAAGAGATGGCTAGTAGAATTTGGTTTTGTTAAGCAGTCTCGGAAAAGAAGGGTCTTCACAAGCTTTTTGAAGGTCGAGAGGGAACTTGCTGCTCTTGTAGGGACTGGTAGGTTGTTCCACAACTGAGGGACAACCACCGAGAAACGTTTGGAGTGACCTCGCTTTGTCTTGGGAGAGGGTACGACCAGGCGGTTCGTATTGGAGGATCGCAGCATTCTGGACGGGATGTAAGCATTCAGTATGATGTTGAGATAGGTGGGGGCAGATCCAGAAGTGACTTTGTAGGCTAGAGACAAAGCTTTGTGTTGAATTCTGGCAGCCACTGGGAGCCAATGCAGGTTGATGAAGAGAGGAGTGACATGCGACCTTTTGGGTTGATTGAAAACCAGTCGTGCTGCTGCATTCTGAACCATTTGCAATGGTTTGATTGCAGAAGCAGGAAGGCCAACCAGAAGGGCGTTGCAATAGTCGAGCCACCCGTGGTTTATTTGCTGAATAAAACATCAACTTATAATATGATTCAAGGGTCTTTTCAGTGAAGTTGTTTTATTTGCTGAATAAAACAACAGCTTTGCTTGGTCTCATCCTCCACTCCAAACTCCAAACGTTTCTCGGTGGTTGTCCCTCAGTTGTGAAGTGTTCATCCTTCAAGATGTTACACAGAGTTGATTTGAGAACTTCACGAACATTCGACATACATAGAAACATATGCATTGCATTTACATGTATGCTACATTACAGCTTAATATGACCTGCATGTGTGCAAGGAAATTCACAAACACACTAACACACAGTGCCTAACAAGACAAAAAAACACTGCACAAATACACAGCTAAAGAGCTCACAAAAACAACATGACATGACCGCAGTGCAGAGGCGAAATACTTGAGGAGAACATGTCAACTTTTGAAGGCAGACAGGGGATTTCTCTCAGTAGATGTCACCCCCCCACACACCACACACACACACTCCACAGTCCCTCCTCACCCCCCCCCCCCCCCCCCCCGATTAGTCAGCAGAGTGCTATTATACAGCACACTGGCCTAGTTCCGCAGAGGAATGCGACCTATGACATCAGACGCTCGGCCTCAGCGATGGCAAAGTCTGCACCGCCCCACCAAAGACCTCTTGGTTTGTCTCAGTGTTTTTTTACCTTTGCCAAAGCACGGGTGGCATGCTTTGAAGACTTTCTGCAGTTTAGAGTTTCCCAAATAGGTGACCCCTGACCTCTGTTGGCCTTTCATTCCCTGACACACACAACCCCGGCTGCTGAAAGGACAGGACTAAAGGTGGGGGGTGGAGTGGAGGGGTTAGTGTGAGTTTGAAGAAAAACAGGAAAACCTGAGAGCTGGCTGAAGACGAGAGAGAAGAGAAGAGAGTAGAAGAGAGGAGGAAGGCCTAATTAATGCCTTCTTTTGACATGCCTCTGCAGTCCTTTGATTGCTTTGAGCAGTCGCTCTGTCTCCCTGGGTCTCTATCCCTCTCTTTCAAGCGTCTGTAGCCGCCGCAAGGCTTTTGTGTCACATTCTGCCCGTCAATGCTATCTTCTGAATGAATTACTCAAAGAGAGTGATTGTCTGTGCAGAGGTGGGGGAGGTGTGGGGGGGTGAAAAAAGAGATTTGGACAACTGCCCCACAATTTATTCCAAGCTTTTGTCATCCCCCAGGTCTTTACGTCTTGTCAACATCTTAAGCCAACACGTGATAAGTTATTGGAGGCCTGTCAGGCCGTGAGCGCCCCGTATGAGCAGAGAGAATTTATCTGGGAGTGTAATTTGAAAGCCATGTGTTTCTGACGTGCTCTGAAGGGCCCCCATCACTAGGTGTCTTGACTGAAATGCTGTTGGAAAACAGGGGTTGAAGACCTGGTAGAAAGCAGGGGTTGTTTTGGGGCTGCCAGCGGTAATGAGAAATATACTCCCTTGTAAACGTCACTGTTGTATCCCATTCATGAAGAGCGATGGCCCAGCGGGGAGGCATTACTATCGCAGCGCAATATTTCGATTTAGAAATATGAAATCAGAAACAGAGCCGGTTGATCGTGCAAAAAGAATCTCGTATATCTCGTATATTGCCAGGTTGCCATGTGGCAGTTCACCCAGGTCAACGAAAATACGAAGAACTAAAATAAACCATAGCCCCCCCCACACACACACACACTTCAACCTTAAAAATGACTCTCACAGGGTGATGCTTACTTACAAAAAGAAAAAAAAACATCTGAGCCAATAGTTTTTGGAGTTATTTTATAACATCAAATTGATTCTTATTTACGAGGTGCCCAGAATGGTATGCTCATTTTCTGTTACTGCTTGGACTGGAGTGGAGTGGAGTGGAATGGAGTGGAGTGGAGTGGAGTGGAGTGGAGATGTATGTGCCCTCCTTATGAGCAACCTGGGATCATTAAAATGTTTCAGAGCAAACGCAACTCTGGCCATTTACATCACTTTCCCTGACGTTTGTAAGGCTGACCTCAGCTAGCCAGACTCACAACTCTCACTGCTCTCTCTTTCCCTCCTCTTCCCCTCTCTCTCCCTCTTTCTCTCTCTCTCTTCCTCCTTTCCTCCCCCTCTCTCTCCGCCTCCTTTCCTCTCCCCTTCTCTCCCCCTCTCTCTCCCTCTCTCTCTCCCTCTCTCTCTCCCTCTCTCTCTCCCTCTCTCTCTCCCTCTCTCTCTCCCTCTCTCTCTCCCTCTCTCTCTCTCTCTGTATGTCTCATAAGTGGAGTACAGGAAATGAGGAGGAAATGGTTTTGAGGTTTTGTGTGGAGTAAACACTAGATCACAGGAGTCTGAGGAGGGCTTTATCTGGGCATTGTGGCTGATGCTCCGTCTCTGGCTTTATTGGGTCCTCTGGCCCACAGGATCACCTCACAGGCCCCCCTGATGTGCACCAGCGTCACGACTGCGCACGGCGAGTACATCCAAGCCTCAAGTGTCCTTCTAAAGAGCAGGGCTCTGCTGGATGTAGCATCAGTGTGGTTGGGGTGTGTGGGGATGTGTGTGTGTGTGGGGGGGGGGGGAGGGGGTAGGGCATCAGTGTGGTTGGGGTGTGTGGGGATGTGTGTGTGTGTGTGTGGGGGAGGGGGTAGGGCATCAGTGTGGTTGGGGTGTGTGGGGATGTGTGTGTGTGTGTGTGGGGGGGGGGAGGGGGTAGGGCATCAGTGTGGTTGGGGTGTGTGGGGATGTGTGTGTGTGTGTGTGGGGGGGGGGGAGGGGGTAGGGCATCAGTGTGGTTGGGGTGTGTGGGGATGTGTGTGTGTGTGGGGGGGGGGTAGGGCATCAGTGTGGTTGGGGTGTGTGGGGAGGTGTGTGTGTGTGGGGATGTGTGGGAGGGTGTAGGGCATCAGTGTGGTTGGGGTGTGTGGGGATGTGTGTGTGTGTGTGTGTGTGGGAGGGTGTAGGGCATCAGTGTGGTTGGGGTGTGTGGGGATGGGTGTGTGTGTGTGGGAGGGGGTATGGCATCAGTGTGGTTGGGGTGTGTGGGGATGGGTGTGTGTGTGTGTGTGTGTGTGTGTGTGTGTGTGTGTGGGAGGGTGTAGGGCATCAGTGTGGTTGGGGTGTGTGGGGATGGTGTGCTGGCAGAGAGCAGAGTGGTTACCCTGGTGAGGATAAGAGGAATGTAAGATCAGTGTCTGGCTCTCTCCTTACTCGACACTCAACCCCTAGCCCACCCAACCCCAATACACCCCTACCCCACCCCTAGCCCACCAACCCCAATACACCCCCACCCCAACCCCTACCCCACCCAACCCCAATACACCCCTACCCCCCACCCCTAGCCCACCCAACCCCAATACACCCCTACCCACCAACCCCACCCAACCCCAATACACCCCTAGCCCACCCTAACCCCACCCAACCCCAATACACCCCTAGCCCACCCCAACCCCAATACACCCCTACCCCACCCCTAGCCCACCCAACCCCAATACACCCCTACCCCCCACCCCAATACACCCCTACCCCCAACCCCTACCCCACCCAACCCCAATACACCCCTACCCCACCCCTAGCCCACCCAACCCCAATACACCCCTACCCCCCACCCCTAGCCCACCCAACCCCAATACACCCCTACCCCACCCCTAGCCCACCCAACCCCAATACACCCCCACCCCCCACCCCTACCCCACCCAACCCCAATACACCCCCACCCCCAACCAACCCCAATACACCCCTAGCCCACCCAACCCCAATACACCCCTAGCCCACCCAACCCCAATACACCCCCACCCCCCACCCCAACCCACCCAACCCCAATACACCCCCACCCCCAACCCCACCCAACCCCAATACACCCCTACCCCACCCCTAGCCCACCCAACCCCAATACACACCCTACCCCCCACCCCAATACACCCCTACCCCCAACCCCTACCCCACCCAACCCCAATACACCCCCACCCCCCACCCCTACCCCACCCAACCCCAATACACCCCCACCCCCACCCAACCCAATACACCCCTAGCCCACCCAACCCCAATACACCCCTACCCCCCAACCCCACCCCTACCCCACCCAAACCCAATACACCCCTACCCCCTACCCCACTTAACCCAATACACCCCTACCCCCCAACCCCACCCAACCCCAATACACCCCTACCCCCAACCCACCCAAACCCAATACACCCCTACCCCCCAACCCCAATACACCCCTACCCCACCCAAACCCAATACACCCCCCACCCCCAACCCCTACCCCACCCAACCCCAATACACCCCTACCCCCAACCCCCACCCCACCCAACCCCAATACACCCCCAACCCCAATACACCTCTACCCCCCAACCCACCCCTACCCCACCCAAACCCAATACACCCCTACCCCCCACCCCTACCCCACCCAAACCCAATACACCCCTACCCCTACCCCACTTAACCCCAATACACCCCTACCCCAACCCCCACCCCTAGCCCACCCAATACACCCCCACCCCCACCCCCAACCCTAGCCCACCCCAGATACACCAACCCCCCTTCCCCCACCCCAGATACACCCCCACCCCATCACCCACCCCTAGCCCACACCAGATACACCCCCACTCCACCCCCAGCGTGTGTGTTCCTGTGGTGGGGTGGCCCCCAGCGTGTGTGTTCCTGTGGTGGGGTGGCCCCCAGCGTGTGTGTTCCTGTGGTGGGGTGGCCCCCAGCGTGTGTGTTCCTGTGGTGGGGTGCTTATTGGTGCCTGTGCTGACCTACTGCCCTGTGCCCTGACTGGGGGCCTGCCAGTGTCTGTCCCTTGTCCCTTCATCCATCCCCTCCCCTCCCCTCCCCTCGCCAGTGTCTGTCCCTTGTCCCTTCATCATCCCCTCCCCTCATCCCCTCCTCTCCCCTCTCCTCTCCTCTCTCCATCCCTCCCCTCTCCCCGCCTCTTCATCCCCCTCCTCTTCCCTCTCCTCCTCTCCATCCCCTCTCCCCTCTCCTCCTCTCCTACTCTCCATCCCTCCTCTCCCCTCTCCTCCTCTCTCTCCTCTCCCCTCTCCTCTCCTCTCCTCTCCCCGCCTCTCCATCCCCCTCCTCTTCCCTCTCCTCTCCTCCTCTCCCTCCCCACGCTGAGCAGGAAGGACAGCTCTGTCACTCTGTTCAAGAGGGCCACCAGGGTCACAGGCCAGAAAGAGAACTCACCTGCTCAACAGTAGAACTCACACACACACACACCCTCACACACACACACGCACACACACACCTTCTTGCTCTTACACTCACACACCACACCCCCCTCACTCTCTCTCACACACACACACACACACCTTCTTGCTCTCACACACACACACACACACACCCTCTCGCTCTTACACACACACACAACCTTTCACTCTAACACACACTCACACACACACACCCTCTCACTCTCTCACACACACACACACGCACACACACCCTCTTGCTCTCACACACACACACAACCTTTCACTCTAACACACTCACCCTCTCGCTCTTACACACACACACCCACAACCTTTCACCAACACACACACACACACGCACCCTCTTGCTCTCTCACACACACACCCACACAACCTTTCACTCTAACACACACTCACACACACACCCTCTTGCTCTCTCACACACACACACACACACAACCTTTCACTCTAACACACACCGACACACACACACACACACCTTCTCGCTCTTACACACACACATCCTCTCGCTCTCACACACACCACACACGCATCCTCTCACTCTCACACACATACACACACACACACACACCCTGTCGCTCTTACACACACACAATCTTTCAATCTAACACACACTCACACATACACACCCTCACTCTCTCACACACACACGCACACACACCCTCTTGCTCTCACACACACACACAACCTTTCACTCTAACACACACTCACCCCCTCACTCTCTCTCACACACACACACACAACCTTTCACTCTAACACACACTCACCCCCTCACTCTCTCTCTCACACACACACACAACCTTTCACTCTAACACACACTCACACACTCTCGCTCTTACACACACATCCTCTCACTCACACACACACAGAAGCACGCACGCACCCTCTCGCTCTCTCTCTCTCACACACACACAACCAACCTCTCGCTCTCACACACACACCCTCTTGCTCTCTCACACCCACACACACACACACAACCTTTCAATCTAACACACACTCACACACACACACACCTGCACACACACACAACCTTTCACTCTAACACTCAGACACACACCCTCTCGCTCTCACACACACACGCATCCTCTGACTCTCTCTCACACACACACACACACATACCCTCTGGCTCTCACACACGCATCCTCTCACTCTCACACTCAGACACACACCCCTCTCGCTCTCACACACACACACACGCATCCTCTGACTCTCTCACACACACACACACACACACACACACACACCCTCTGGCTCTCACACACGCACACGCATCCTCTCACTCTCACACACACAAACACACCCTCTTGCTCTCTCATACACACACACCCTCTTGCTCTCTCACACACACACACCTGCACACACACACCCCTTCTCGCTCCTACACACACACACATGCATCCTCTCGCTCTCACACACACATGCATCCTCTCGCTCTTACACACACACGCACCCTCTTGCTCTCACACACACACACGCACAACCTTTCACTCTAACACATACTCACACACACACACACCTTCTCGCTCTTACACACACACACACACACGCAACCTCTCACTCTCTCTCACACACACACACACCCTCTCACTCTGACACACACTCACCCACCCTCTCGCTCCCCTTTTGCAGAGTCCGTGGTGTGAGCAGCAACCTCCCTGACATGTGGCCCAGTGTCTGTGTGTGTGTGTGTCTGTCTGTGTGTGTGTATGTGTGTTACTGCCTGTGTGTGTCTGTGTCTGTGTGTGTGTGCCTGTGTGTTACTGCCTGTGTGTGTCTGTGTATTTGTGTGTGAGTGTCTGTGTGTGTGTGTGTCGGTGTATTTGTGTGTGTGTGTGAGAGTGTGTGTGTGTATGTGTGTCTGTGTGAGTGTGTGTGTGTGTGTCTGTGTGTGTGCCTGTGTGTGAGTGTCTGTGTGTGTGTGTGTGAGTGTGTGTGTGTGTGTTTGTGTCTGTGTGTGTGTGTGTGTGTGTGTGTGCCTGTGTGTGAGTGTGTCTGTGTGTGAGTGTGTCTGTGTGTGTGAGTGTGTGTCTGTGTGTGTGAGAGTGTGTGTGTGTGTGAGCACACTGGTCATCAGCAGTAATAAAAGTCACTCACTGACATGTCATTCATTTGCGCAACACTGCTGTTATTCATCTTCCCTGATCCTCTTATTGGCTGCAGATGTTGCTCAGTAATGAAGCCAGTGCAGAGGGAGAGAGAGAGAGAGAGAGAGAGAGAGAGAGAGAGGGAGGGAGGGAGAGAGAGAGAGAGGGTGGAGGAGAGAGAGAGAGGGGTAGAGAGGGAGAGAGAGAGAGAGAGAGAGGGAGAGAGAGAGAGAGAGAGAGAGAGGAGGGGAGAGAGAGAGAGAGAGAGAGAGGGAGGGAGAGAGAGAGAGAGAGAGAGAGAGGGAGAAACACAGAAAGAGAGAGAGACACAGAAGGGTGAGTTTGGTCTCAGGCAGAGGGGAGCGATGTGCTTTAGAGGCTAGAGGGAGAGAACCTCTCACAGGTGCGTGGCCGAGCCAAGGCCTGGTATGAAGACTCACCTGTGGAGGAGCAGATGGCAGCACAGGACAGGGAGCATCTGTGTGTACTGCAGGAGTTCATCACAGGAGGAATGGAGGCTGATGTGTGTGTGTACTGCACACAGGGAGGCTGATGTGTGTGTGTGTGTGTGTACTGCAGGAGTTCATCAGGAATGGAGGCTGTGTGTGTACTGCACACAGGGAGGCTGATGTGTGTGTGTACTGCAAGAGCTCATCACAGGAGGAATGGAGGCTGGTATCTGTGTGTGTACTGCAAGAGTTCATCACAGGAGGAATGGAGGCTGATGTGTGTGTGTACTGCACACAGGGAGGCTGATGTGTGTGTGTGTGTGTACTGCAGGAGTTCATCAGGAATGGAGGCTGTGTGTGTACTGCACACAGGGAGGCTGATGTGTGTGTGTACTGCAAGAGCTCATCACAGGAGGAATGGAGGCTGGTATCTGTGTGTGTACTGCAAGAGTTCATCACAGGAGGAATGGAGGCTGGTATCTGTGTGTGGCGTGCTTGTTGGCGTGTCAGGCAGATGATGAGGCTGAGGTTTGAGAGAGAGAGAGAAATGACTAATGGAGCAAGTGAGTGATTGACAGATGAGACATGACAGACGGGTCAGTTATACTGACCAAAGCCAAAGATGGTGTGGAGGGGATTGGAGTAGTGTGCGTTTGTGGGTGTGGGGATTGGAAGGTTTGTGTGTGTGTGTGTGTGGGAGGGAGGGGTGTTGAAACGCTGCCCTTCTTAAAGCTCCCTCCAGTGGACAGATGCGTGGCAGATGTCACACACACACACACACGCACACACACACACACACAAACACGCATGCGTATACACACATTCCCAGACATGTGTCCCAACAGAGCAGACAGCCCTCCAGTTAGCTGGCATGTCCTGCAAAGCCACAATACAGTTTTAAAGGACAGTCACACTGACCAGTGGTGGCAACCGTAAAACTGGCACACACACACAGGCACAAAAAACCACACGCACACACACTCACACCAACACACACAGACACTGCCCAGCGGCAGCAAGCGTAAAAAGCAGCGCATAGTTTTGGTGTGCTGTGGTTGGGCAGCAGATTAGCTGGCAGGGCTGGCGCTAGGCTATGGGGGTAAAGCGAGTTGAACTTGGCTAAACTTCTACAGCGTAGCGCAGTGATTAACTATGTCAGTTTACCGTAGGCAAGGCAGTCTAACCAATCAAGGCAGTGAGATTCCTTGTAGAGATGATACATTTGGGATGGGACAGCATTTTGCTGTCGTACAGAAGTTAACAAGTAGACAGGACTTTGTTTGTGTAAAGTAATAGGATTATTATGGTCTGGCTGTGTTGCGTTTCTCCTCTGGTGCGTCGTAGTTCCCAGTGTGATCCTCGGCTCACCCCGGACAAGTCAGCATGTGCATCGCATCCCTCGTGCTGTGCGTCGCGTCCCCCCGTGCTGTGCGTCGCGTCCCGCGTGCTGTGCGTCGCGTCCCGCCCCGCGTGCTGTGCGTCGCGTCCAGTGTGCTGTGCGTCGCGTCCCGCGTGCTGTGCGTCGCGTCCCGCGCGCTGTGCGTCGGGTCCCGCGCGCTGTGCGTCGCGTCCCCCGCGCTGTGCGTCGCGTCCCCCGCGCTGTGCGTCGCGTCCCCCGCGCTGTGCGTCGCGTCCCCCGTGCTGTGCGTGGGGTCCCCCGTGCTGTGCGTCGCGTCCCCCGTGCTGTGTGTTGTCTGCACGTAAGGGACTGGGCCAAAACGTCCTGTGATTTAGTAACACGATTTTGCATGGGGACTGCCAGAAATGTTCAGAGAATTGCTACTGGCAATATAATTTCATGTCGAGCTTTGGCAGTGCGGAGAACTGTAGAGTGTCTGTCGTCGCCATGCCTTCAGCATTTTCTGCTGAGCTTAGGCCAACCAACCCCCCCCCACCACACGCACACCCATCTGCCTCCCCCCACCCACCTTAAAACAAGCCAAGCAATTTCAGTTCCTCTCTCCCCGTGACCTTTGAGTGTGAATGATGTTAAAAAAAGACATGAATAATCTGGCTGGTGGAAAAGGACTGAGTGAACTATTTGTGAAACAAAAACAGGCAGCATAAAACTACACCGATGAAGCAGCACAAAAACAGAAAGCATAAAACTACAGCAGGTTGAGCCAGTAGAGGATTGCATTCATAGGCGGTCTGCCTAGATGCCCAAACGTTGAGGAACAGGGAATTGTGTGTCTTCAAGCAAGGAAGAACAGCCTTACAGCAAAACCAGACAAACAACAAGTGCTGCTGAAGGAAGAGTTGCACTTGACTCAGAACCACTGCTGCAGTGAACAAGCACTGGATTAGTGTTTGGTACCTTTGTCTCATCATGCTCTTTGGCTGGCTCAGCCTGAGCTGGTCTGCAAGCGGGAGGATTTCCTACTCTGCCAAGATAGTGTGACAGTTCCTCAGCACAGGATGTGTCATACGTCAGTGGCCTGCTCCTCAGTGTTTCTCCAACATGGCCGTTCTGCACTAACCTGCACTTCAATGGCAGACATGGCTGGTCTTGGGATCGGAAGATCCCAGGTCCGAATCCCATTCCGGTAGAAAGAAGGGGGGTGGGGGAGTAAACAACCAGTGCTGTCCTGCACCCTCATCCATGGCTGAAGTGCCCTTGAGCAAAGCATCTAACCTGACCTAACATTGCTCCAGGGACTGTAACTGAAACCCTGTAAGTAACTGTCAGTCGCTCTGGATAAGAGCGTCACCTAAGTGTAATATAATATAATGCAATAGCGGACATGGCTGTTGTGCACTAACCCTCACTCCAACGTCAGTGAGCTGCTCCTCAGTGTTTCTCCAGTAGCTATGTCTGCACTTACCTGCACTCCAACGCTCAACATGGCTGTTCTGCACTAACCTGCACTCTAATGGCTATGTCTGTACTAACCTGCACTCTAATGGCTATGTCTGCACTAACCTGCACTCCAACGCTTAACATGGCTGTTCTGCACTAACCTGCACTCCAATGCTGGCTGCAGGCAGACAACCACAGAGGAAAATATCTCTGTATGTTTCTAGTTTCTGTATTTCTAGGTCGGTGACAGACCATCTGTATCACTGAGTGGACGGGGAGATGAATCAGCCTTCTTATGAGGTTCAAATTTCATTTTTGGACTTAGCTAAAGCCTTTTCCCCTTCCTTCCTAGCCTGACCTCTTCCTCCCCAGTCCCGTCACCCCCCTCGGTCCCCACTGCCCCCCCTCGTACTCACTGTGCCCCCCCCCCCCCTCACTGTCCCGTCACCCACAGTGTCCAGGGCCCACAGCAGCAGTCCATCCCTCAGCCTGGTGCAGTGGTCCATCCCTGGCGGGCAGCCTCAGCCTGGTGCAGTACAAGTGGGCTCTGCTGTTGGTGTGTGCGCTGTCCGAGGTTCTGAAGCAGTCTCCACCCTGATCCACCCCCCCTTGCCCCGACACCACACACACACACAGTCACACCCACACACACACAACCCAACCACCCACACACACACAACCCAACCACCCACCCCCTCGCCTGGCCACCCGCGTCTCTGTGCACTTGTGTGGGAGAGCGGCCAGCTAAAATGTTCCACCCCCCACCCCCCCCACCTGCCCATGCACCCCCTTAAAAGAGCAGGCAGACCACAGGCAGACTCTCTGCTCTGCTATGCAGAGAAAAAAGGAAAACAAAACATGCTTTAGTGTATTTTCATTAAAAAAGTGCGTTCCATGTTGCATTGCTACAGTTTTGAGAAGTGGGCACTGTGCTGAGGATATGAATGGTTGAACTTGCAGCTTGTAAACAGCCCCTGGGTGGGAGCGCTGTTTTAATTTGAAAGCGAGCCTGAAATCAGGAACAATGTGTGCATCTCTTTTTAGTTCGGTCATCTGAACCTCCTCCTTGCTGTGGTAGCCTCAAACTACCCCCAGGGCATCAGGGTGTCCAAACAGGCCTTTGCATGGCTTTGTTCTCCCGTGAGATGCACACTGCAGATAGGCGCGTAGGAAGTGTCTGTCTGCGTCCGGCCCCCCTGCCCTTTGAAAAGCAAATGAAAATCGCTTTTAGAAGCCTTATCTCAAAGAACATCACATTCACACAGTGCTGCAAGGTGTGCTGAGCCAAGAACAGAACGAGTCACTCCAGCAAGAAGAATAGCACAGTTTGGCCTGGCCTGAGTGAATCAGTCACTCCAGCAAGAAGAATAGCACAGTTTGGCCTGGCCTGAGTGAATCAGTCACCCCAGCAAGAAGAATAGCACAGTTTGGCCTGGCTTGAGTGAATCAGTCACCCCAGCAAGAATAGCACAGTTTGGCCTGGCCTGAGTGAATCAGTCACTCCAGCAAGAAGAATAGCACAGTTTGGCCTGGCCTGAGTGAATCAGTCACTCCAGCAAAAAGAATAGCACAGTTTGGCCTGGCCTGAGTGAATCAGTCACCCCAGCAAGAAGAATAGCAGTTTGGCCTGGGCTGAGTGAATCAGTCACTCCAGCAAAAAGAATAGCACAGTTTGGCCTGGCCTGAGTGAATCAGTCACTCCAGCAAAAAGAATAGCAGTTTGGCCTGGCCTGAGTGAATCAGTCACTCCAGCAAAAAGAATAGCACAGTTTGGCCTGGGCTGAGTGAATCAGTCACTCCAGCAAAAAGAATAGCACAGTTTGGCCTGGGCTGAGTGAATCAGTCACTCCAGCAAAAAGAATAGCACAGTTTGGCCTGGGCTGAGTGAATCAGTCACTCCAGCAAAAAGAATAGCAGTTTGGCCTGGCCTGAGTGAATCAGTCACCCCAGCAAGAAGAATAGCACAGTTTGGCCTGGCCTGAGTGAATCAGTCACTCCAGCAAAAAGAATAGCAGTTTGGCCTGGCCTGAGTGAATCAGTCACTCCAGCAAAAAGAATAGCACAGTTTGGCCTGGCCTGAGTGAATCAGTCACTCCAGCAAAAAGAATAGCACAGTTTGGCCTGGGCTGAGTGAATCAGTCACTCCAGCAAAAAGAATAGCACAGTTTGGCCTGGGCTGAGCTAGTACAGTGAGGCCTGGGTATGCACTGGGCCCCATTCAGTCTGCTGGCAGACTACTCACTTAGTCTGCTGATGGAGACCTTGAATCACTTCCTCATAGATTTATGTACATACAGGTTAAGTATTTCTGAATAAACAGGTTTATAAGCAGCGTTCAGCAGTTGGCAGAAGTGGGAAATTTTACATGTTATAATATAATAATAATACCTAGCTGAGAAGTTGTGCTAATTAGAATCCAATGTGTTAGCTGTTAGCTAATACTAACCATTGACTGTATATTAGGTATTACATTTGTATATACAGTCATTGATAGTAACTGAATGGTGGACAGAAACTAACTTTCAGTTTCTCTATGCCCCATTCAGGTAGTGTCACCCAGCATTATCTTATCCCTTGGGCTCTATATGAAATATATGCTATATTGTCCTGGTTATCAGAGGTAAACTGATGGGCGGATGCCAGGATGATGCAGTCCTGATACTCAAGAGTTGTTGCTGGTGGTGGACGCCAGTTTTTCCAGAGTGACATAACTGGCTCGAGAAAGACAAAGGTGTTTTAAACACAGGTGATTTCACTCCATAGCTTATCTACCTGGCTAGGGAGCTGTGCTAATCAGGATCACCTGATTTAGTGAATTGATGGGAACAAATAGGTGGCAGGACTCTCACTTTCTGATGTCTGTCTGCACAGTATCTGTTCTGAAATGATTTGCTGACCATGCGGCTTTGGTATTGAATACTCAGATGGCTAATTAAAGCTCTAGTGTTGTGAAATTGGCCACGACATCCTGTTCCTGTTTTATGATTTACACAACATTCTAAATCTGTGTTGATGCACTTGGCTTGTGTGTCATCTATCTATCTATCTATCTATTTGTCTGTCTATCTATCTATCTAACAGAGACAGAGAGAGGGAGAGTAACATGTTGTAAAAGCCTAATAATATGTGTTAACATCACACCGACCATGCCTCTCTTATTTCTGAAATCTACCAGGAACTCTACCAGTTCAGGGAAAGCCCTCTGGCTACCACTTGCATTTCCCTCTGTCAGAGCCAAGCCAGGCCTGGACAAACATTGACTTGGACCTTCTGAACCTTTGCTTTGTTCTCAGGGATGGTTGGCACTGCTGGCCCGCTTGGTCAGTCCACAGTTTAGCCGGATGACTCTGTAACATTTTAACTTGACCCTGCAGATAAGAGTGCTCAGCTCAAACACTGAGAAAGATCATTGACACTTGCACAAAATTATGAAATCCCAACTTACATGCATTCATGCAAAGACCATGAGAAGGGAATGAACGAACGAGAGACCAAGCCGGAGATGGGGGCTGGGCCCAGATACTTCATGGTAGTTCATGTCTATGAGAGCAAAGATGGTAGATAAGCTGAGATACTTCATGGTAGTGTGGCGCCCCTTTGCTATCCCTTGCAATATGTTGGGGTGGCTACCCTAGGTTCTTTATACTAATATGTTAATAGGTATAACCCTTGTGTGTCTAATAGTAATGCAATCCCAAACCAGTTTCAAAATCAATTAATATGTTTACTTAAAAATATAGTTTAGATATTTACATACAAATTTTAGTAACTGAAACACAAAATATTACTCAGTTGTTCACACTCTTTCAGTTCTCAAAATACTCAGTTCTTTGTTCAATAAACACAGTAACTCCAAATATTACCCTTTTCAATGTCCTTACCAATGAAACTCAACTCCTTACTAAACCTAAAGCCAGCAGTTTCATAACTAAACTGAAAATAAACCCCCAAATACCGTATGACGAACACAATCACGTCGAGTGTCAGTAGATGCAGGCCTGTAGCGATGCTTGGGAGCGTAGAGACCTAAAACACAATGGCCGCTTCACGCCAATGCGCATTAAACAAAAACTCACTGCTGCAGAACTTGGCCTCGTCGTCCTCACCGCGGCAACGCTGTGTTGGCGAAGTTGAGTGTGGAAAGACGTCGTCCTAGCCAAGCAGGGATGTCTCTAGGCTTTAGAGTTCGTTGGTCTGAGCCTTGCAAGACAGCCGAGTGGGCAACTCGCTAGCAACAGTCCAGTTAACTCTAATAAACTTGGGTTGGTTTGACTAGCTTTCTTCAATGACTTGCAGAAAACTCTTAGCCAAAGTTCACTTCGAAAACGCCACATTAACACTGAATACATGCGCGTATAAATGTTACCAAATGACTCACTAGCCGTTTGTCACTACACATTTACTTTGACATGCATAAAAGCAGTGTTTTACCACTTTGTAAACTCCAGTATCACTGCGCGATTCTAAACGTGTCTCTCTCGTTGCTCCTTCTTTGTTCTTTCCCTACTTCCTGATTTCCGCTGACCTCTAACCCTGACGTTGACTGCATCATTACAGGTAAGAGATTTTTAACAACGTATTTCTTTTAACATGTACATATAACATAATAGTGTTGCATTTACATCATTAAGAAAATATTTAAACAAACAAAATATACATAGCCAGCTTAACATTATGCACATAGCAATACAGGTTTTAAACATGAAATCCCCATACACTTCAATGGCATGAACTTCACAGTATTAACACACTTAACTGTTTTTAAAACGTTTTAACCTTTTAAATCCTATATATTCTAATTATGAGCTTCTTATATTTATACTATTTATTGTACCACTTATTTATTTCCCTAAGCATCACCTTATCCTCATAGGGCTACAGTAGTTCATGTCTATGAGAGCAAAGATGGTAGATAGGATAAGATACTTCATGGTAGTTCATGTCTATGGGAGCAAAGATGGAAGATAGGCCAAGATACTTCATGGTAGTTCATGTCTATGGGAGCAAAGATGGAAGATAGGCCAAGATACTTCATGGTAGTTCATGTCTATGGGAGCAAAGATGGAAGATAGGCCAAGATACTTCATGGTAGTTCATGTCTATGGGAGCAAAGATGGAAGATAGGCCAAGATACGTGGGATATGTCTGTGGGAGCAAGCTGGGGATCAATTCCGGGCTGCATTACTAGTCGCTGATGTGCTTGGCTGTAGTAGATAGTACTGTGCAGTGAAAATAAACTCGGTGCACACCTGAAATAAAGTTGATTTTGTCTGGGGTGGAGAGTCATACTATCACAATATTTTTCTTAAATGGGCAGGGGGGGGTTTGAAGATCATGGCTTTTTTTAAATATTCTGTGAAATTCTAGGGTTCTGCCATAGACCTCAGTGTTAGAGGTTAATAAAGAGGGAGTAGTGCCATGTGGTCGTGGTTCTAGGAAGTGGCACGTCATGAAGGATCTTGACCATTTTTGAACAAGCTTCATTAAAAACAAAGTTGATTATTGTTATAGAACTGATTGCTTGTCTAATGTCTGATGTGACTGAAATGCATGGATGGAAGGAGCAGAGAAGCTGTCCATATGTCATAGCAGGGGACATGCATGACCAGAGGAGAAGGAACCTGCCATGTATTCCTACAGTCTGTCCTTTTAACGCAGGTGATTTTACTAATTAGCCTATCTGCCTGGCTACTTGGCCTGTCTACATGGCTGAACAGTTGTGGTACTTAGGATCAGCTGGTTCAGTGAATTGGCTAGAACAAATAGGTGGCAAAAGCTTTCCGAAGGCAGGATGTCCAAGTCTTTACTCCTAACACTCTCTCAACACACAGACTCACAAACTTGGCCCTGATGCATAGTGCATAGTTATAACTGGCTGTCTAGTTATAATAGTTGGAGTTGTCGTTATAACTATATGTCTACTAAATAATGAAAGATGCTACACTGCACAACCCCCATTATGGGGTATTGACAAAATAAAAAATACATATGTCAGATGGTGGTGTCATATCAGAGATATCATGCGTGTCCTACAAACTCTCAGAAAGGTCACAGATTGCATCAGTTGCTCTTCAGTTTCACTAAGCACACTTCCCTGGTTTCTAGCATGGGAAAAAGCTCTGTATCTGTGTTAGCCTCGACCTGTGCCTTCCTCGTGCTACGAGCGGAGCTTGACTCGCGTTCCTGGGAGCAGAAGGGGGGATGTTTGATGAGCAGCTCTAAACGGTCGTTGCAGACGCGGTGGACTCCGTTCTGGGGAGATGATTAACTGTAGAGCAGGAGAACCGTTTCCAGGCAGAACGTGCGGGCCAAACCCCTCCCTGGCTGCAATTGGTGGTGCAGCCTCTGCACGTCATCGATAAACCCGCTGAACCGAGCCGTTTGCTGAACACTGACCACTCTGGGTATTGGACTTGAGTCTACGAGACCTCCACTCCTCCCCTCAGTTCAGCACCAAGCCCCCCCCCCACACTCATCAACCCATCATTCCTTCCCAGTCTGCTCAATTGCATACCCTGTCGGCCCCACAACTGGATTTCCAGTGATTTATGTTAGTACATGTTTTTGTGATGCTAATAAATAACTTTATGTAAAGTTAGCAGCTATGCTTTAGACATACCAGCATGCTATTATGTTTACCATCAATAAGTGCGAACTAACCCCAAACATCTTGACACTGCAATATTTATATTCAGTCCAATCCATAATATATGAATACTAAAGCACATGTTTTGGTTCCAGAGTTCATAACCTTCTGCATTGTTTGTGGTAATTCATGTAGACATTTGTACAGTAATGTGTTTGGATGTAGGCCTACTGTATGTATGTATGTATGTAGTTACTTTTTGTTTTACTATGCACTATTTTGGAGATGCATTTTATTTATTTATTTATTTATTTATTCATTTCGTAGTTCTATAGTATAGTGACAATAAAGGCATTCTATTCTAATATATCACTAATGCAGATAATGCAGAATTTGCCCCATTTTACTTACCACACTTCCCTGGTGAGAATGTGGGAAGGGGACTGTCCATTCCTGTCCAAACATGTCCACACTGCTCTTTGCCCCTCATATGTAAATTGTGATTCTGAGTAAAGCATTACAGAAACAGCCCTTGACAAAATGGCAATGTTTGCTCATGCAGCGTTTCAGTCTGAACTTCATCAATGTATTAGTGGAACAGGGCTTCCGTTCATAATGAGGCAATATGCAGACATGGGCAGCAGTATGCATGCAGACATGATAAGCCATATGCATGCAGACATGGGAATATATTAGTTGTGTGAACCCTGATAGATACATATGCTTGTGGATAGGAAAACTGCTCCTTGCGCCACAGAAAAACAGTCTTTTTCCTGTTCAACATTCCACTAATTGGCTTCTTCTTTAAAAAATATTCCAGCAATTTCAACCAGACCTGCATGTATAGCTTCCTACACGATACACAATCGTTCTGGTTGTGCTTTATGACAGGGAGTAATATGTTTGTGGTGACGCATGCGTTACAAGGGGCTTTTGGCCACCTTCAGGGCCAGAGGGTTCCAGTGATTCACAGCCCTTGTGCTTATGACACACACACGACACCTGTCTGTGTACAGGTCCTAGGACCAGGCCCTGGGGACTACCAAAAGATTCATAATTTTGGTTATTGTGTTATTTATAATGGGCAACTAGTGTTGTCCTTATTTCACCTGCTTTCTGGTACACCTGCCCAGGACAAACTTCTCCTGCTGTCAAACATCATGTCACCTTTCACCCCCCTTTTCTCTGTGCTTAAGGTCAACCTTCTTAGAAACACTTGGGACGCCATACTCCCCACAAAGGTAACATAATCAAGAGATGGAACAATTCCCAGTCTTCACTTGACACCTCCAAATTGTGATAGCTCGCTATTTTGGCGAGGAACATTACACTATTCCATGGAGACAGGAAGTTCTGTGGCTGGTGGCTTGTGTCGCACAGTTAGACGCCATTAGGACTGAAGCGATCCATCATGTTCTCAGCTCTCGGCTCTGCTGGTGCTGAGCATGAGGCAAGTGCTGCACCAGCAGAGTCCTCGACCACAACCAGAGCACAACTGGACGTGTTGACGTCCTAAATGACACCCCGGAACCGGCTGTAACTCCTCTAGTGTCACCACAGGGTCCTCTGACTCCAGACAAATTCACACATGTCACCGCCATGCTGGGACGAATGGTGTGATGTCATCATCTCCGGGTATGCATGCACATGTAGACATTAGCTGACATGAAAACATGTCAAACTAGTGAATTTTTCACACACCCACACGCACACACACACACACACACACACACACACACACACACACACACTCTCACACGCTTAGGAATGACAGGCGCACAAGGGTCTGGGTCACTTGTCACAGCACCGACCACCATGAAACCACTTGGATTCCACAGCACTATGTACATCACCCTGGAACAATGAACATGGGCCATCTCTCACTCCTGGCTGTCCACTAATTACCTCCTCTCTTCCCTACGCACCTCTCCATCTGTCCCGCCCAATCACTGTCCTCATCTCCATCTGTCCCGCCCAATCACTGTCCTCATCTCCATCTGTCCCGCCCAATCACTGTCCTCATCTCCATCTGTCCCGCCCAATCACTGTCCTCATCTTCATCTGTCCCGCCCAATCATTGTCCTCATCTCCACCTCTCCATCTGTCCCGCCCAATCACTGTCCTCATCTCTACCTCTCCATCTGTCCGCCCAATCATCGTCTTCATCCCCACCTCTCCATCTGTCCCGCCCAATCATTGTCCTCATCTCCACCTCTCCATCTGTCCCGCCCAATCATTGTCCTCATCTCCATCTGTGGCACAGCCCTGCTCGGTCGCACTATCTGCGCCGAGTGCGTGCCGTGCCTGTGCATCCCTCCATAGTGCACTTCTCTCTGTCTCTTCAGTTCTCTTCACTCCCCCCACATCTCTCCATCCTGCTCCGGTCCTGCATTCCTGCTTCAGTCCTGCATTCCGGTCTCTCCCACAGCCACTAATTACCGGGCAACCAGAGAGGGAGTGGCCACAGCAATCTCCTTCAGGCCAACGGCCGGGACCACTGGCAAACGCCCGCGCCTTTAAACAATATCACGTGACACACTGGCAAACGCCCGCACCTTTAAACAATATCACGTGACACACTCGCAAACCCCAGCACCTCCACACAAACACATGTGACACACTCGCAAACGCCCGCACCTCCACACGATATCACGTGACACGCTCGCGTGCGTCTGAACAATGACCTCGAGCGCGCCCACTCCCAGGTGTGGTTCTGTGTGGCGGCCTCACTGTGGCCACCGGGTCACATCTGGGGCGGTCTGGCACCAGCACCACTGTCCGGGCCTCGGGTCAAGAGATTGCAAGTGGACGGAGGGGCTCTACAGAACTGGTTCTGTCCCCCACGTTGTTATGACTGGACCCACAGGGCTGAAGCTTTGCCTTGAGGGTTTGTGGTCTTCCTACGCTTCTATCTCCGGGACTCTGATTCAGAAGACGGCCAGATTTTCACCCTCTCACACCAAAATGGCAGCAGCATGACTACTGCTGTTCCCACACCACTGCTCACACAGACAGTGACGCTCGCCTGCACTCCAGACTACGCTTTTCCAGAATAGTATTTTCTTTTTTTGCCTCATCCTTTGTTCTTTTCTTTCCCAACTTTGGGGATATGTGGTCAGCTTACTTTAGAAGCAGTGGAAACAACACTTTTCCTCTTCAGCAGAAGGCACATAAAATATGGAGACTGGATGTTTCCGAGGTTTGCGAGCCATTTTTACATTTGAGGCCACGCGCAGACTGAGATCATGCTGAGTGCTTTACTATGACAGCTGGCTATTTACTGTGGGCTTGTCTGAAGACAGGACCAAATTAAACCCTTAAATGTCACCCATTACAAGAAATCCCCACCAAATCAAACAGGGTTTTAGAGGTCACAAACACACAGTTTCTGCCAGTGGTTTGACCTTCCGAAGGCCACCGTCATGTCCTCCATCTCAGGGCAGGTGAAGGGTCTGGAGGAAGCGCTGATCCCGATATCTAGTGTGTGGACCTGTCCTCCAGTTGATCCCTCACATTATCCAGTATCTAATGTGTGGACCTGTCCTCCAGCTGATGCCTCACATTATCTAGTGATTATCTGATGCCTCACATTATCATTAACTAGTGTGTGGACCTGTCCTTCAGCTGCTGGTTTCATTCATCACTCTTTCCCATGTGTAGTTGTGATGGATGATCCTGAGTACTGTATGTCCACTATGAGTATATGTTCACTATGAGTACCGTATGTTCACTATGAGTGCTGTATGTTCACTATGAGTGCTGTATGTTCACTATGAGTGCTGTATGTTAACTATGAGTATATGTTCACTATGAGTGCTGTATGTTCACTATGAGTATATGTTCACTATGAGTACTGTATGTTCACTATGAGTATATGTTCACTATGAGTATATGTTCACTATGAGTATATGTTCACTATGAGTATATGTTCACTATGAGTACTGTATGTTCACTATGAGTACTGTATGTTCACTATGAGTATATGTTCACTATGAGTATATGTTCACTATGAGTATATGTTCACTATGAGTATATGTTTACTATGAGTACTGTATGTTCACTATGAGTGCTGTATGTTCACTATGTTTCTGCTTCCCTTATTCCACCCCCCTCCCACTCTCTCTCTCTCTTTTTCTACCCCCCCCATCTCTCTCTCTTTCTCCCCTCTCTCTCTGTCTCTCTCTCTGTCTCTCTTTCTCCCCCCTCTCTCTCTGTCTCTCTCTCTTCCCCCGTCTCTCTCTCTTACATGAGAGCATGAACAAAAAAGATGAGGACTACATTTATCACATGCACAAATGACATTGGTTGACTGCCTTGAAAACAATAGGTTGAGACATCCCTTGAAAATGGAAAGAGATGATGCCTACTAGCTTTTTTTTTACAGTGTTTTTACGTTGTTTACTGCATACATTGTTCTTTGTAGAAATGGTTGTGTTTCAATTTTCAATATGCAAC
Organism: Coilia nasus; assembly: GCA_027475355.1. Lineage (NCBI taxonomy): Eukaryota > Metazoa > Chordata > Actinopteri > Clupeiformes > Engraulidae > Coilia > Coilia nasus. The sequence goes on from CM050208.1 coordinate 1,169,273, forward strand.
CATACGCAATCAAACACTTGACCACACTGTCTGAGTTTGCATTGCAAGTACAATTTTTTAACAGTTGAAATATATTTAGTATTAGTCATGTGTTGTATTTCGTGAATGTATTCATGTCATTTGTAAATATTTCTGAAAAAAATGAAACCCAGATTGTGTCATTAGAAAAGTCAGAATGTTACAGAAGTGTTTAGGAATGATTACCATTGTGTGTAACTCACTCAAACACAAACAGGTCATATGAATCATGTGTGTGAGATTTGGCAACAAAATAGCATTTTTACCAATAAGTGTATAGTTTTGAAAGAAGAATAACATTTTGCAATAGATCTGGGGTGTTCTGACTTCAGACACACACTTACCTACTTCAGACACAGTGACCACAACATGTAACTCATGCACCAACCCCATTAACCGATTCTGCTAAACTACGAACACAATTCCTGCTTTGCACTGAAATTGCAGTTCTAAAACACACTTTTTTCAAAACACTATAGACAATTCTCTGCGTTTGGCACAATTTTCATGACAGAAATCTCTTGTTTTCACAAGGAACACACAGTTAAGGAACACAAAGTCAATTGCCCTATTATGTACACTGACTCATCACATCAGCAAACACCTGTCACACAGCTTTACAATTACAGTTTTTCTCAATTGTTTAAACACATTTCCTGAAAGCATGCCTCATACTCTCAGAACTCTACACACAAATCAAAAAAACACACACACAATGGGCAAAACCACTCACTTCTCCTGCAAAATGAAACTTTGCATTCGAAACACTGTTATTTCTTCTCAAAATGCTATTTTGTTGTCAAATGACAAACACAAACCATCATATGAATAGACATTTATAACAACCAGTTGAACCCTGATGTGCTTAATGTAAAACACTATGATAAATGGAAAACATTTGTTCTCCATTCATCATAATGATTTAAGCCTTTTTTTGTTTAGTGTTACACTTGCTACAGACAGTACATACATACGTATGCTATATTTTAGAATATTATTTTTATACTCAGAACGCACATATACATTGTTACAAATATATTTTATTTTTCCCACAAAAACAGTGTACACACTGTGCATCCCAATCAACACAAAGCTGCACGTACAGTGGTCTACATACAATAGAACAGAAGAATTTACTGTAGCCTATGCAGTTACAAAAAAAAATTACGCTGCATCCTTTCTTCTGTTTTTGTGTGGCCACAGAACCTCATCCACATCACATGCAATATTTTTCCTGGCCTAGCAGCGAATCCATCCATGAAAAGCATCAATTGCTATATTTCCACATGCGTCTTCCATAGCTTAGAGAAAGGGTACACGCATTTGTGGATTTTGGTCATACACTTTCATCTCCAGCCAAAAAAAATCCTCAATTGTGTTGAGGATTGTAGAATATGGAGAGAGATACGTAAACAACTAAACAACTACTGTAAAATAATTTCGTTGACCAAATGGTCAATCAAAATGGCTCTGATCTCATCAGAGATTACGGTCCTTTCTCGTCCTCGTCCTCGTCCTCGTCCTCGTCCGTGTCCTCCCCGTCGTCCTCCTCTTACTCTCCTCTAGCTGTGGCTCTGCCTCTTCAACTGGTTGTTATAAATGTCTAGTCATATGATGGTTTGTGTTCGTCATTTGACAACAAAATAGCATTTTGAGAAGAAATAACATTGTTTTGAATGCAAAGTTTCATTTTGCAGGAGAAGTGAGTGGTTTTGCCCATTGTGTGTGTGTTTTTTTTATTTGTGTGTAGAGTTCTGAGAGTATGAGGCATGCTTTCAGGAAATGTGTTTAAACAATTGAGAAAAACTGTAAATTGAGTTTAAGCAATCGTAAAAAACTGTAAGAGTTCAACCCAATCTGAGTAGATTCACTGCGTCTACTATTGTATGAAGATTCTGAAAGGGGAACCGGTACAATTGCTACAGCATTCAACATTGAAAGTATTCAAAAGACTGTCTGTAGATTCTCATTCATCCAGGTCATGGTAGTCAAAGGAGCTAAGTTGTAAGCAACTTAGATAGGTGGTTTCCCATCATCAGGCCAGAACTAAAGAAGCCTTTTGGATTAAAGGTGAAACAACTTCAAGCTCCAAAAAGAAGTCCAGTTGCTCACAGTGTAGCTCCTTTGACTACCTACCCAAGAGCCAGTCTTTTAGAGACAATGGAATTGGTCTGTGGTGACATAGGCTGGATCCGACATGCTAGGGGCTTCGTTCCCCATTGCTTGGCTAGGGACATCATTGCCTATAAAGTGGATGATGTGCTGTGGCCTTACCCAGCCCAAAGTCATGATGAAGCCCAATAATGTGTTTGCAACATTGGAAACAGCACATGTAGTTTTCATTTGTACTACAGTGTACTGTATCACCGCATACTACAGTAATGTTTTTTTTTTTTTTGAAGTACAGTGGTCCCTCGCTATATCGCGGTTTACCTTTCGCAGCCTCGCTTTTTCGCGGATTTTTTTAGTGCATGCAATCTCCTGTACAGCACAGAATGCGCTCAGCTTGTAAAATTTACATAAATCTTCCACCGCTAGCTGTGTGACTCTGAAGTGCTGTATGTTTGCAAGTGTGAACTTTGCCTGTCTGAGAAAAGTGTATAAGTGTAGTGAGGGGTTTTACAGCCTTAAAACATCTATAATAATTGTAAAAAATAAAGCTGACTACTTCGCGGATTTCGCCTAGCGCGGGTTATTTTTAGAACGTAACTCCCGCAAATAACGAGGGACCACTGTACTTTATAATGACAAGACATGCACAGTAATACTACCAGTTTTTGTGTATGTACAATATATATCCTGAGTTTTGCTTTTTTTAGTTGAAAATGCATTTCAGTGCTGTAAAATATAAATTCTGCTGTTGTGTGTATCTGAATGTTGTGCTTTCTATTGTTTGGTACTGACTGCTTCGTTGTGCTTTCAGTTTGACTCCGTTGTTTCTGTTTTGACTCAAACTTTTGAGGACAGAGTTTGGTTTTGAGCACACATAAAACTGTTTTGAGGCAGTAGTTCACTTTTGCAACAAGAGTCAGGGGCTTTGGGAAATGCATGTGGACAATTGGAGTTTGTGTTTACAGTTTTGAGAAAATGATGCAAGGTTTCGTGAATTGAGTTTTAGCAGTTGAGACAAACTGTAAAGTCATTTAACATGTGCATAGTGACAATAAAAGGCATTCTATTCTATTCTATTCTATTCTATTCTATTCTATT
>CM050208.1:1175000-1227500 GCA_027475355.1 Coilia nasus
GTCCCATGGTCACTAGCCCATGCCTGGTAGTCTATGCCTGCTAGTCTATGGTCGCTAGTCCATGCTACGCTCGCTGGTCCATGCCCACTAGTCTATGGTCGCTAGTCCCATGGTCACTAGCCCATGCCTGGTAGTCTATGCCTGCTAGTCTATGGTCGCTAGTCCATGCTACGCCTGATAGTCTATGGTCGCTAGTCCATGCTACGCCTGCTAGTCTATGGCTGCTAGTCCATACCCACTAGTCTATGGTTGCTAGTCCACGCTACGCCTGCTAGTCTATGGTCGCTAGTGCATGCTACGCCCGCTAGTCTATGGTCGCTAGTCCCTGCTACCCCTGCTAGTCTACGGTCGCTAGTCCATGCTACGCCTGCTAGTCTATGATCGCTAGTCCATGCTACACCTGCTAGTCTATGGCTGCTAGTCCATACCCGCTAGTCTATGGTTGCTAGTCCACGCTACCCCTGCTAGTCTACGGTCGCTAGTCCATGCTACGCCTGCTAATCTATGGTCGCTAGTCCATGCTACACCTGCTAGTTTATGGCTGCTAGTCCATACCCGCTAGTCTATGGTTGCTAGTCCATGCTGCGCCTACTAGTCTATGGTCGCTATTCCACGCTACGCCTGCTAGTCTATGGTCGCTAGTGCATGCTACACCTGCTAGTCTATGGCTGCTAGTCCATGCTACGCCGGCTAGTCTATGGTAGCTATTCCACGCTACGCCTGCTAGTCTATGGTCGCTAGTGCATGCTACGCCTGCTAGTCTATGGCTGCTAGTCCATGCTACGTCGGCTAGTCTATGGTTGCTAGTGCATGCTACGCCGGCTTGTCTATGGCTGCTAGTCCATGCCCACTAGTGCATGCTCCCTATGGGGGTCAGCGAGGGACCGTATGACTGCAAGTAGCGCGTGACTCACCACTCTTCACATCTGCATGCCTCCTCTTGTCCAGGTCCAGCTGTCTTTGGTCGGAGGAGCGATAAACAAGGATTTGGCCTGCAGTATGTAAACATGACCAAAATGCTAGATGAAATGCATAGGGAGTGAGAGGGCCATGGTCCATATTGCAGTGTTTATATGTGTTTGTTTTGTCTATGCTGGGAGACGTCTATGAGAGGACTAACACAGGAAAACAACAGCCCCCAGAGCCAGCGTATCCTGGAGATGGTTTCGGTCCTTGCTAACATCATACATCTGGTCCTCTTAGCACACCCGCTAAGCATGTGCAAGTGTGGCATGTACAGTACCATAACATCACCGGCTAATTATGACTTCCTCTTGTTTCCCAAACAGGCACACAAACAAACAAAATGCGTTGTTGTAATTGCTGTCTAAAGGATATCCCGGGACATAACACTTCCATGGCAGATTTGTCTCATTAAGCCAACCCACACACCAAAATCCCAGCAGAGAGTGAAGGGGGGGGGGGGATCAATTTTCTGAATCAGTGGTGTATTCCAGTGGATGGGGAACAATGCTGGCTTTGTGGTGTGGTTTTATCTAACCCTGGCAATGGTGTAGAGGCAGCGCACTGTTTAGATGACCACCGCATAAATAAGCTCGCAGAAGAAGGGAAAGTGCATGGATGGCTTTGGCATAGGATGAGCTCAGCCCACCCAGCCACTGCCTCTGACTCCCATTTACCAGAAACAGGCAGAGACACAGAGGCAGAGAGAGACATCCGCAACCCCTCAGAGAGAGAGAGAGAGAGAGAGAGAGAGAGCGAGAGAGAGAGAGATGATGCTTTTTTGGACAGAGATAGTCAAAAAGGGCATGAGTCTTAAGGTTGGAGCAAAATGTACACTTAAGACATTTTGAACCCTTTGAAATATTTCTATTTCATGCTTTGACAGCATTGCATTTTATTCAGTTGTAAACCAGTTGACTACAACTTAGTGAAGTAACCAGAGACTCAGTGATACCAGAGTGAATGGTGTACAAAATGATAGAAGAGAGAGTGAAAGTGCTCAATACAGACATTAATGACCAGTTAATCAGCTGACGATGCTGTCAGTCTTGCACTTCACCTCAAACTACAATCTCCGAAGGTCAAAAGGAGACACTGGAGGATACCACCAGCTCTAGTATGTCTCTGGCTGTGTGTTATGGAAGATGGCTTCCTACTGAGGAAACCCAAGTCCAATGGCTTCCCTGCATCTCCCCATAGTCTGCCAGGCCACAGCAACCTATCTGCAACGTTCCCCCATCCTGACTTCGTCATCCACATAAACACACTGCAGCTGCAGGACCAGTGCAGGGAGACACAAGAGCAGGAACACCCATGACGAGGCTTTCTCCACTAACAAGTAGACAAGACCGGAAGTGAAACCCATACAAAACTTGTGTTTGAGTTTGAACAGTTCCTCCAGATAATTTAGTGTGTTGAGTGGAATAACATGGCGGAATATCAAATGTTCCTTCTCCCATAACTCAGGCAGGTATTGCATAAGTGTTGCATAATGTTTATTGTAAGGAGGTGATTCTGCCGGCTGCAGATGGGAGTTTGGAAGCAAAGATAAGCCCACAAAGCCTCATCAGTCAAAATACAATAAAAAGGAGATTTAAAGCAACACTAAAGCACTTTTTCTCTTCGATCGCCCTACAACTTGAAAGCGGCATTGTCTTTCTTATGTCTCATTCGAACTACAGATCGGAGCAACGCGCTTTTGCGAACTTGCATAGTGCGGTTATAGCCCATGGAGGGCCACAAAACGAATTCAGAAGTAAAATGATTTTGTAAACATTATTTTAAGTTTGAAAAAACTACTTAGTGTTGCTTTAATATTAAAGCCTAAAAATATGAATCAGAAGGCCACAACACTGTACTCCTTACGAAAGCTCTTTGGAATATCTTAGTGTAGTGTTAAAATCTTTTTTGCATCTTTTTTTTCAGAACATAATACCATCTTGACAAATATATTATCTTAATTTCCTTCGGGATCAATAAAGTTACTCTACTCTACTTATGTTAGTTGTAGCATGTACCTCTGCCTCTGTCACATTTTTTTTCCCTGATGCAGACACAGTTACTAACACTGAACTCTACACACAAGCGGCCTTGTGCCTGTTTGCTAGCACCATAAAAGTAGCTGGTCCAAAACATGGGATTTGTGAAAACAGAACGCAGGCTTTTCATGAAGGGCAAGCCAAAGATTACAAAAATGTGTTCCTGTGGCCTGATATATCTGGCTGCAGCATGCAGGGTACAGACAGAGCAGGGAAGCGTAGGGCAGAGTAACCTCTCATATGTTTTACTGATATCCTGCACCAACAGAGCAGACCTTAGTCTTATCTTAGTACCAATCATTTTACAAACAGAGAGGCAAACCTTTGTCTAGCTTTCCATTAGATAGGCTATTTAAAGCAACACTAAGTAGTTTTTTCAGCCTTAAAATAATGTTTCCAAAATCGTGTCAGTGGTTCATTAAATTGTAACAGGGTGAAAGGCACTTCTGAATTCAGTTTGCCGCCCTCCATGGGCTATAACTGCACTAAGCAAGTTTGGAGGAGCAGCGCATCTCTCCTTAGTTCTCTATGACAGGCAATTCCACTTCAAACCTCTAGGACAACAGAAGACAAAAACTACTCAGGATGGTTTTAAGAAGCAAAGGTAATTGGCTTTGAAATACATAGGCTATTCAGTTGAGAAAGAACCATTCATAATGCCACACACGCACCATTGTAAAGCACCATTCATAATGCCACACGCACCATTCATAATGCCACACATGCACCATTGTAAAGCACCATTCATAATGCCACACATGCACCATTGTAAAGCACCATTCATAATACCACACACGCACCATTCATAATGCCACACACGCACCATTCATAATGCCACACATGCACCATTGTAAAGCACCATTCATAATGCCACACATGCACCATTGTAAAGCACCATTCATAATGCCACACATGCACCATTCATAATGCCACACATGCACCATTCATAATGCCACACATGCACCATTGTAAAGCACCATTCATAATACCACACACGCACCATTCATAATGCCACACACGCACCATTCATAATGCCACACATGCACCATTGTAAAGCACCATTCATAATGCCACACATGCACCATTGTAAAGCACCATTCATAATGCCACACATGCACCATTGTAAAGCACCATTCATAATACCACACACGCACCATTCATAATGCCACACACGCACCATTCATAATGCCACACATGCACCATTGTAAAGCACCATTCATAATGCCACACATGCACCATTGTAAAGCACCATTCAAAATGCCACACATGCACCATTCATAATGCCACACATGCACCATTCATAATGCCACACATGCACCATTGTAAAGCACCATTCATAATACCACACACGCACCATTCATAATGCCACACACGCACCATTCATAATGCCACACATGCACCATTGTAAAGCACCATTCATAATGCCACACATGCACCATTGTAAAGCACCATTCATAATGCCACACGCACCATTCATAATGCCACACATGCACCATTCATAATACCACACATGCACCATTCATAATGCCACACACGCACCATTGTAAAGCACCATTCATAATGCCACACATGCACCATTGTAAAGCACCATTCATAATGCCACACACGCACCAGGCTATTTTTCCAGATCGGGTCACAAATTATTGCATAGGCGATATGAGTTGCAACCTAAGTAACCTGGGTTGAAGTAATAGTGAAAAGAGTACTACTGTACATTGCTGCTTAATGCTTTTGTTAATACCGAAAACATGGTACTACTCCGTTGATTCTTCTAAAGGAACTTTAGGGTTGTGTTCCGCTATGTTGGCTACTTGTCTTGGTAAAAGCACAAAAGGAGTGGGTGTTAATTAAGTTGTGCTTAGTCAGAGAGAGGTAGGTGGCAGCCAGCAAAGCAAGAGCTTCCTGCAAGTGGACCACTGTACAAGGCCTTGTGGCATCCAGACCCGAGTCTCCCTCTCCACCATGGTGCCTCGGACGCCTGCCAAGTGTCACAGTGTTGTGTACTGAAGAAAGGTGTTCCTGTAGACCTTGTTGAAATGATCATGCTGACAATCTGCAAACATCCAGCTGACCTCCCTTCTCATCCTGTAAGTTTTGAAACTGGTCAAACAAATGACTCTACTGTATTTCTAAATGGTCAGAGTTGCTGGGATTGCACTTTGAATAGAATGCTGTTGACTTTTCATGTGGGTCCTGTTCTCCATGGCTTTCTCACACATACTGTTAAGCTGAGCATACCTGGTGTGATTCAAATCTTATTTTGTGAACTGAGGAATTCTGAGCCATTAGACTATACAGTGAGCCAGGCCAAATTTAATCTCTCAGGTTGCATGCAGCAATCACTGATCGTAATCCATTCCAGATGAATCACTGATCATTATTCAGTAACTGGTCACTACCAATACCAATACTAATTATGTATTGATTATTTCCCACACCTGGTGGATATGTGGGCCCTAGCATGCAGCCATGCTGATGGCAAATGGGAGCATCATACCTTGCCACTTGTCACCCACTGGTCATTTCTATCTCACGCTTAAGAATCACAGAACTTATTTGGAACATTCATGCTGCCTATACTTTCATTGGTGATCACTGTGTCACATGACTCATAACATAGACTTCTCACCTACTTAAGCCCCATCTACTTGTGGAATCAGTGGTCACCTGTCTTACTGCTGTGTATACTGTACATCCAAACAGCAGATTGTTGTTTCATTACTGTCCTGTTTCACCTGTGTGACTGCAGGGCCTAGAACAAACCCACACTTACACACCACTCCAGTGTTATCAGCTACCAGCCTAGCCATACTCCACCAGCCCAGACGTGTTCTCCAGGCATGCTGGACATGCAGGGCATGAATTAGTGGACTGGTCAACCAAGCCCAGGCCCAGGGGGCTAGAGGACAAGAGAGATTGGGTCAGGGGTTATAAGAGTACAGCCGTGTATAGCTCAGTGGATCAGACGTTCCAGAGTGAGCACACCATTTATGCAAGCATGCTATATCAAAGCAGACCTTCCTAAATGATCACATAATGTTCCCTGAAAAATGGCTTAGCCACCTGAATTTTGGGCTGCAAGACACTTATGGTGCCCAAGTGTGCTTGAGTCCATAATCCGACCCTGCATGTCACTATGTTCTTGGTAGATTTCATAAAGAGCTTTCTGTTTGTTGTGTAAATATCTAATTTTGCCATTCAAGTAATTTTTTGGTCCCACCAGCCCCTTCAGAGACCTCCTTCTCTGACCAATGCATCCCATTTCTGTGGGTCATGGCAGTGTTCAACCTAATGCCCAAAGGGTTAAAACGGACAAGGCTTTGACTTTCCATCTTTTTATTTGCCCAGTGTAATTGCTCTACAGTTCAGTTCACTAGGTTAGACACTGTAGACATTCCACAGATTACCAGCGTCATTTCTACTAAAGGGAATCTTAACAAAACAGCTACAGAAAACTTTTCTTGACTTAATTTATGACCTTAATCCCCATCACACACACACACACACACACACACACACACACACACACACACACACACACACACACACACACACACACACACACACACAACCCACCCTTTGACAAAAGCCGTTCTCTTAACCTCGGTTACACATCTGTTTCTGATCATGTGTCCTTTATGATCAGCATATCTATTTATTAATATCTATTTAATAATATCTATGTAATAATATCTATGTATGTATGTGTTTTTGATCAGCATATCTATTTATTAATATCTATGTATTCATATCTATGTATTCATATCTTTGTATTGATTATCATAATATCTATTTATTTATTTACTGTGTTTATGCATATCAGTCATTCATTACTCTATTGTTGGTAACCACATTTAATGTTGTACCATGCTGAAAGCTAATTCCAAGAGCTGGTGATTCAAAATTGTTGATCCCCCCCGCTGCATTATGTGTCTGTAAATGTCAGTCACACCAGGGAAGCCAATCTGGATGTGGATGACAGGGAATAAAGGAACAATGCATAACTGCAGGCGAGAGGCATGGGGAGATATTTGAGGTAAAAGCACAGCTTATCGCCGTCCTGTACATTCTGTCCTGGCTAAACTCCCCAACCCCACTGGAACACACTCCGCCCCCCCGTGAATAATAGCCGCTCCTAATCGACTTACTCATTTGAACCAGATCCAGTTCCTGCTTTTATTAATGTGCTGCAGATTAGGAGAGAATAGGTGAGTCCACAGAGACCAGACACAGGCACTCAAAGTGCTTTGGCCCTTGCCCTTTTTTCCTCAACAAGATAAAGGGCCGTTTTACTCTGGAGTGTTTTACACAGTAAGAGAATAAAGCCTGAATATTCCTGTTTGTACACAGATTCCCTGTAAACAAAATATTGATTGAATGTAAACAGGTAAACAAAATATTAATTGAATGTAAAAAATAACAACATGAGTTGTTGTCTTCTTTCCTGTCATGTCATCGTTGAGCACAGGGGCAGCGAGGCTGCTAGAGTGCTTGGGGCAGGTAGGTACATCTCAGCCCAGCTGTGTTGTTTCCTGGTTGGCTTGTGCGGAGATGAAGGGTCTAGCTAACGCAGGCGTTAGTCAACATGTCAGTTCAGTCCATGTTTGAATATACTGATAAGCTGGTTTGGTGAATTAAGATTACAGGTACAAACAACAACATTTAAACAACCGTTTTTTTCTTTCTTTTAATTACAATAAAGAAACACAATAAACCAAAATCTTTCAAGCAAAATTGAGAGTAGTAGTAGAAGTAAGAGTAAAAGCATAAACAGTTGTCAAATAGCCTTACTAGCACTTTTAATTACCAAAATATAAATATATACAGTTCATCCTCAAATGTGAAAACTGAAAAAAAAAAAAAATATACAAATAAATAAATTATTATTATTATTGTTGTTGTTGTTGTTGTTGTTGTTATTGTTGTTATTATTACTATTATTATTATTATAAATATATAATCATTATTAATATAATTATAATATTATCAACAACAACAATAATAATAATAATAATTATATGTATTATTATTATTATTATTACATAAATAAACTAGATGTGCCATTATAAAACGCTGTTGTCTTTAAAAAAATAAAAAATAAAAATGAGAAATGCTTTTTCTCCCTTGAGCTCCTGCCCCCAAAGAGTTTGTGTATGTCCCTGATAGAGACATACAGTCTGCAGGCCCGTCAGACAGCAGCCCCCACTGGAAAAGGCTCAGGGGGACTACTGCCCAGAAGACAAGAATTCAGAAATGTCCTCCGACTACCCTCCATCTTATTGTTATAACGTCTCTAAAACCACCGTGCAAATTTGGCCAGGCAACCTAAAATATTTAACTTGGCTGTGGGGATTATGGTTCTAAATACAGTTAAGTGGTTCAGTCAACATTTGGACATTCATTTTAGGCAAACATACTCTACTAACTTTGGATAATAACAGTTGATTAGGATCCAAGAGATGAACAAAGCACATTTCCCAAGCTCTGCCAGAGCCCCCGTGTTTCACAATGATGAAACTTCTCACTGTTTCAGCAACCCTTCATTATCTCCAGGGAACAAAGGTGTGGACAGAGTTTGTCTTTGTCTTGTCTAAGACAAAAATGGACGTATTTAAAATATGTTTTTGGTGGATTTATTCATTTCTCACTCTACTCTCTACAATCCAGGAGGTTTCGAGGAACCGAGGTTCCAAGGAAGACCTCTGCTTGTTCCCTTATTAGGGGACAGTTTGTGTGGAGGGACATCTAACTGCAACAGGTTAATAAGCCCGACAAACACTGTCTTTTATAAAAACACAGAAAAACGTTCCTTTCGTAAACCACCAGACAATGAGCAAACAGTTTATTGTCTGAAGGAAAGTGTGGAGAGATGCCCGAAAACAGCACTGGAACATTCCTGGATGACAGTCATCTCCTCATAGCGGAGAGTTTGCGCACATAGCAGTCACCCTCGGCAGCCGCAGGCCCAGAGCCCCCAACACAAAGGCCATCAAACTGAGAAAACCACACATGAGCTGACGAAAACAAGCGTCCCTTTGTGCCTCCCGCCCCCAGCTCAGCCCCCCTCCGCACCCCCCCACCCCACCACTCCACCTCGCACCCCTCCACCCCCCAGCCCCCAATCCTTATCTGAGAGACCCTCTCATTTCCTCTCCTTTTTACTGTTTGTAATGTGGCCATGTATCAGTAAGGAAGCAATGGCTTGCGAAGGAGAGTATGTTTTTGAAAGGGGGGGGGGGGCGATTTGAGGCCTTGTAATTGAAAACACACAGTGCTGTGCTACCAGGGGAGGGAGAGCGCGCCGGCGAACAAAGGTTTGAATTGCGAAAGAGACAAACTAGACTCTGCATGACATCTGACTAAATACTCTCATTGTTTTTCTCCCCAAAAACAAGTATCAGATAACCAGCAAATGGGGAGAGAAGAGAGGAGAAGGAGATGTGTGCAGTACAAAGACCTGCCATCTTGGCTTCCTCCAGCTCAGCCTCAGGGACCTTAATGCAGCACAGGGACATGCCCTTAAAAAATGTTTATCCGTCTGACTTTATAAAACAATGTAACCTTGTGCACCATAGCCCCGCATGCTCTTGGCTTTGGGGAGAGATACGTGGCCCAGGAAAAGCCCAATTAATAGACTAATGGCCCAGCAATTTTGAGCTGCTCAGTCCATATGAATACATTTTAGCTGGTCAGTCCATATGAATGCTTTTTAGCTGGTCAGTCCATATGAATGTTTTTTATGTCGCAGTAGGATGGGGTGAACTGTACATGTTATGACCTTACGACAGGTCGCCTTACGATGTACATCTGTCGGCATGTGTTTGTTGTGTGTTGTAATGTAACGTAATCAGTTGAATAAATCTTTAAACATGGTGTGAGCTGTGTAACTCTGTGCAAGTTTCTAGTACATGTAACATTGGTGAGGAGGATGGAGCTTTCACTCCCACCACCAACTCCTCTTGCACTGCCGGGCAACCCCCCGGTACTGCCATCCGCTGCCGGGCAACCCCCCCGGAACTGCCATCCGCTGCCGGGCAACCCCCCCGGAACTGCCATCCGCTGCCGGGCAAGCCCCTGGTACTGCCATCCGTTGCCGGGCAAGCCCCCGGTACTGCCATCCGTTGCCGGGCAAGCCCCCGGTACTGCCATCTGTTGCCGGGCAAGCCTCCGGTACTGCCATCTGTTTGCTGGCAAGCTCCCGGTACCGTGAATACGTCAGCTGAAGTACATACCTCGTAGCTCTCGGTACCGTGGATCCATTGGCTGAAGTACATACCTCGCATCTCTCGGTACCGTGGATCCATTGGCTGAAGTACATACCTCGCATCTCTCGGACTGCAGGAACCTCACAAGGTGCGACAGACAGCACTCCTCATCCACTGCTGAGGCATGAGGGACATTGGGTAAACCAAAAAAGTACAAGGATGCTACAAAATTACTTGAGACACATTTCACTTCTCTGCAAAATTGTTTTCCAGCAGCACAGGCAGAGCATGGGTGAATCAATCCAGCATTATGTGGACAACCTCTGTAGTTTCACAAGCCAACATGGACACAGAGATACACATTTAGGCCTCGTGCCATCCGACGTGGACACAGGGATACACACCTAGCCCTGCACCATCAGACACTGATACACTACACAGGTTACACACGTGGTCAGCTGCGCCGCAGCTGTGGTGATTGTGGCTCCTCTTCGCACCCTAGCACAGTCCCTGGGTGGCTGGCCAGCGGACAGGCGTGCCAGAGGACAGGCGTGCCAGAGGACAGGCGTGCCAGAGGACAGGCGTGTCAGAGGACAGGTGTGTCAGAGGACAGGTGTGTCAGTGTCAGAGGACAGGTGTGTCAGAGAACAGGTGTGTCAGAGGACAGGTGTGTCAGTGCCAGAGGACAGGTGCACCAGAGGACAGGTGCGCCAGAGGACAGGTGTGTCAGAGGACAGGTGTGCCAGAGGACAGGTGTGTCAGAGGACAGGTGTGTCAGAAGACAGGTGCACCAGAGGACAGGTGTGCCAGAGGTAAGGTGCACCAGAGGACAGGTGTGCCAGAGAAAAGGTGTGTCAGAGCCGTGGGAAGAGCAATCACTTCGCCAGGGTCTGCCACTCTGCTTCATCTTACATAGCCTACCGCAGCGGAGCTGCAGCCATAACCCAGATCCTGGTCCTGTCCACATTGGACCTGGAGCCATAACCCAGATTAGGGTCCTGCCGGCCCTTACAACCTTGCCAAACAACCAGCCTGTATTGTTATACCATAATGGTTGATGTCACAATGTTTTAAAGTTACACTGTTCCAGTCATTTTAGTCTGGAGTTATGATCAGACTTGGAAATGGCCTTCTTGATCTGTTCCAGTGGGACTGTGTTTATTAACGATGTGTTTGAATGTCCTACCAGTATTTGCCTATGTATGTATAGAGGTGCTGTCTTGTACTCAGGGAACATGGTGTGAGTTGTGCAACTCTGTTTCTATTACAGGTGTAACCCACCTTAACGTTTCGTTATGAAGACCATAACTTGAGTATTAGTATTGTGGTCTGAGTTCAATACATGGATAAATATATCAATATGAATAAATATAACATGGCATTAAATAAATAAGAGATTGAGTTTCCATGTTTTTTTTTTCTTTTTCATTCTTTTCTTTTTGTGGTTGAAAGTGAACATCTTTTATTTTGGTATGTAGTCATCTCCAGGTGACGGATTTGTTATTTTACTCTTCTCTTGAACCATTTGAATCACTTGAATGTCTCGCCTCTCCTGAACAATATTCTTAACACTCTTACCTTTTGAATCTTAGAAACTTAGAAGACCTTTGTGTCTTTAATATAACTGGAACTCTGGTGAGTGAAATATTTCTGCTAGCATTTCACTAGCAAGTGATTAGCACCGTTAGCTGCTAGAGCATTAGTTTGAATAGAATAATGAGCATGCTAAGGTAACTGAGCAAACTATTCAAAAACTTTTATTGTTCTATAAGTGTTGTTATTGTATTGCTAAAGATTTTGTGACTGCTTTTGAATAAGTGTTATAAATGAGTATTTTGAGTGATAAGACTTTTGACTGTTGGTTGTAACGAACTCCCAGAGACGGGAGACGTTACAGTTAGAATGTTCAAGGTGCGGGCGCAGTAGCCTGTGTGTGTGAGAGAGAACGGCACCTGTTTTTGCTAGTGACGCTAACGTTGTTGGTGCCAGAGTTAAAGGAGAACTTCGGTGTAAAATGAAAATTGGCATGTTAAAACATCATACCGAGTTGGTATGTGTACTGAGGAGCAAAATTGATTTAGCCTGTTGCATTCAGAGTTTAACTATTTTTTATAGTTTGACCCAGAAGGCTAACAATTGAAATGGTAGGTGCCCTTAGACGACGCATGACGACTACGCTATTTTTAAACCATTAAAACAGCTGGAAGAAACTCCACATTAGTACAACAAAGGCTCTGGCATTCAAAACGAACCACTGAGAATATTGTAAATGTACACAATGTTTATTTAAAAAGCTGTTCTTACATGCAGTCATTTGCAGTTGTTTCTCGTTGCCGCCATGAGGAAAATCCAAACAAGTTGATTGTACTACCTCTCCTCCTATTCCTGCTGGTTCGTGTTCGTCAATCGACCTGTGCAGACTTTCATCATGGCAGCGACGAGAAACTACAGCAAGGTACTGCTTGTCAAAACTGTTTTATTAATAAATGTTGTGTACACTTACAAAGTTCTCAGTGCCTCGATTTTAATGTCAGGGCCTTTGTTGTACTACCGATGGAGTGTGGAGTTTCTTCGAGCTGTTTTAATGGTTTAAAAATAGCGTAGCCGTCGTGCTTCGTCTAAGGGCACCTACCACTTCCATTGTTAGCCTTCTGGGACAAACGATAAAAATTAGTTAAACTCTGAATGCAACAGGCTAAATCAATTTTGCTCCTCCGTACACATACCAACTCGGTATGATGTTTTAACATGCCAATTTTCATTTTACACCGAAGTTCTCCTTTAATGGTACGGAATTGTTATTTGGGTAAGGTAGTGATACGGAATTCCTGTACATATTTTAGATTTGAATTAAGAATGAGATGTCATAACAGTGATACTTAATACTTGAAATTGATTATTCTCAATCTGTTTTTTTTTTCTTGCCCTGGATTGCATTTGTATGGTGAGTCAGTCCCACTGGATCCCGATTGGACTATTCTGCCCACACTGACTTGGATTTGCCTCACACTGGATTCTCAACCCCTCCAACGTCACCCCTTGGACCTCGACCTGGACCAATACCTCTCTGGATGCAGATAAGATACACACATACACTGACTTATTATACACCACATTACCTGTGTGAAAGACTATTTCTTTTCTTCTAAGTATTGGATTTGAAACGTTCTTTATTATTTTATAATTTATTTATGGGTATTTATAATTCTCTAATATTTATTATTACTTAGCAATTATAACAGAGAGATACATCTAAATATATTTATATAGATATTAATAAATTCACTCTATTCTTTACACAATCGTATAACTGTTTCTTTGTAGAGTTAAAAAAAAGACCCCAGTTAGAATCAATGTGTTTGATGCAACAAACTGAAGTAATTTCATTAATTATTTAATGATTTAATGTCTGACATGTTCATTTCACCTGCACCTACTCCTAAGACTTTAATGTGAAAGCAACAGTATCCTTACGCTGACACTGTTTGCTACTTAGGAGGTAGGTTAATTTAATAATTATAACACACTCCATGACGATATGCCATCAAGCAGTGCTACTACTAGGCTCATTTGATAACACTATACATTATCACACAAAAGTCATGGATGTGGAAAATAACTGGGGTAGTGATACAAAAACTGCAATTGCTTAAAATGCATACAATTTAAATACAAAATGCAGATGGCCTCATGTCAAAAACAAGTTTTATGAGGAACACATGAAAGACTAAATGATAAAAAAAACTTTCAATTACAAATATATTACAAAAAAACAACCCTCAGTGTCATTTTGGAACCCACTTATGTATCTGAGGGTTAATAAGATTGCAAACTTCTGTCAGGAACTTTAACAAGACGCAAATCTTATTTTGCCCTGCCACTTGCCTGCCAAAAACATTGTGCAAAGATGTTAGTAATTTCGATATCCTAAGCCAGATTTCTTATATCGACATGCCCTTTTGTTTATTTATGCTTTGGAACATTACTCTAACTTTTCATTTAAGCCATTAATTCTTTGAGCTTTTTTGTTGTTTGTCCTAATAGGTCTAAATCTGTGTCTGTAATCACAGCCGTCTTATGAGAGATGATTCAGTGCTGATTTTCTGATGTCTGCCCCACTTCTGGCCGTTGATCAGGACACTGATACTGACGGGCAAAAGCTTAGACTCACGCAAGCTAGTGCTTTTCATCTCCTCACAGGAGAAAAAAGTAAAAACAACAACACAAAAGCAAGAAAGAGGAGCAGGAATCTCATAGCTATTGATCATATTTAGTGCTGTCATGTGGACTTGAATGCTGGTATTGGTTTTGGATAGATGTGTTAAGGCTCGTTTTCTTTTTTTTTCTTCTGTCTCTAGCTTCCTATTTAAATTCATGATGAGGTTTTGAGGGCTTGGCAGACCAATAGGACAGCAAGTCCCCGCCTCTCGATTGGAAAGCATTGTAGAGTCGGGCTAATTGCCTGAGCATGGGCTCCCTCTCAGGCTGAAAGCAAGTGGACAAAAGTTCACAGAGGGTCACTTTGGCTTGCTAGGATGAAAGCAGCTTCCATTTTTAATGAGGATTAACCACAAAAACCAAGGAGCTGGCAGTGTCTTACATATGTCTTCCAGCACACAGCAAGCCCCTGTCCCATGCCCCCCACCCCTTGATCCCCTCCCCCCCAAAATGGTGGGCCTCTCTGCCTGTCCCACCCCCAACCCCCCGGCGCCTCCCAGTGTCACCATGGCCCAGAGTTAAATGGGTTCAGAGATGGCCGCCCAACTGAAGCCCTTTCATTCCGAGGTCCTTTCCCCGCCTCATTTTAGAGGTTAATGTGTCAGTTTATGAAATGCCCTTCTGCATGAGCCCACATCTAGAGCCAGTTCTGTCCCCTTCCTACACCTCTCTCTCTCTCTCTCTCTCAGTATCTCTCTTTCACTCCCTCTCCCTGTATCTAAACTCTTCTCTCTCAATCTTTCCAACCCCCTGATGCTCTATGGCTGTATTGGTGTGGGAATTCTGCCTCTCTCAGGCCAACCCAAGCCAGTGAAACACATCAGGCGACAGCCCCCTGGCTCTTCACACACCACGCTCCCAACAGCCTAGCCATTGATGTTCGCTGGTCTCTCACATTTTTGCTGGTGCCATGTCTGTATTGGTCCCCAGCGGTTTCTGTTGAGCTTGCTGATTTGCCAGACGGGCTGACTGGTTGTACAGGTCTGTCTACACTAGGTGCTGGTGCGGGATTGGAAACAGCAAACAGCCTAAAGGTGCTTCATGTCACTATATCACATCCAGACATTAGTTGAAATTAACTACAGATTAACAGGCATAACAGCATGTGAAGAAATAACTGTGTGCTTTGTTGCCCAGATATCTACATATGCTAAAGTTAGCATAAATCATCAGAAGTAGTGTCAGCCTCTTATAGTACTAAGTTGTACCACAACAGCCTTGGCTAAGTTAACGTAACATACAAACATCAATTGATTTTGATGGAGAACCAAATGGTAGCCGAGATATTTTTTAATACAAAAACGTTTTCCTGGTAATTTGTGGCCTTTGGTACCATGGCCAGCCTGTTTGGTATCTTCTGTAAAAATAGAGGAAGTAGGAGATTCACACATATGTGGGAATATTCTGTATATTATTTGCTTAGTGTTGACAGTTTGAATTGATTTAACTAATTAGCCGGCGACTAGCTAGGTTAGATTAAACTAATTAGCTGACAGCTAGCTAGCCTTGCATTCAACTGCTTTGAATTACAATGTATTGCTACTGCAGCATGTACATGGAATGCTCTAAGACCTATTCTTATACCTTGGCAGCTTCAGATACACCAGTGTACATCTGCAGTTACTTGCCTTACCTTACACATCAGCATACACATGTCCAATGGCAGAAATAGGACATAGATACACATCATCTGACAATATGCACCTGAGTGTCACACTGTAAAACCATAGCAGATGAACAGAGCTTTAACATTCACTACCAAGTTGACACAACTTTACATAGCTTTCAGTTTTTTTTAATGTCAATATATATGTAAAGAAAGTGATGAGAAATGAATTGTAGAAATTGAACACAGGGCGAGACGTAGTGCTGTAAAATCATGTTGACCAACCCAGCATGACAAGCGGGTATTGCTGTGTAGTGGCTATATGCCTTTTGTTTGGCATTTGATTTGCTTTAGTTTATCAAGAACAAGGACTGAACAAAGAACAGCATGCTGGGCCAGCCAGAAGTGTATATATGTGTGTCTACATTATGTGTGTATATATGTGTGTCTACATTATGTGTGTATATATGTGTCTACATTTCTCACATCATCAGTCATAACTCTCAGTCATCAAAGGGTCACCAATTATCTTTCCATTCATTACTCTTGGATAGGTTCCAGTTACTGGCCCTCTGAAAATCCTCTTACAGAACACCACAAAAATATGAATCAGACCCCCCCACCACCACCACCACCACCACTCTTCTTTGCCCCCTTCACACCTATTTAATACACACACACACACACACACACACAAATGGACCCTATTCACTGAGGTTCATTGCATAGTCCTTATGGCAAAACATTGTTTTAGTGTGAGCTGTAAAGTTTGAAGTAGGCTTTGGAAAGGCCTTTGTTCAAGTCTGTATAAACACTGCAGGAGAAAGATGGCAAGAATGGAAGTGTTTAAACAAGCGAGGGGTGGTGCTGGGGAATCGCCGCAGTGAGTTCCAGAGTTCCCCCGCTCCATCCCACGAGGACAAACAGCTTTTTGTGTCACTCTC
The DNA here is from genome assembly GCA_027475355.1 of Coilia nasus. Taxonomy (NCBI): domain Eukaryota; kingdom Metazoa; phylum Chordata; class Actinopteri; order Clupeiformes; family Engraulidae; genus Coilia; species Coilia nasus. Next base: position 1,191,976 of record CM050208.1, read on the forward strand.
CCTGACTGTCAGAGGCGAACGAGCTTTATTGGAAAAAGACTGGTGTTTTTCCGAAAGTTCAGTAGGCCTCATTAAAGACGTCGTTATAAAACTCTGAAAGAGCACATGACACATCTCCGCTCAGACATACAACCTGCAGTGCACCCATAAAACATACAACAGACTTTTCACAGATTGCATCACACAATGACCCTGACAAACAAACAGAAGGAAAGTATGAACTAATCATGCATCACAGGAACGTTTGTGGGCTTGGCTGTCCAGAAGCGCAAAAAAAAGAGAGCGAGGAAAAAGTGCCACACGACACCTCGGCTGTGTGTTGTGTGCTGCTGGGATCTCCTTTGTCATTGGACTTTGTGGCTGACCTTCAGACCATGGGGCCAAAGCCGGTCTAACGCAGGCGTGCCACGTGCCAAAGGGATGCCGACTCTTATGCCCAGGCTAGTTGGTGGCGAAGGCTGGCTGTGTCGAGGGCGGCTGCTGGCCTCTCAAAAACCTTCGGCCAAGAGGGGCTTCTTTGGCCCACAGGCACCGTCAACGTGAAGTGTGGGGTGTACTTGTGACTAGGCATGGAGATGGCACGTCATATATATCAGCATAGATACAGGCCAATTAGGGCAAAGTGTTAACGTTTTGGAAGTCATTCCATGTTGGAGCAGTGAGTGGAGAGAAACTGCTTAACTGCTCTGCAGAAACCTTGCTCCTGTGATGACTTCAGGCCATATGACATGGAATTTAAAGCCGAAAGCACTCTGTCTTTTGTCTAAATTTTGTCTTAGGGCAGGTGAATCTCTCCTGGTCCCAGGGCAGAAATATTTTCTAGAATCTCCCTGAGGAAGACTTCCTGGTCCCAGGGCTGATGCCATTGCTCCGGAAGGTTTCTGAGAGATATTGAGCATCTCATGTTCCCAGGCCAGAAGCTGTTTTTATAATATTTTCCTGAGGGCTGTGTTAGTCCCTTCTGATCCCAGGCTACATTATATCGTGTCAGGGAAGAAAGATATTTCTAGATTTTTCCTGAGGCCTCTCAGGTCTGCTTTGGTCCCGGTTCAGAGCACAGGCAGAAGAAATACAAGGCAGGACTTTTTCTGTCTCAAGCCAGTCTGTCCACCTCACAGAAGAGGAGGAGGAACTACCCTGATAGAGGACATGATCTGCTTGTTTTTCTGAGTTTGTGTGTGTGTGTGTGTGGTTGTGTTTGTGTATGTTTGCATGTATGTATTTATGTTTTATAAGGGTGGATGCGTGTGTATGTGTGTGTGGACAAACTCCCTCCCATACTGTGTCTACGTGTGTGTGTGTGTGTGTGTGTGTGTATGCGGGCTGTTTGTGCTGTACCATCCCCTCTCCCACTGCAGACCAAGCACAGGCCAAACGATAAGAGTGCAGGAAAGCCTGACACAAATTTAGCAGCCAGAGGTTGCATTCCTGAACGAAATTCCTCCCACGATTTTTATGCAACTGGAACAAATTTATTTCGGCTCAACAGATTTTCTCGGCCCTCGTGCCTGAGTGTGTATGGCCACAAGCATGTCGACGCTGACCCCAAAGTATTTGTCCCAGTGAAAGGCTTGTCAAAATAAACACCAGCATGGACCCTTTCTCTGCATGGCCAAACAGCTCTTGGAAAGGGAGAGAGAAAGAGAGAGAGAGAGAGAGAGAGAGAGCGAAAGACAGAGAACGAGAGAGAGAGCGAGAGAGAGAGAGAGAGAGAGAGAAAGACAGAGAAAGAGAGAGAGAAAACATAATAGTTGAGGGGGAAAAACAATTACTTGGGAAATGATCAAAATGAAATGCTCAGTGAGGTGAGGTGTGCGTCTCAAGAGACCCTGCTTGAACGAAAACAAGCACGGAATGACCAAGAAAATGGTGACATCAGTGACAGTGAATAATAAGAAGAAAGAAAAACACAAACAAACCCGCTGGTGCTTTGAAACAAGCCCGGCTGCAGTGTCACCACTGAGTCTGGTGTCTCAGGTTACCCAAAACTTTACTACACTGTTTTTTTTCTTGTTTTTCTTTTGTAAGTTGTGTTTTGTTTTGTTGGAACTGAGGCTTTGTTTTTGTGCCATCTTTTCTGTTTTGTCCACTGATAAGAACATGTATTTGATCTATTTTTTACACTGCATGAAAAGAAAACAAATCTGTTAGACAGAGAGAACAAAATAGTCTTGTGTAACTCATTCAGTGGGTTTACCCATAGTTCAGAGACGAACATGGGATTAGAGCTATGTAACCCAGCTTAACTCTTACCATTCAGATACATGAGCCACTGCAATGAGACAAAAAAGCACATGACACGTATATGCAAGCAGTTTGCACATATGACCTACATGTGGGCATATTTTCTGTATGTGGTCTTGTGGTAAAACAGGACACATATGCTCCCTTTCCTCCTATATGGAGTGACATTATACTTGGTCACCACTGCCATCAGGGCTAGCTATCAAAAAAGGCCCCACTGTCTCACTCATACAGGGCACTAAAGAGCATTGGTATTATAAGAACATAGAAAATGATGGAAGAAAATCATTTTCTTTTTTCCCCGAGTCTGTGTCTGTCAACAGGATTCAAAGACACTTTTCCAAGCATCATGACTACCCGTCACATGGCTAATGTGTGGTAGATGACTACCCGTAACATGGCTAATGTGTGGTAGATGACTACCCGTAACATGGCTAATGTGTGGTAGATGACTACCCGTCACATGGCTAATGTGTGGTAGATGACTACCCGTCACATGGCTAATGTGTGGTAGATGACTACCCGTAACATGGCTAATGTGTGGTAGATGACTACCCGTAACATGGCTAATGTGTGGTAGATGACTACCCGTAACATGGCTAATGTGTGGTAGATGACTACCCGTAACATGGCTAATGTGTGGCATCATGACTACCCGTAACATGGCTAATGTGTGGTAGATGACTACCCGTAACATGGCTAATGTGCTAATGTGTGGTAGATGACTACCCGTAACATGGCTAATGTGCTAATGTGTGGTAGATGACTACCCGTAACATGGCTAATGTGCTAATGTGTGGTAGATGACTACCCGTAACATGGCTAATGTGCTAATGTGTGGTAGATGAAATGAGTCTTACTGTGGCCTGCTTGAGAGTTACTCACTGTTCCATAGGACAGCTCTGGTGTTCTTTTAGCTTTTAGCACAGGAGAGAGACACAACCACTCTTCTGTAGCTTTCTGCAATTGACTCGGTCCACTTGTGGTTCCAGTGGCTTCACTTGGCCGGCACGGCGTGCTGCTCACAAACACAGCAGCCTCCCTCTCGCGCTCATTAGGCTTCCCTCAGCGCCGGGAGATTTCTACACCGAGATTTCTACACAGCAGCCTCCCTCTCGCGCTCATTACGCTTCCCTCAGCGCCGGGAGATTTCTACACTGAGATTTCTACACCGAGATTTCTACACAGCAGCCTCCCTCTCGCGCTCATTAGGCTTCCCTCAGCGCCGGGAGATTTCTACACCTGATTTGCGCACTAATCAGCAGAATGTGACGCCTTTCGCGGCTGGCTGGCGTCCTCTCGGGCCTGGATCTGACACATTCTCCAGGAGCCATGATGCATGTTGCACCAGCACTGTTTTTGTTTGTTTTGAAGAAATTATTCAAGTGTATATGAAAATGAATAGGTTTACAGTAAGGAGAGAGAGTGTGTGTGTGTGTTCCAACAGAGGACCCAGAAACACACACACATGCATGCATGCATGCGTACACACACGCACACACACACACACACACACACACACACAAAGTGCTTATGTCATGAGTAGATTTTCTGGTTTATTGCCTGTGCATTTTCTATGGCCTGGGGGAAGAGGATGAAAGCCTTCGCCATCATCCGGTGATCAATGAGCCTGATCACAAGATCTGTTGGATCCACTCTGTAGGCCCGTAATGAGCACCCATTCCCATGGAACGTCCCCACCCGACCTCTCCCAGTCAACACAGCTTTGCACACATCAGATGCCCTTCTTCCCCTCCGACAGACTGCATACAAAAGACATGTGGGTCAGGCTCAGAGGCAACAAATACCCTTGGCAAATGACGGCAGCAGCCATTGTGTTGTTTGCTGTGTTCATTACTTAAGGCATGAAAAGCATCGCACATGAGGGAATATGCCTCGCAGCAGTCAGGATGCAAAAGGGTGAAAAAGGCAATTAGTTGTCCATTTTATATGTTGGTCCTAATGAACTCCATAGTCAACAACTTCACAATGGGCTGGCCTGCTGTAGAAAGAAAAAGAAAAAACCTCAGCCCCCACCCCCACCCCACCCCACCCTAACCTTGAATGCCCCTTCTGACCTTGTAAACACAGGGTGACAGAAGCTGGGGACCCTTTAATGTGGCCCTGACACCACCATCACCGGTGTGTAAAACCAAACCAACCTAGAGCTGTCGGAGGCCAGACCTTTCCGGTCATTTGACTGTAATGAAGGCTAAGAGACGAGCATTCACGTCAGACCACCACGGGAGCCTGTGAAACAGATTTCATAGACAGTATGGCGATCACTGTGACAGGAATATGTTACATGTTACAGACATTTCTGTTAATATTAGCCCAGATAGCATAGATGCAAATACAATACACACACAAGCAAACTATATGCAGAAATCTAAACCACCATCTCTCAGTCCACATTTTCTTTTCATTTCTATCTCTCTCTCTGAAGGCCAGCCAGCATTTGTTTAAAATTCCAATCCCCCCCCCCCCCCCCCCCCCCCCCCCCCACACACACACACACAGAATGAAAGAGATGAGAGGGACCAGTGGCGTGAAGACTTTCAGTCGCGATGCCCTGATGCTGGGTCACCTAGAGTTCTTGAGCACCAAAACAAAAAGCATTTCTGTGCTGACGGGGGATGGGGCGCTTCCTTGGCTCCTGCCTCCCCATCCTACCCCCCAGCATTGCGTGGGCCAGTGGCAGGAGGGGGCGCTGGCAAGCAATTACCTCATGATCACGGTCGCTGCGCATGTGCTATTTGCATGAGAATGTTTCTTAATTGTGTTTGCGATTGCAGCCATGCATGAGGGCACAGACTCCACTCTCACACTGCCTCACCTGCTCACAGTCAGCTGCGCACACACATACATACACAAATATGTGCACAGACACACACACACACACACACACGTGTGCAAAGACACACACAAACACACACACACACACAAATGTGTGCACAGACACACACACACACACAAATGTGTGCACAGACACACACACACACACAAATGTGTGTACAGACACATACAAACACACACACACACACACACAAATGTGTGTACAGACACATACAAACACACACACATACAAATGTGTGCACAGACACACACACACACACACACACACACACACACGTGTGCACAGACACATACAGACACACACACACACACACACACACGTGTGCACAGACACATACAGACATACACACACACACACACACACGTGTGCACAGACACATACAGACACACACACACAAATGTGTACACAGACACACACACACACACACACACACGTGTGCACAGACACACACACACACACACACGTGTGCACAGACACATACAACCACACACACACACACACGTGTGCAAAGACATACAAACACACACATACACAAATGTGTGCACAGACACATACACACACACACATGCACACAGACATACACAAATGTGTGCATAGACACATAAACACACACACACACACACACACACACATGTGCACCTACCACACACTGCTCTGGTTTGTCTCTCTAAGCTAAGATCCACTGATATTCCATCACACACACACACATACACATACACAAATGTTTGCACAGATACATACAACCACACACACACACACACACACACACACACTTGTGCAAAGACACATACAAACACACACATACACAAATGTGTGCACAGACACATACATACACACACACACACATGCACACAGACATACATACACAAACACACACACACACACATATGTGCACCTACCACACACACTGCTCTGGTTTGTCTCTCTAAGCTAAGATCCACTGACATTCCATCACACACACACACACACACACACACACACATACACAAATGTTTGCACAGATACATACAGACACACGCACATACACAGCACACACACCTTGACAGATTTTTTCTTCTTCCTGCTTCCTGCACACACATACACTTCTGTTAAGTCCTTCCTTCCCCTCCTCCTCATGTATGCCACTGAGGCAGCGTGAGTCTCCATGGGGCTTCATTTTTCATGAGAAGCTCTTCCCTTCCCCTCCGGCTCCACGCTCCTGTAAGTAAGTAGCTCTGCCCCGCTCACGCCATCAATTCTTTATTCCTCTCCCGCCTCCGAGTCCCTACGGCGGCCGCTGCCACATGGCAAAGGTAGGACTCTTCTCAGGTGTGTGCACCTGGGGCCTTGCTGATAGTCTTCTCGCTAGTGTAGTTCCGGTGGTATACGGACATGTGCACAGTGCCAACTCTCACCATGCTTGTTTTCAAGAGGTCTCAGTGTGCATGAGCCTGCCATCACTTGCATTCGTTCTTTAATTATTTTTGTAACCAACATTGTTGTCTGATATCTTCTTCAGGTGTGGATATAGTTTCTTTTTTGGTATTGCAGGGCTTTAAGCCCTCAATTTATGTCTACTCTACCTACTTGTTAGGTGCGCATATTCCAATGCCATATTCTCATGTTGTCCTTATTATCTGTAATGTTCATGTCAGTTTTTTAAAAGTTTTTGATGATTTTACAGCTTGGTAGGATGTATATGTGCAACATGCCAGAGTGTGAGAGTGAGTCATGGCAATATTAGACAATGACACACTCCACTGGTGATCTGAGTGTACACTGACTGTCACAATGGCTGCTGATAGGATGATGTTTATATTGTTTTGTTGCTGTTTATTTGTCAGAGCTGCTCCCACGGGGTCAAGAGGTTTTTTGCCATAACTACTGAGTGTGTGATGTGTGATTTACCAGCCAGCAAGAATGAAATGCCAGTGTGACCAAAACTTCTGGACTATTTGGTGACACGTCCTTGTTTGATGTGTCTGCTCCCTTCATATTATGTGTAGGGTTAGGGTTAGACGGGCATAGGTGAATGACGGACACAATGCCAAGATTGATGCTCAGAACCTTTTACTGGATGATAACTCATCTCCAGATAAGGTGCACTCAGCGACAGCACTTCTGAGAATAGCACTCCCTGACTACGGTAGCTGGCATGCAACATTCCTCAAAACTGACCTGTAACTATGGTGGCCTGCACATTCAAAATAACACAATACATAACAGTTATATTGCCAAAAAGACTTTTATGAGTCATAATTTAAAATTTTAATGAAACAAGTAGAATTCACGCAATGAAAGTCAGCTGTAAGGAGCAGGACACGCCCAGAAAACAACCAGGATACGCCAAGAAAAGCTTTGCCTATGCTTACACCATTAAGAGTGACCTAGGTGACATCAGGGTGCACTCAGGACATCAACAAGGACATGACACGCTCACAGAAAGTTATCCACACTCTGGTGGCATGTCCTTGGTTGAACTGTCTGCTGTGTGGATATTATTTACTTTTTTAAATTGCCAAAATTTAATTTATGATTTCTCATAAAATTTCATGACATAAGTAGAATGCAGCACTGCGAAAATGAGCTGACTAAGTCTAAGGACAGTGGTCTTCATGCCTGTGGCTATTAACACAACCAGTAAATACCACCATAAATTCAATTTTGGCAACTTAAAAAAAGACCAATATGAATAGAGCAGTGAGTTCAAACAAGAACATGCCTCCAGAGTGCAGAGCAGCATTCTGTCACGTTGGCGATTTAGATACTATGCCATTATGGTGACTGCTTCGGTAAAAGTTTCTGTTGATGTCATTTAGGGTCTACCAGGACAAAGTGGATGATTTTGTGACACACTGCTGTCTTCCATCCCAGACACGGAATTGTCGTCTGATCATCCTCAGTGACACAAACATCCACTTAGAGAATCCCAGAGCAGCAAACTTCCTACCCCAAAATGGCATAACTTTCTGAAGCAGGGGTCTCTGGCAGTGGCGGCTGCTGGTCTTTCAAATAGGGGAAGCACATTATAGGTGTACATTATATTTAAAAAATATATTTTTTTACCTATTGGAGCCTGGCCGTTATTAATAAAAGGAAATGTGAAATGAGACTGTTGTCAACCACAGCCATGCCACAGAACTACAGTAACACACACATGAAAATGATTTTCAGGATAAGGTGACCAGACGTCCCGGTTTGACCGGGACAGTCCCGATTTTTAGTCGCGTGTCCCGAGTCCCGACAAAAGCCCATCGGGACGCAAAAATGTCCCGGTTTTCACCCAACACCACATCAAGCTGCCCAAATTACAGTGATCGCATATACAAAACTGTTAAATTAAAGCCTAATGAAGTTTCCAGTAATTCAGAGTCAATGTGTGTGTGTGGGTGTGAGTGACAATGGTAGGTGCGCTCTGTGAAACCTTCGCAGTCAATGTTACAATGTATCTTGCAGTATACAGCGGCCGTGTTTTAACGGTTTTCTTTGATAGCAGACTAGACTACTACACGACAATGCCTAAGAATGTGCACGCGCATGACGTCACACATAGTGTCCCGGTTTTAGACTCTGGAAATCTGGTCACCCTATTTCAGGAGTAACACACACCTAAACTGTATCTGTATACAACAATACCAGAACTGAACAGAAATATATAACAGAACCATTATAAAGACACGTAATGTGTATAAATTCTGCCCTGCGCTCCTTTTGCAGAAAATGCCATTGCTTTTTTCATGCCTTTTTGTATGCTCTGTCAAAGTTACTCAGGTCCGTAAAACCTACATTTCACTAAAACTACACATCTCTGACACAGCTTTATCAAGAGGCATGGCCAACAGTACATTCTGTTTGTCACAGCATGTTCAATTAGCCAGTTCATCTTGTCATACCAGGAAAGTTGAAAAAAAAAAAAAACAGTTACTTTCACCAGTTTTGTGGACCAAACCAGTCTTGGGTGTTGGTCTGTCGTGCTGTTTAATTTCTAGTCTCTCCTCATACGGAAGACTATCGAATGGGTTTGCCAAAATTGTCAACAATATTAGCAGTAGCCATTGTGTTGGGCTAGCACGCTAACTAGCGGGCTAGTTACCTTAAACAACTTGACTAATTTGAACTATATGATTGTGAACGAACTAATAAAACTTAGACAAAAAAATGCAATAACTTTGTGCTGACTGGTATGTTTTATTTAGAATATAATACGTGTATGTGTAAATAACAAGCACTCTGGACGGACAACACATTCTCTCACCACTTGTCTTTGGGAAATCCGCTAGCAACTGAATTCTACTTTTCTCTGATGCCGATGTTTGTTTGCCTGCCAATCAAAAGGGGTGTAATCTTAGACAGTTCCACCAATTATAATGTGAAAGCCTAGCGTCTTGGCCCGCCCCCGCCCATCTCACTCTCCATTCACCCCCAGAGACGTTGAGCGTCCGAGGAAATGACGATTTTCAGCATGTATCCAATGAGCACATGGCTTCACTGCATTGAAAAAAGTGCATCAGATGTTCAGCGTCAATGGGGTGTCCCACTCAAGGGGGTAGGAATATATCCGGAAGTTGAAGCACCCATGGGGAAATCTCAACCCGGAAAATGACCAATAGCATGTAGCATTCCATTGACTTCCATTCATTTTAGCGTCACTTTGAAATCAAACAACTTTACATGAGAAGCCATCCGTACCTTGATATTGGCATTGTTGTAAACCGGAGAGGGCACAGCAAAACATATTTGCTTTGATCAGAAATCTGTCATGTTATTGTCTTGTAAGAAACGTTTATCTGAAATTATGCTAAAAATGACGCCATAAATCATGCGACAGCTAGTGAGTTTCTGTCGCACAGGAGAAAATTTACCGTAGTGGTTGGATAACAAGCTGTAGCCACAGTCATGCTCGTTTACTTTTCTATTCATGTTGGGGAAACATTTACATCACCATTTCCCGAAAAATAAGCGTAGAACTTGGTATTTGTTTGTAAGCAGAATCGCTATCTTTATGGATTTTACTATTCGATGCAAGTGAATTGAAAAAGACTGCTAAGCTAAGCTACACGCTATAGCGTGTAGTTTACATGCTAACTAGCTAGCTCCCTTGACATGCTGGCTTGCAAGACTGCCTGGAACCAAAGTTAGTTGACGAAGAATCAAGTCCCCACATACAATATTAGCCCCCCATTCCACTAAGTGATTGCAGCTATAACGGTAGAAGAATACTTATTAAGAAAATTATCGTACGCTGTATGATTTGTGATTGAGCATCTACCACTCAATTTATAGTATTTGGGTTCGCTGGCCGACGTGACCGTACGTCACCCCGCACTTGCGCAGTTGCATTGTGACCAATTAAAAATCTCAAAATCGTGCTTCAACGGCTCCCATTGAAAACGACGCCATCCCTCAGTCCATTCTCTTCTACTGTCTATGGTCCCACTGTGCTGTGCATTCAAAATTATCTGAAAATCGCGTCGGGACCGACAGTAATAAACAGAGTTATAAAGACTTAGCTATGAAGTTACACATTTCTAGGATGCTTCTAGTTTTAAACATAATGTCAATCCCAATTTAATGTAAATTCAACATTGCATATTTGACCATTTATTGTGTGGAATGTTAGAGGAAGTTGAGCTTCCCTTGTTGTTTCAAAGGAATCGCCCCTGGTCTCTGGGTATCAGAGCTTCTTAATGGTGACAATCCTACTCCCTGTTCACTTGATCTATTCCTGATGACCAACCTCCTCCAAATCATAGTTCCAGCACTTTTGCTAGTCAGACATGAGTATTTTGGGCAAACCGCTGTCTTAATTTAAAGCCTGGCTAAGACATCACACTTCTTCCCCTCTCCACAGGGGTGGCTCAAGACTCTGTACTTGGGCATCTCTTATTCGTTATGCCATCTCCCTGCATCTGATCATCTGATATTATAGATTCACATACCACAGTATCTGACGGCCAGCTTGCAGATGATCCAGAACACTGCAGCTTGCCTGTCTGTTGACCTCCATAAAGTCCAAATTAATTTTGGATCCACACTCATTCACTTGGGCCAAGTGACAAAGGCAGCCCTGTCCCAGCCATTCACTCCTCACTGGGATTTTTCCTGACAAGCTACTTGTTGCTACCACAGCATGAGTCTTGAGAGCACTTGCTGTCCTCCTTCTACCTTAACTCCTACCCTGCGCCTGTACAGCCGTCCTTCTTCGGGTCCCCTTTTATGCTTGTTTTATTTTTCTTATTTGCAAGTGTGAATAAAAGTGTCTGTAAATGGCATGTAATGTCATGTAATAAGATGCTTGAGAACGCTTTGGCCATGCTTACACTATCTGTAGTGACCTGAGTGAGCTTGGATGCTTCATTGTGACATACACTGACCCACTCATTCCAGTCCCCACCTCCTCAGATGCATTATTTCTCGTCCTCTGTGAACCAACGCCAGGGCCCCAAACTTCAAGCAGTCTGAGCAAGAGACAGTGGGAAAGTTTTGCCCTTTCCCTTTTGGAGCCAATGTAAGGTCGTGTCTCCGGCAAGACAAAAAAGAGAAGAAGCCACAAGGATCATCATCAGAGATCTTTTGATTTGGGAATAAGATTAGATGAGAAGAGAGCACATCCGAGCCAAGCCCTCCCAGCAAACAGGATTTATGGATACTCTATTTATCTTTGATTTAGCTGGAGCTGGTGGGGGGGGGGGATGAAAGCCCTAGATTGGGTTTCCAGGCCCATGTGTCAGAAGGTCTGGTTGCCCTGCCCCTGTCTCCTACAGATTGCCCTCTCTAGGGGGACAGGCAAGACAAGCGACCGGGGCCCCTTAACCGCACTGATAAGGCCATGAATCACTGGTAATTTTATTGGCGCTCATATGAATTAGTGTGGAGGGGCTGACAGGCCGTGTTTCAGGGTAAGCTGTCAGAGAGATCGCGCCAACCCAGCGTCTACCAATTCAAACGTCTGGCACGGTGCTGCGAGCCTCATACAGAACAGCACACGTGCCGTGGCAGGATGAGTACACTGTTGCGAATGCGTGCAGAAATGCTAATTGGTTCAGTCAGAGAGGAATGATGGCATTGATGATAGTTTTGCTCAGAAAGAGAGGCATTGACATAGTTCCAGAAAACCGTAGGAGGACACAGTGACTGTCGAAAGCCGCAGCTGGAAAGAGAAGAAATGTATCTCTCTTGGAGACCCGCTGGGGCAAATGCAGCAACAGTGAGGAAACCGACCTTGTGAAACATAGCACATTTTAAATCAGAAAACGCTTGTGCTCAGAAGAAGCCTTTGCGGCAATCTCATGGGATTTCCCCGCCCGAGACAGGGAGAGCGTCTGGAGGGAGATTTATTCCACAGACATAACAGCTTCTCTCCTCTCACCCTGTGTCACCCTCATCTATCTCCTGTAGATTTGGCATGTTTTGTATATAGGCCAAAAGGAAGGAAACTCCTCAGGAAGTGCCAAAAGAGCAAACTACCTCCTCAAGTCAGGCTATTATTCTCTGTTAACCAGTGTTTAGAGTTTAGCCTCTCTGTTGTTTTTCATTAAGAAAGGAATCACCTTGGCTTTGCCAGGATTTTGATCAAAACCAGCCGCCTATGACTTTTAATTGAATCAAGCTGGACCTCCATGCAGTGCTCTGCAACAGCGACAAGTTGAACTCATCTCTTCGACTGCAGTGGCCATAAAATAAAACAAAACATTGAGCCCATAGGTGCAGGGGAACCTCTCTTTTTCATAACATTTCCATATAAAATCAACAACCAAAGAAAAGCAAGCCCTAATTACCCTTGCCCCTGTTCCAACTCTGGTGCATTCGCTTTTATTTCCCTTTCCTGCTCCCTCCCTTTCTTGCTTTCACTCGTTTTTGATGTTCGGTACAGTACATGTGTTTTGCGCAAAAAGGCTTTTTTCCCTCCCCCTCTGGATAGCTTGGCAGTCAATGGAGAGGCCGGCACAATGCGAGTCTGTGTGATCAGCGCCAGTTGTGGGGAGAAAATGCTTGTGAGCAACAAACAAGACCCCCACACAGAGAGAGAGAGTAAGAGAGGGAAAGAGAATGGAACAGTATTAGAGAGAGGGACAAAATGAAAGAGAGAGAGAGTAAGAGAGGGAAAGAGAATGGAACAGTATTAGAGAGAGGGAAAAAATGAAAGAGAGAGAGAGTAAGAGAGGGAAAGAGAATGGAACAGTATTAGAGAGAGGGACAAAATGAAAGAGAGAGAGAGTAAGAGAGGGAAAGAGAATGGGACAGTATTAGAGAGAGGGACAAAATGAAAGAGAGAGAGAGTAAGAGAGGAAAAGAGAATGGGACAGTATTACAGAGAGGAGAGAGAGAAAGAGAGAAAGGAGAATGAGAGAGTAAGAGAAAGAGAAAAGAGAATGACGGAGAGAGAGATAGAGAGAGTGAAAGAGTTCAGCTGGGCAGCTTGGGCCCATGCGTCTGCCTGCCTTTGATCCATTCACAGCCCCAGAGCAGGAACAGCTCTCCTCATGGCCCCCGCCTGCTCCTTTGTTTATGTGCGATCATTTGAAGGGAGTTCTCACAAATCATCACTACTACTCATTTCGGAGACAGCTCTTGGCGGAGGGGTGTGATGGCGCAAACGTCACACAGAGCGCATGATGCACACACTGCAGAGCTGAGCAAAGCCTTTGCCATCTTTCCACATACGTCTCCCATCCCTCTACTTCTGTGTGTGTGTGTAGTCCACACAGAACATTTGTCACTCCTGTGTGACTGGGAAGAATGTTAAGCATATTATAATGGCCCGCTGTGGGGGCACCCTTGTTATTTCTGTACAGTGTTTGGCCAGATAGCATAAGAGCAGCTATTTCCTGTTGTTCTGCCTTCAACTATTAATCTCCAGACCCTTTACTTGGAGCCCCAGCGCAGGGCTTCATCTCAGGCCCCCTCTTCCCCAGCGCAGGGCTCCATCTCGGGGCTCCGTTCGGTGTGACCCTGTGGGGCTCCGAGTGTTTTTGCTGGAGTTGAAGCCCCAGTGATGAATGAGACATATTTTTCATGTTTTCTTTTGTTTGCCAAATGTGTGCGGCTCTCCCCATGCCTCCCCTCGCAGCGGCCCCACAACCAGCAGCTGTGTGTATGTGTGCGTCAGAGTGTGTGTGTGTGTGTGTGTGTGTGTGTGTGTGTGCGTGTGTGTGTGTGTGTGTGTGTGTGGAAGAGGCTTGGAGGCTTGGAGGCCAACCAACACTGGCATGTTTGAATGCCACAAAAACTGGGGTAGCTTGAGAGAATGTCAGTGTGAGTGTGTGTGTGTTTGTGTGCATATGCATGTACATGTGTATAGAGGTAGGGACTACAACTGAAAAAAGTCCAAAACAGACATGTTACCTCAGTGTTCCTGCTGTTTCTTTCCCTCTCTCTCTCATTTTCCCTCTCTCCGTCCCTCTCTCTCATTTACTTTTCCCCCTCTCTCTCCCTTACTCTTTTTTTCTTCCATTAAAAACCCAGCTCCTCTCAAGTAATTCTGTAGAGGAATTGTAACCACAGTGAGAGGGTTGGTGCATCCCTTGTGCACCCCAGAGACTAATAAAGCCTCTCGCTCTCCCTTAGCATGACTTCATCTGCAGCAATTAGCCGCTCAGGCTCGCTGCACAGCGGATCGGAGGAAACACGTGGGGACCACCAGACGGAGCGCACAACACCAGCAGCCAGGAGGAGGAAGAGGGGAGGAGGAGGTATTGGAGGAGGAGGAAAAGAAAGAGGAGGAGGAGGAAGAGGAGGAGGAGGGTGCTGTGAGGCGGAGGAGGAAGAGGAGGAGGAGGAAGAGGGGAGGAGGAAGAGGAGGAGGAGGAGGAGGAGGAGGAGGAGGGTGCTGTGTGGCGGAGGAGGAAGAGGGGAGGAGGAAGAGGAGGAGGAGGAGGGTGCTGTGTGGCGGAGGAGGAAGAGGGGAGGAGGAGGAAGAGGGGAGGAGGAAGAGGAGGAGGAGGAGGGTGCTGTGTGGCGGAGGAGGAAGAGGGGAGGAGGAGGAAGAGGGGAGGAGGAGGTATTGGAGGAGAAGGAAAAGGAAGAGGAGGAGGAGGAAAAGGAAGAGGGGAGGAGGAGGGTGTTGTGAGGCTGAGGAGGAAGAGGAGGAGGAGGGTGTTGTGAGGCGGAGGAGGAAGAGGAGGAGGAGGGTGTTGTGAGGCGGAGGAGGAAGAGAAGAGTTTGTGCTCTGTAGCGGCTGGTGATGAATTGTTTTTTGGAAGTGGCCCCCTGCAGCTTTTTTGGAACGTGGACAAGAGGCGAAAGCCAGGGGCCAAGAGGCGAGAGCCAGGGGCCAAGAGGCGAGAGCCAGGGGCCAAGAGGCGAGAGCCAGGGGCCAAGAGGCGAGAGCCAGGGGCCTGAGCAGCAGACCATGGTCCTCCAGGGTGACTTGGGGGGGGGGCAGATGACTGCAATGAGCATCAAGTCCAGGAAGACACTGGCGGACACCCAGTTTTTAAAACAAACACGCTGAGCCCAAGTACAGTGGATTCATCAGAGGTTAAAACAGTATCGTGTGTGCAATTAATTTCAATTAATCGCCCTGTTTTGGGTCTTTGATGTGTGCTCCTCAGCAGAGAAACGATTGGAGAGAGAGCAGTTTGGCAGCTTTGTCTGTGACATAGACCATCGTGATGGCTGCTTTCTCTGGGTGCGCACTGTTTACCTCATCCCAAAATATTTACTTGCGAGACCTAATGAGAACCTGTCTGCAGCAGCCAGTGACGCGGGAACAGGGGCTCGTAGTGGGGCTAGAGTGGGGCTAGAGTGGGGCTAGCGTGGGACTAGACTGGGCCTAGAGTACGGCTAGAGTGGGGCTAGATTAGGGCTAGAGTGAATCTACAGCTGGTCTAGATTTGGGCTAGAGTGGGGCTAGAGTTGGTCTAGATTGGGTCTAGATTGGGGCTAGAGTGAATCTACAGCTGGTCTAGATTGGGTCTAGATTGGGGCTAGAGTGGGGCTAGAGTTGGTCTAGATTGGGTCTAGATTGGGGCTAGAGTGGGGCTAGAGTGGGGCTAGAGTGGGGCTAGATTGGGTCTAGAGTGGGGCTAGAGTGGGGCTAGAGTGGGGCTAGAGTGGGGCTAGATTAGGGCTAGAGTGGGGCTAGAGTTGGTCTAGAGTGGAGCTAGAGTTGGTCTAGATTGGGTCTAGATTGGGGCTAGAGTGGGGCTAGAGTTGGTCTAGATTGGGTCTAGATTGGGTCTAGATTGGGGCTAGAGTGGGGCTATAGTGGGGCTAGATTGGGTCTAGATTGGGTCTAGATTGGGGCTAGAGTGGGGCTAGAGTGGGGCTAGAGTTGGTCTAGATTGGGTCTAGATTGGGGCTAGATTGGGGCTCACTCACTCATTCATTCACTCACTCGCTCCCTCACTCACTCACCCAGTCACTCACACATTCATTCATTCACTCCCTCGCTCCCTCACTCACTCACCCAGTCACTCACTCACATACACTCACTCACTCACTCATTCATTCACTCACTCGCTCCCTCACTCACTCACCCAGTCACTCACACATTCATTCATTCACTCCCTCGCTCCCTCACTCACTCACCCAGTCACTCACTCACATTCACTCACTCACTCACCCAGTCACTCAGTTACTCACTCACATTTACTCACCCAGTCACTCACACATTCACACACTCAGTCACTCTCACACATTCACTCATTCACACTCTCACACATGTATTCACTTACTCACTCACTCACCCCCTGACCTTTAAGTGTCAACAGTATGGTGTGGTCTCATCTCACCAAAAAACACTCAGACAAATGCACAAATCAAAACAGATCAGATAACAGTGTAAAGCTGTACAAGATGAGGGATAGGTCAGTGTAAAGCTGTACAAGATGAGGGATAGGTCAGTGTAAAGCTGTACAAGATGAGGGATAGGTCAGTGTAAAGCTGTACAAGATGAGGGATAGGTCAGTGTAAAGCTGTGCAAGATGAGGGATAGGTCAGTGTAAAGCTGTGCAAGATGAGGGATAGGTCAGTGTAAAGCTGTGCAAGATGAGGGAGAGGTCAGTGTAAAGCTGTGCAAGATGAGGGATAGGTCAGTGTAAAGCTGTACAAGATGAGGGATAGGTCAGTGTAAAGCTGTGCAAGATGAGGGATAGGTCAGTGTAAAGCTGTGCAAGATGAGGGATAGGTCAGTGTAAAGCTGTGCAAGATGAGGGATAGGTCAGTGTAAAGCTGTGCAAGATGAGGGATAGGTCAGTGTAAAGCTGTGCAAGATGAGGGATAGGTCAGTGTAAAGCTGTGCAAGATGAGGGATAGGTCAGTGTAAAGCTGTGCAAGATGAGGGATAGGTCAGTGTAAAGCTGTACAAGATGAGGGATAGGTCAGTGTAAAGCTGTGCAAGATGAGGGATAGGTCAGTGTAAAGCTGTGCAAGATGAGGGATAGGTCAGTGTAAAGCTGTGCAAGATGAGGGATAGGTCAGTGTAAAGCTGTGCAAGATGAGGGATAGGTCAGTGTAAAGCTGTGCAAGATGAGGGATAGGTCAGTGTAAAGCTGTGCAAGATGAGGGATAGGTCAGTGTAAAGCTGTGCAAGATGAGGGATAGGTCAGTGTAAAGCTGTGCAAGATGAGGGATAGGTCAGTGTAAAGCTGTACAAGATGAGGGATAGGTCAGTGTAAAGCTGTGCAAGATGAGGGATAGGTCAGTGTAAAGCTGTGCAAGATGAGGGATAGGTCAGTGTAAAGCTGTGCAAGATGAGGGATAGGTCAGTGTAAAGCTGTGCAAGATGAGGGATAGGTCAGTGTAAAGCTGTGCAAGATGAGGGATAGGTCAGTGTAAAGCTGTGCAAGATGAGGGATAGGTCAGTGTAAAGCTGTGCAAGATGAGGGATAGGTCAGTGTAAAGCTGTGCAAGATGAGGGATAGGTCAGGGCCGCGAGCCCTACACTGACCTGCTACAGCTGCAGCTGTGTTCTGCTCCAACACCCTTTAGTTCCACGGCTCGCCCTAAATAAAGCACAACTCACATCTGAGGTCTCACCACAACAAACCGCTCCACACAACCAAGCAGTCTTTCAAAAGCACTCTCTGCTTTTATCAGGATGTTGTTTTCGGCGACATTCGCCCGTTTTCGTACAGCCATTGATGTTTTGGCCAGGACAGCATTGTTGTGTAGCAACGGAGGAGGCATTTACATAATTTTGCTGTGGCGTAAGCCCCCTTACATAACATTCATTCATTTGGACGGGGCTACAGTTCCCCTCTCGCAACCCCCAAAACCCTCATACAACCACCCACCTATCCACCACCACCACCCTACCCCCCGCCCCCCCCAGCCCCGCTGGGCCAGCTGACAGGGTTCTGAGGACAGCTTCCAAACACGCTGCAGCCACACGGATCCCAGCGTGACATGCTGTTTGTTCACGCAGGCTCTGTGTGTTATTGCCGCAGTACATAAAACAATGTGTGAAAACCAATATGACAAAAGGGGCCGGCAGAGATGAGCAGGCCCCCCAGCAACAGGCATGGGCCTCTGTGGCCTACAGAGCTGTAGTGAGCCAGGTGTAGCGCTCTGCAAGGGGGGCAGGGGCGGGGTTGGGGTTGGGCGGCATGTAGGGGAGCATCCTGGGTGGGGTGAGGCAGCATAGACGGAGGAGCAGGCTTGCATCAGGCCCCTGCCATGTGCCACTCAGCATATCCTGTTCCTGCAGGAGATTATGTCATGCTCCTCAAATAGGCTGTTTTCACCCGAACCGACGACACGACACCACACCATCAGTGCACGTGGACACACAGGGGTGGCACAGCGGCTGCACTCAGTGACACGCACTGACACATGCACATGCGTGCACACATACACACACACACACACACTAACACACACACACGTACACACACACACACACACACACTAACACACACACACACACACACACACGTACACACACACACACACTAACACACACATACACACACACACACACGTACACACACACACACACACACACACACACACACACAGTAACACACACATACACACACACACACACACACTAACATACACAAACACACACACTCACAAATACTCACACAGCACTCACTGCCACACACATGCTGATTTACCACTTTCAGGTCCAGCGTTGGGAACCAGAGCGGGTTAAGCACAGCACACCTGAAGTAGGCCGAGTGGCAGCCCAGTGACAGATAAATGGATGTGCCGGCCCAGGTAGCCGTGTCATTTGTCACCAGGAGTGAGGAGCTCAGGGACGTGCGCGGCTGGCTGGCGGAGGGGGCAGCTCTACTGGGAGATGTGGCGGATGCTGACCACTCTGGCAAGGGATTATGGGAGGAGCGGGATATGAGGAGGGGGCAGAAATGGAAAAGGGACAAATATGATATGAATGGAGATGGAGTTGCTCTCGGGAAACTAGACCAGACTCAGACCCAAAAGAAGATGCTATCTGCCAACAGATGTCAGTTTGATACAAACAAATGTTAGGGCAGTGGAGATCAAAAGCAAATTAAAACAGTGATTTGAAAAACTCTTTCACCATGTTTAGGATTTTAAAATGTTTTTAACAATAACAGTGTGCTAACAAGTGTCTGACATGTGACAAAGTGTCCCCACCTGTGTGCTGTGAGTGCAGATGCTGCGTATCCGTCACACAACACCGACGCTCCGCTTCATCTGCGGCACAGCCACACACACACATACACACGTGCCGCTCCCTAGACTACTGAAGCCCGGCCAGCAAGCAGCCCCGCGCTGATAAATATTTGCCCCAAGCTAAGACGCACTGACGAAGGCAAATCACTGCAGAGCACTTTGACTCCAAACACTGCACCCCAGCATTTGACATCAGAATTATTCCTGGCCCTAAAGGAAACAACTGATGCTAACAACATGGCAGGATGGGAGAGGAGGCTGGGCAGGGCTCGTCTGGCAGATGGATTGCGAGCAAAGCCCCTTCCTACAGCTGGACGAGTACGCTGGCCCCACCAGTTTGATGTGGGGAAACCCTGTTTGTTAACCAGAGGAGAAGGGCCTCCTTAAATTTAACTGGAAAACCCATGACATCACCATTCCAAGAGAGTAGCGAGAGAGAGAGTAGGAGAGAGGGAGGGAGGGAGAGAGGGGAGGGAGAGAGGGAGAGAGGGGAGGGAGAGAGGGAGAGAGGGGAGGGAGAGAGGGAGAGAGGGGAGGGAGAGAGGGAGAGAGGGAGAGAAGGAGAGAGGGGAGGGAGAGAGGGAGAGAGGGGAGGGAGAGAGGGAGAGAGGGGTGGGAGCAGAGGGAGAGAGGGAGAGAGGGGTGGGAGCAGAGGGAGAGAGGGAGAGAGAGAGGGAGAGAGGGAGAGAGGGGAGGGAGAGAGGGAGAGAGGGGTGGGAGCAGAGGGAGAGAGGGAGAGAGGGGTGGGAGCAGAGGGAGAGAGGGAGAGAGAGAGGGAGAGAGGGAGAGAGGGGTGGGAGAGAGGGGTGGGAGCAGAGGGAGAGAGAGAGGAAAAAACAGTAAAGAGTCCAATTTGAGGCTGATTAGCAACCGTTTCCAGCAACCGAGAGAGCTAGGATATGGGGGGGTGGGTGGAGGTGTCGATTAATGGGCTACACTTTCAAGGGCCCCACACACACTCACTTTCTCCCTTATGCTCTCATAGGCATCACACACACACACACACACACACACACATAAACACTGACCAACTCAACATAGTGTGTGTCTGCTGCCCGTTTCCAACTCACTATACATATGTGTGTCTGTGTGTGTGTGAGAAAATAGTGTGTGTGTGTGAGCGTGTGTGTGAGTGAAGGAGTGAGAGTGTGTGTGTGTGAGCGTGTATGTGGGGTATGTGTGTGAGTGAAAGAGTGAGAGTATGTGTGAGTGTGTGTGTGTGTGTGAGCATTTGTGTGGGGTATGTGTGTGAGTGAAGGAGTGAGAGCATGTGAGAGAGTGTGTGTGTGTGAGCGCGTGTGTGGGGTATGTGTGTGAGTCAAGGAGTGAGAGTATGTGTGAGTGTGTGAGTGAAAGAGTGAGAGTATGTGTGAGTGTGTGTGTGTGGGGTATGTGTGTGTGAAGAAGTGAGAGTATGTGTGTGTGTGGGGGGTACGTGTGTGAGTGAAAGAGTGAGAGTGTGTGTGTGTGTGGGGTATGTGTGTGAGTGAAGGAGTGAGAGTATGTGTGAGTGTGTGTGTGTGTGTGTGCGTGCTAAGGGCGCGGGGGTCAGGCTAAGGTTGGGATGAAGTCAGAATGTAATTACGCCTGAATGAACCAACGGGGCAGGCTAATAAAGACCAGCTGTACGCTCTGCAGCGCGAGCGCCTGCTCCCAGCATACTGCTCCCTCCCCCACCCTACAGGAGCTATGAATGAAAAAACCTTCGCAATATGAGCTAGGTTGTTTTTTATTTTTGAGTCCATAATGTTGCCACAAAGTAAAAAAGTTTTGAATGTGTTTCCGAGGTTACCTGGCTAGAAGCCAGCAACTGAGATGGTCATTGAGTCCATATGGGGGGCAGTGGGTGTGTGTGTGTGTGTGTGTGTGTGTGTGTGTGTGTGTGTGTGTGTGTGTGTGTAAAGACGTGTAGATGGCATACCAGGTGGTCCTGTTTCAGCTGTCCACCAGCATGTTATGAAGAGGGAAAGAGTTAAAAACAAGACATGCGAGCCAGAAAGAGAGGGATGACTGGAAGAGAGAAAAAAGGGGAGGCAGAGCTAAAGTGAGCTATTCAGAGAGAGGGAGAGAAAAACAATTCAGACATTTTTACCTCCCCAACACCCCTCCGCACTCATCCCCCAAACACCCCCTCTACACTCACCCTCCCAATCGCCAACACTCCCCCACAGCCCCCCCAACCGTACCCCCCAATCCCTAACAGCCCCTCCACACTCGCCCCCCCCCAAACCTTAACTGCCCCCCCCAACTCAACCCACCAATCCCTAACAGCCCCTCCACACTCGCCCCCCCCCAAACCTTAACTGCCCCCCCCAACTCAACCCACCAATCCCTAACAGCCCCTCCACACTCGCCCACCCCAATCCTTAACAGCCCCCCCCCCCAACTCAACCCAACAATCCCTAACAGCCCCTCCACACTCGCCCCCCCCCCCCCCCCCCCCCAAACCTTAACAGCCCCCCTACGTCCCCCCCTAACCCAACCCCCCCAATCCCTAACAGCCCTTCTAATCATTCTCTCCCAATCTGTCTCTCTCCGCTGTGTTTTCCAGCCCCTGACATCCATAGATACGGTATCCACCACAGTAGCAGAGCAGAGTGCTGTGGGCTGCCACAGGGGAGGGGGCCAAGCACCGAGTGACACGGTACACTTTTTGTCTCCAGATAAAGGGCTCCTCTTACACACGTATCTGGAAACAGGCGAAATAAGAAACATACTGCTCGAAACTATGCAGACACCATCCCAGCACCCCAACCAACCCCGACAACCCCGTCTTCCTGCACATACCCACACAGTATGTAACCCCCCCCCCCCCCGCGCGCACACACACACACACACACACACACACACACACACCAATGACTCCAAAAAACAAAAATGCAGTCTGCCAATGGCATAACGAGTCAGTGCTGTGGAATGATGGTGGATGGACCATAGAGCCTCATTCTGGAGCTTTCAGCTTGTTTTGTTCTGGTCTTGGGGGACACGGAGGAGGCAGGGCCTGCAAAGCACAAGGTGGAGAATAGGCTTTACTCTGTGTCCTGTTGCTCACATCCTCCACTAAGTTCTACAAATGATAATCCGAAAGCAAGAGTATCATGTCACGTTTGGCATCGGAAACCTGATCGGGATGGAGCAACTTCCCTTAAATTTTCGAGGAAGCACAGATGATTGCCTGCTGATTGGCTTGGGAAAAAAATGTTCCACAGGGGCTGCACTGATGTGAGTCATGCGTGAAGCACACACAGGGACCTCACGTCAACAGTAGCTAGCTCCCAAGGAAAATATTGTTGGAAAAAAATCTGCCACCACCAACCCCCCAACTCCCAGTTTCCCTGATTTTCCAATGCCACGTCCTGACTGAGAGAGTGGGCTATGTTTTTCTTTTCTTGAAGGTGTCCCGCTTCTGTTGTCTGTGTTTGATCAAT
The DNA here is from genome assembly GCA_027475355.1 of Coilia nasus. Classification (NCBI taxonomy): domain Eukaryota; kingdom Metazoa; phylum Chordata; class Actinopteri; order Clupeiformes; family Engraulidae; genus Coilia; species Coilia nasus. The sequence continues at coordinate 1,215,091 of CM050208.1, forward strand.
GCCTGTGAGCAACAGGATCCAGGGCTGGCCTGAGAGAGAGGGAGAGAGAGAGAGGGAGAGAGAGAGAGAGAGAGGGGGAGAGAGAAAGAGAAGAGAAACCCCCTCTATTCACCTCGACAGTCCACCATCACCATCACCAGGTCTAAATTAAAAGCATTTGAGTCACAACAGATGGGCTGACCTGTTCTCGGATGACTTAAAAACATACACTTTCACACACATACGCTCTCTCTCGCTCTCTCTCACACACACACACACACACACACACACACACACACACACACACACACACACAAGGAAATACCTTCTTGTTTTGCAGGAGTTAATGGCTTGCACACAAGGTGTCCAAAGACAAACATGACCCCTGTCTGATCGTGTACGAGGCATTAACATTTGTGGACTAACAGTTGTAAGGGTCTGTGAACTTACCTTGGCCCTGCCAGCACACAAAGACCTCCTGCTAGCCCGGCCTGTCAATCACAGCCCAGGGCTTCCTCCAGTATCCCAGCGTCCTTTGAGGAATGCCACACTGAAACGCCAGTGAGAGAGTAAACAACAGAAGTAAAGTAAAACTCATTTTTAAAGTTTCCCCCCAAATAACATTTGCCCGGACTTTTACAAGCACTGTAGGGCCGGAGGTGTTTTTTGACACGTCATATAAATGGGGTTTATAGTTAGACTAATGGTGACACAGGTGCAAGTGATATTTTCAACTACATAAAGTCAACGAACAAATATTCAAATAAAGAACACCTGAGGCAAATTCCCATGTTATGAACTAGTTGCACAAGTTTCTCTCCAAACCATCTTATTCAAACTAGATGAGGTATCTAAAAGTCCATAACAACTCTTACAGGATGAAACACTGTTTGTTGAACTGTCTGAAACAAACAGGATCTAGGTTTGTGTAGGTTTGTGAAAAACCCGTGCTTCATTCTCATTTCTGTGTGTGTGTGCGTCTGTGATTCTCCTTTCTCTCGGACAACTGCTCTTCAAGAATTCCAACAACGTGGGTTCACTGGGTTCTCTTGCATGCTTGCAGCTTTGATATCTGTAAAAAGAACCAAAAAACAGACCTTGTGCAGGGCTCACATCCTGGAACCAGCGCTGGCCCCCACAGCGGACACAGCTGCTCCAGAGGCCCTTTAACCCACGGAGCAGAGAGATGGCCCTTATTGGTCCAGAGGCCCAAGAGATGGCCCTTATTGGTCCAGAGGCCCGAGAGATGGCCCTTATTGGTCTAGAGGCCCTTTAACCTACGGAGGGAGCCGAGAGATGGCCCTTATTAGGATATCCTTTAATGAAAATCCTTTTTGATACAGCCAGGATATCAGAGTGGCAGGCTGAAAAACACTGTTTGTGACCTACCCGCGGCGCCTAATCATGCTCAGGTTTACTCACACACACACACTCACTCACACACACACAGTCACACACACACACTGTGGCGGCAGCAGGGGGATGAAAAAAATGTTTTCTTTTCTCAGGCAGTCTGTTGTAAGATACTCTTTCATTTATATCTTTGGTAAGTTTGCACAGAAGCATCAAAAGCAAATACTGGAAGAGTCTGAGAGTTTGAGCACTGAGCCAGTGACTATCTTTTATAACTTTACTATCTACTATGACAAAGTCTTTCCGTTCAGGCCCAAACGGCACAGACTGCGGAAGGCCAAACTGGCTCTGAATCAGGCCTCCCAGTCTGTGAGAACATGTGCAGATATACTCACACAATCAGTGAATTGTACATTATGCTCCTTGGCTCCCTTTTATCCTCAGACAGCCAGAGAGACAGACACAGAGAAAGAGAGAGACACACACACAAGGAGGAAAAGACAGACAGACACAGGACAGAGGACGAGAAAGACAGACACAGGACAGAGAAGAAGAGAGACGGAGACAGGAAAAGATAGATGACAGTAGCATCGAGTGCTCTGGCCTTACATGTCTGTTTGGATGCAAAGATGTGATGCTGAATGGGTGACAGATGATCACAGCAGCAGGAGCACCCACAGCAGCACACCCAAACATGGAGAGCAACCTGGGGCCTTAGTGGAGTTGAGCTCAGGACACCCAAACATCCAGCCTCAGCATGGAGATCCTATGGCCCGCAATGTCCCCCCTTCACTGTAAACCTTGACAAAAACAACCCTTCACGAGTCAAAGTCAAATCCTTCTAGGGTCATCCATCTAGAGGCAAGCTCTGCTTTCTGTCCCAGTGGCAAATCTCCAAACACGGGGATCTTCTACTCAAACCCCCACCCCTTCCACCTTCACCCCCTCCCCGGTTGAACACACAATAGAAGAGGGATGGATGTGCGCTCTCCGCACAGTCCCCTGTGGCCAGACATAAATAAAGTAGCTGTTGGTGTTTGTGCTGCGGCCTGGTCGTGCCTAATAAGAAGGCTGTGACACGGTCTCCCTGGGCTCGGTTCTGCACTGGTTCCCCTCCCTGAGGTGCGTCGGGGAGCGGTGAGGTAAGGTTACGTTCCGTGCCGTTAAGCCGCGAGCGATTAGGGAGTGCTGTCAGGAGGGCCTCTCGTTCCAGCCCACCGACGCCCAGGAGATCCCTTCGCAACCGTCCCCTCTCGAGGGCTGGGGTGGGGGGAGGCAGGAGGTGCTTATGAAAACAAATGCTTCAGTGAACAAAGAAACTGTTGCGGCTTGTTGCAGATATTTGTATCAGACAAGAATGCGATTTGTATGAACAGCATTCGCAAGAGTGTAAAGCCTAGTGTTTACTTATTCCGGACGGGTGATCTGTAAGCCCTGCTCCAGTGTAAACATGCGGCGCGGTTTAATCTGAGATGATGGATACCAGGAAATCCTCACGTGAGAAGATTCACACCGCCATCAGAGCCTCTGCAAGCTGTTCCTATACATATCATTGCAATCTGTGGGATTAACGCTGTACAGGAAACGGCCATTCACTTCCGTACTCCGGAGTGGGAGCGGGAGTGGGAGGATTAGCTCGTTTGCCATCGTAGACATCTGACCCCTGGTGTCAACATGTTCTCAGTCTTCAGAGAGCAGTTAAAATTGTATCGACATATGTGGGGTTACACCGGTCACGTTAGGTTCAGTATGTGCTTACACATCGGGAGATCGGAGCGTCTTTATACTGTGGCCATCATCACACACCCAGCACCTTTTGGAGTGGCCCTGGTCACTGGGGGCAATGCATTCCCCGCCTTTAGCCAGCATTTAAAATAGCATTCACATATGTGGGGTTACAGCGGTCACATTTCAGTGTCTTTATCAACCAATCACCAAGCGACCACAGAACCAAGTAGCCCAGAGCAGCAGCCAAAATCATTTAGGAATTATTTAGTTATTTCTGGTGTATGAATCGTGACATGTAACCATAGACATGTAACCGTAGACATGTAACCGTAGACATGTAACCGTAGACATGTAACCGTAGACATGTAAGAAAATAAATCATCACAATGCAACAGAAAGTGTACACATGCATACGACAAAAAACCCTCCTGAAACTACTCAGTGTGTTAATAAAATTAACAAAAATTACGAGTTACTTTCTGATAATTATACGTATGGTATATAACTATTTTTCCTAACAATTTTACAAAACACCTTTAGGACTTTTAATAAAGAATTTTTGTTCCATCCTTTCACCACACACAAATGCAAACAAATACATTGTAACACACACACACACACACCCACCCACACACACACACTCATTCACGCCAAGTGCTTTTATGGTGCCAGTGTAAGGCCTCACTGCTTATACATGCAGAGTTTCCAGATCATGCATCACACCAAACTGTTTGATGTGACATTTTGATTCATTCTATCAGGGGAAAATCTGAAATCTCCAACAGTAAATTTCCTGCTATTTCCCCAGTTTGGCCACCCCAAAGAGGAAATATAGCCTGGAGCAGTGTTTATTTTTTGTGAAGAAATGAACACATTTGAGCAGGGGGAGAAAAACACATACATCTATATTTTAAAAGTGTTCTATATCCCTGTGGAGGTTCTTTTTCGTCAGTAGATCCTGTCCAAATGGCCACACAGTTACTAGTAAACAAAAAGAAATATTTCACTTTCTGTCTGAGCAATCTGGAAAGAAACATGGAAAATTAAAAGAAACGAAAAAGAAAAATTGTAATTTTTGACTGACATTGACTTGTACGAAATAAGATGACTCATGTCTTAGGAAAACAAGCAAATAAGAGCATTTATCAAAGGCTCATGAAAAAATATCACTCAGTATTGTGATTGTATGTGTGTGTGTGTGTGTGTATGTGTGTGTGTTTGGGGAGTGGTGGTGGTGTATGTTCTGCTTCAACATTTAATGGAAGACAAAATGTTGTGGTAAAGGAAACAAGTTTTTAGGTTGTTTCTTGCTCCCAGTAAAGAATTTATGCTCTTGTAAAACTATGGGGGGTGCAGAACACTCACTAATCTGCTTACAGGGGGAAAGCTGACTCACTGCACACCATCGGTGCCCGTACAACACACACACACACACACACACACACACACACACACACACACACACAGAGAGAGAGAGGCTTTCCTCAAGGCACTGACTATGGATTTGACAACACTGCGGGAAAAAGACTTCTCAGGTACTCAGGGACTTCTCACTCGCTCACACTAGACACTCACCCTGGGCACGCGAGCCATCTGATCAGGATACTGAAAACACAGCAGAGAATAAAAAGAGGAGAGAGAGAGAGAGAGAGAGAGAGAGAGAGAGAGAGAGAGAGAGAGAGGCTTTCACCAAGGCGTTTCAACTTTGAAGCCTCTGTGAAAAAAAGGTTAAAAGGAACTCTTCCACTCACACTCACACTACACACTCACACTAGACACTCACTCACACCACACACTCACACAGAATAGAGTCCTCTCTGAGCTAGACACTCACTCACACTACACACACACACAGAATAGAGTCCTCTCTGAGCCAAACACTCACTCACACTACACTCACACACAGAATAGAGTCCTCTCTGAGCTAGACACTCACTCACACTCACACTACACACACACAGAATAGAGTCCTCTCTGAGCTAGACACACACTCACTCACACACACACACCACACACACACACAGAATAGAGTCCTCTCTGAGCTACACACTCACTCACTCACACACACACAGAATAGAGTCCTCTCTGAGCTAGACACTCACTCACACCACACACACACAGAATAGAGTCCTCTCTGAGCCAAACACTCACTCACACTACACTTACACACAGAATAGAGTCCTCTCTGAGCTAGACCCTCACTCACACTCACACTACACACACAGAATAGAGTCCTCTCTGAGCTAGACACTCACTCACACCACACACACACACAGAATAGAGTCCTCTCTGAGCTAGACACTCACTCACACTCACACTACACACACACAGAATAGAGTCCTCTCTGAGCCAAAACCTAAGCAGCTCTGTGCCTCAGTGCAGTGATGTAGAGTTTGCACTCCCCGCCTGGGACTCACGAGGCATTTGAATAAAAGTGTCTGCTCAGTAAGAAATATCACCCTCCTGTGTGTGTGACCTTCTTCAAAAGCCTGCGTGCTTTCATAATAAAGCCTCTCAAATACACTGTTAGCTTTGCAGACACACAGTGCTTTAGTTATTTCATGTCAGTAGACAGAGTGAGTAACACAGCACACCAGACAAAGCCTCTCGTAGAAATCACAAACAGATTGACATGGAGTGTGCCCTGACTGTGTACTGTGGAAATATCCTGTACAAGAGCAACGTCAAGATGAAAAGGTTGAGCAGTTCTGGGCCTATGCAGTGTGAATCGTGTTTCTGCAGTGTGGAGAAGGAGAGGGTATCCCAGAAGCCACACTGGTGACCTCTCCTCTTTTCCTCTGTCCAAAATGGGGTTTCCAGCAATCCTGCATAGTAATGCTGTGGCCCAAATGCACTCCAGATGAAGATGGCAAGAAGGTGAACCAACAGGAGAAGAAAAAAGGAGGGGAAAAACAGCAAGAAGTCAAAAAGGGAAAACAAGTCCCAATCATAACAGATGGGTTTGTTGTTGTCTGGCGAAGAACATCACAGGGGAGAGGATAGGAGAGGAGAAAGAAGAGGAGAAAACATTTTAATTAGGAATAGATTGGTTGCTGTGATGTTGTTGTGTGGTCTTTCCTGTAAACTCCAGTCAGACGCTCTGCTCTCGGGCTGCTGGGCTCGGCTCCCTTTGTCTGCCGTCCAACAAAACAGAATGACTTGGCCCAACGAGGGGGCCAGTGTTTGTGCAGAACGGCAGACACAGGACTCCCTTAGAGGCAGAGCAGCTCACGAAGGACTCCCCCTGAGGATCGGCATGTTCGGTCACATCTCTTCATCAGGCATCAGATTTATAGAGAAAACAGCCATCCAACCACCACCTCCCCCCCAAACACACACACACACACACGCCCCCCACTCTCACTTCCGCTCACTCCGGGGCCTCGTCGCTGATTTCTGTGCGTCTCTTCAGGTTACTATGAAAACACAACATTCCAGGCCTGTGTTTGCTCTTCTGTTTTGTTCATGTGAGGACCAACACATCTTTGCGGTCAGTCAGCAGCATGTCTTCATTGGGTGCCCAGTCGTAGTGCGGAGTGCAGTGTCATGAGTGAGTGCAGTGTCATGGACATGCCTTTATAACCTCTGTGCTCCTGTCCTGAACCAAAGGGCAAGTAACCTTTTTATACTGTGATGACATCAATCAAAGCCCTACCCACCAACAAACACACACACACAAACACATGTAAAGAGAGAGACACACACAATGTTTGGATCAATCTGTTGTCCATCAGTCCATCTAACCATCTTCCACAAAACACACCCTCCATGTTGTGACAGAAGTGGTAATGAGTGGCCATCAGGCTCTCTCCATACAATTCATTGAGCACAAAAGACCTTGACAGTGGTTGCTCACATCACACGTAAGGAATTCAGACCAGCAATCACTGTGATTTTCTTTTCCTCCATGTGGCAAAACAGTTAAGTGAGGCATGCAGTTGTGTAATGATCAATCATCTGTCAATGAGAAAAACGATCGCACACATCAAGAGGCTCAGAAGGCGAGCTCTCCTGTGAGTCAAAGCTAAACCATCTTGGCTGGCTTTTCCAAGGCAGCTCACTCTCCCTGCTGCTGCAGCAGAGGCACCCAGGGAGCGCGCTAGTCTGCAGGAGTGCTATATTTATACATGTGACATGATTTCATGCTTTGGAACGGACATGGAGCACTGGGGGCTGTTGACAGGGTTGTCACAGCGCGGAGAGGTAAGTCTGCAGAAGTCTAGTGCTCTCTCGCCTCCGCTCCAAGCACAACACGACGTGCTTACACTGGGCACCGACGGCCTGTAAGAGGACTGCAAGGGTTCCCACACAACAGCTGCAGCTGAACTAACATAACCTGGACTCAATTGTACTGCAACCATTTCCCATCCGGTATCCATTGTGCACAATTAGTGCTGAGGCGTTTCACTCCAGAAGAAAATTGTGAAACAACTCTTCTATTTTTTCTTTTTTTTTCTCTTTCTCTCTCTCACCCACCCTTTCTTTCTCTCTCTTCATTTCCTTTCCTTTCTGGAGAGCTGGGTTTCAATGTCATGCTGGAGCACAAAAGCAACAACAGCAGCCCATGCAGGACAGTCTGGAACGCTTGAAACAGCTGAACACTTCAACGAAAAACATTCAGGACCGATTGTGTCCAATTATGAAGAACCATTTGTCAACTTTTAGTGTAAGTCTTGGAATGGTTTCTGTGGAACACACACACACAAACACACAAAGCATTTCTTACAAGGAGGGAAGAATCTGTCTTTACAATCCCTATGGCTCTCTCTGCCAACTTTGTGCTGGCTGTTAGTGGGGCGGAAATGAAAGCGTGCTAGATTCTTCCCTCTTGAGAATAACACTAACCCCTCAAAGCGCAAATCAAACATACAACCCACGTCAGAGGAAACCATTTTGAAGCCTAAAACCTCCCAGTGGGAGCTTCATGCGAATGCTGCAGGACCAGTCCCTTCACCGCACCGCACCGCACCCCACCCCACCCCTACCCCCTCCTCTCCTCTCCTCTCCTCTCCTCTCCTCTCACCGCCCCTCGCCAGAGACTGTCCTTCCCTCTTTCTCTCTCCTTCTCCATTCTCCATCCCTCCCTTTCTCCCAGTATCTCTTGTCATCTCTATCAGTCTTGTTACCCTTTCCTCTCCTTCTCTCTCTCCTTCCCTCCTTCTCTCTCTCCTTCCCTCCTCCTCTCCTCTGCAGCCCTTCTGTCACGCTCGCTTTGCCTATGTGGCCCATTCATTCCCGCTAAGCCTTGATTGCGCCTTAAACAAAAGCCAATTACACTGGCAAGAACAAAGCAGGGAGGGGCCCGTCTGATTAGAAGGACCAATTAGAGGCAGGCGCCCCCCGTGCCCCTCCCCCAGCCGCAGTCCCGCCACCACTGCACCTACAGCCGCAGCAACCAGCTCCACACACACACTCCTAATCAGCCACACACACACACTCCTCATCAGCCACACACACACACACTCCTCATCAGCTCCACACACACACTCCTAATCAGCCCCACACACACACTCCTCATCAGCCACACACACACACACTCCTAATCAGCCCCACACACTCCTAATCAGCCCCACACACTCCTAATCAGCCCCACACACAAACTCCTAATCAGCCACACACACACACTCCTCATCAGCCCCACACACTCCTAATCAGCCACACACACACACTCCTCATCAGCCACACACACACACTCCTAATCAGCCCCACACACACACTCCTAATCAGCCCCACACACACTCCTCATCAGCCCCACACACACACTCCTAATCAGCCCCACACACTCCTCATCAGCCCCACACACACACTCCTCATCAGCCCCACACACTCCTAATCAGCCACACACACACTCCTCATCAGCCACACACACACACCTCATCAGCTCCACACACTCCTCATCAGCCCCACACACACACTCCTCATCAGCCCCACACTCCTCATCAGCCCCACACACACTCCTCAACAGCCCCACACACACACTCCTCATCAGCCCACACACACACTCCTAATCAGCCACACACACACTCCTCATCAGCCCCACACACTCCTAATCAGCCACACACACACTCCTAATCAGCCCCACACACACACTCCTCATCAGCTCCACACACACTCCTAATCAGCCCCACACACTCCTCATCAGCCCCACACACACACTCCTCATCAGCCCCACACACACACTCCTAATCAGCCCCACACACACACTCCTCATCAGCCCCACACTTCTAATCAGCCCCACACACACACTCCTCAACAGCCCCACACACACACTCCTAATCAGCCCCACACTCCTCATCAGCCCTAGCCTGGCTATCGCGACTTCTCAATTCTCTGCGAGCATTGGTCTGGCCAAGCTGTGCTGTAAACCCATTTCTCAGAAGGCGGGCTTAACCCGCCTCTTTCAAATGCCTCTGTTTGCTACTGGACGAAGCTTCAATCAATCACACCCCTCTGCCCTCTGACGTATACCCCAGCAGAAGAAACTGCTTGATCCAAACAAAAAGTAGTAGTAGAAATGGCGTTAAATGATTTTTGTCGGACTTGTGAGGTGAACATGAGAGTGGCTGGTGTTGGCCATTTAATATTGATATTCGAAAAACGAATCAGTGCGATCAAAGGCGAAATGTCCACAACAACAGCGTCCTCGCAAAGCCCAATGGACTTGGCTACCAGCGGGGCTAACTGATAAATTAAACTTTTACTGAAGCCGGTCGGTAGCATTGCAAAAACGCCCTTTCCCGCAACAAATGCTTCAAGGGCTGCCCTTTGCTCTATTTTCATATAGAACTTCCCTTTCAATTCATCCTAAACAGCAGCTACAGATGCATTGAAATCTTGCGTTTGCTCCACGTTCGCCATGTACACAGTGACTGAGATAGATTTCCGGTCGCTGAACTACCGCGTCATTGCCTTTTGAAATGCTCGATTTTCATTGGCCCCCTATCTGAGGACTGAGCAGAAATGGTTTAGATAGGCAGCTTGGCCAGACTGACTTGCTCGCCAAATGTAAATGCAGCATCACAGGCAGTATGGGCACACCCAGGCTACATCAGCCCCACACACACACTCCTAATCAGCCCCACACACACACTCCTCATCAGCCCCACACTCCTAATCAGCCCCACACACACACTCCTCAACAGCCCCACACACACTCCCCATCAGCCCCACACACACACTCCTCATCAGCCCCACACACACACTCCTAATCAGCCCCACACACACTCCTAACCAGCCCCACACACACACTTCTAATCAGCCCCACACTCCTCAACAGCCCCACACACACTCCCCATCAGCCCCACACACACACTCCTCATCAGCCTCACACTCCTCATCAGCCACACACACACACTCCTAATCAGCCCCACACACACACTCCTCAACAGCCCCACACACACTCCCCATCAGCCCCACACACACACTCCTCATCATCCCCACACTCCTCATCAGCCACACACACACACTCCTAATCAGCCCCACACACACACTCCTCAACAGCCCCACACACACTCCCCATCAGCCCCACACACACACTCCTCATCATCCCCACACTCCTCATCAGCCACACACACACTCCTCATCAGCCCACACACACACCTCATCAGCTCCACACACACTCCTAATCAGCCCCACACACACACTCCTCATCAGCCCCACACACACACTCCTAATCAGCCCCACACACACACTCCTAATCAGCCCCACACACACTCCTAACCAGCCCCACACACACACTTCTAATCAGCCCCACACTCCTCATCAGCCACACACACACTCCTAATCAGCCCCACACACACACTCCTAATCAGCCCCACACACACACTCCTAATCAGCCCCACACACACACTCCTCATCAGCCCCACACACACACTCCTAATCAGCCCCACACACACACTCCTAATCAGCCCCACACACACTCCTAACCAGCCCCACACACACACTTCTAATCAGCCCCACACTCCTAATCAGCCCCACACACACACTCCTCATCAGCCCCACACACACACTCCTAATCAGCCCCACACACTCCTAATCAGCCCCACACACACACTCCTCATCAGCCCCACACACACACTCCTAATCAGCCCCACACACACACTCCTAATCAGCCCCACACACTCCTAATCAGCCCCACACACACACTCCTAATCAGCCCCACACACTCCTAATCAGCCCCACACACACACTCCTCATCAGCCCCACACACACACGCCTAATCAGCCCCACACACACACTCCTAATCAGCCCCACACACTCCTAATCAGCCCCACACACACACTCCTCATCAGCCCCACACACACACGCCTAATCAGCCCCACACACTCCTAATCAGCCAGAGGTCTGGAGCATTAATAACAATGTGAATGAAGAGAGTGAATGAGCTGCAGCATTTTTGATTCACTATAAGATTGGGGGTGAGAGAGAGAGAGACAGAGACAGAGAGAGAGAGAGCAAGAGAGAGAGACAGAGACAGAGAGTGAGAGAAAAAGAGAGAGGGAGAGAGAGAGAGGGAGAGAGAGAGAGGGGGAGAGAGAGAGACGGGGAGAGAGAGGGCGAGAGAGAGGGAGATGGAGAGAGAGAGAGCGAGAGAGAGGGGGAGGGAGAGAGAGACGGGGAGAGAGAGGGCGAGAGAGAGGGGGAGAGAGAGAGAGAGAGAGAGAGAGGGAGAGAGAGAGGGAGAGAGAGGGAGAAAGAGAGAGAGAGAGAGAGAGAGAGAGGGAGAGAGAAGGAGAGGGAGAGAGAGGGAGAGGGAGAGAGAGAGAAGGAGAGAGGGAGAGGGAGAAAGAGAGAGAGGGAGAGAGACAGAGAAAGAGAGAGAGAGAGAAGGAAGTCGGCAGCAAAGCCAGTCCTCTTTGGCGGCAGCCCACCCAGCCGTTTTGGCTTTCCCTTCTTTCCATCGCCACGGTGACGCACCCCCCCCCATCGCCACACACACACTCCCCCACTTTCCCTCCAAAATGAACTGGGAGACGGAGGGTCGGGAGGTCAGCCCTCAGAGCAATCACTGCAGTTTGTTTTGTCTCTCCTGCTGCCCCCCCCACACACCACCCCATCAGAGCACCGCAAACCGGGGGGGTCGTGGGGCCAGAGGGGGTGGGGGTTTAAACTTCATCTCAGATCTCCTCACACACACACACACACACACACACCACCGTCGAGCCTCAAACCTCACACTCCCAACAACATGCACACACGAGCAAACATAAACACATGTACACACACAAGAACACACACATAAACAGAGCTGACACCACACACACACACACACACACACAAGAACATGCACATAAACAAAGCTAACACCACACACACACACACACACACACCTATCACAACATCCCTGTCCG